>CM064493.1:11715489-11730489 GCA_032716605.1 Paralithodes platypus | reverse complement strand
TGAGACGGGTGCATGGCTCGTACTGACCTTCTGGCAAATCCTGTGCACGCCGGATGCGTTCCCCCGACAAAGGCCACTCTGCAGGGTTGAAGTGCAACAAGGAACGGACTACGCTTTCCTGGAATGCCAGCATAGTCATCTTCCTGCGGGGGTTGCACTTCTTGAAGAGTACGAAGGCATTGAAGAGGGCCATTTGGATGAAGTAGAATACGATCTTCTTCGTCCATTTGACCGTCCTTCGCTGGATGGGGTAGTACTGGATCATCTGATCGAAATGATCCACCCCACCCATGTGGCGGTTGTAGTCGTCAACACAAACGGGCTTCATGATGTTCTTCCGAGTCCGCTGCCACCTGCCTTGTACCTTCTTCTTGACAAAGGACTGCTTTGGAATGGTGCTCTGGTCGTGGAAGGTGGACACCATGTTGACAATCCGTTTGTCTTTCCAAAGCATCACTAGGGTTGTGCCGTTGTTCATCGCCTCAATTGCATCGTCTTCCAGTGTCGATGCATGGGCAATGTCGCGCAACCGCTTCGGAGCCCCTCGTGCAAGCCTCAGGGTGCCACACACATAGATCTGGTGGTGTGTGAGCATGTGGTGGCACAGGTCAACTGAGTTGTAAAAGTTGTCCATGAACAACTTGTAACCCATGCCTTGCAGGGACTCCGTTAAACCCTCAACCGTTTTCTGGAGAGTTTGACCAATACCAGTGTAGACTTGAAAGTCATACACGAAACCAGTCGTGGACTCTGCCAGGATGTACAGCTTGATGGCGTACTTCTTCGGCTTCATCGGGATGTAGCACTTGAATGAAAGGCGACCCTTCCACCCTAGGCAGCCTTCGTCGATGGACACCTTCCTCTCCGGGACGTAGGCAAGCTTGAAGCCAGCAAGCAGGTAGCGCATCACCGTGCGGATCTTCACTAGCCTGTCTTTGGTCTGCTTGATGATTGCCTTGCTGTTGAACGTGTGGAAATTGCTCAGCAAGGCTTGGAACTTGGTGACCTGCATGGTCGTGCGAAACGTTGGATAATTATGGACTCCATCATTTAACCAGTAGTGATGCACAGTGGGGAGTTTGTTCATACCCATGAGGAAGTACAGGCCAAGGAATTTGGCCTCACTGAATGATGTCCACAGAGAACCAACGAATAAGGCATACGTGTTGGTCTCATTCACCAGGAACCTGAGCAGTTCTCTTGTAAAGAAGAGCTGGAAGAACTGCAGTGGTGTCACTGGTGCTGGAACCCGCAAGCCAGGGGTTCCAGTGAAAGGATCAACGTTGGGTGTGAACGGGTCTGACGTCCACTCGTGATCCTCAGCATACACGGTGGGGGGGCGTGGAGGTGCATGTGCTGGGAGAGCACCACGTCGTCCGCCTGGACGACGTATGTAACCTCTGCGGCCCCTGGGCCTACCACCTCGGCCCTTCATGGGCCCAGATTTTCGGCGGGGAGGGGGAGGGGGTGGGGGGTCGTCTTCTGCGGAAGACGAAGGGGGTGGGGGTGATGGTGGATGTGATGAGGGTGATGGAGAAGGTGGTGTGGTGGAGTCAGGGCGTGGGTGATGGTGGATGTGATGAGGGTGATGGAGAAGGTGCTGTGGGTGGATGAAGTGGGGCAGGAGGAAGCCTCTGTGGAAGCTCCTCATCGATTGCCGCAGCAATCTCATCGTGCATGATTTGGCGATGTTCAGGCGGAACAAACGCCATTTAGCGCGCCTCGCTGCCCCCGCTGTTACCCAAGGAGATCAGCGAGGGGGAGGCTACGTTGGGAGACATGACATGTGATGGTGGGGTGTTCAGACTACCCACCGGCAGGAGTGGAGCCAGGATGCGGGGACTGTCTGAAATGTTGCTGGCCGGTGATTCTACGTGAGGTAACAAGGGACCGCCATGCAGGGTGTGTCGTGAAGCAGGAGAAGAAAAAGAATAAAATGTGTGGAAGTCCGGGAATGGTAGTGGTGTGAAGACATGAGAGGATGTTGATGGTTGTGGTGAGAGTACATGAGTGGATGTTGATGGTAGGGTGGGATGGATGAGGTGGGTGATGTAGAGTGATGTACGGTGGGGATGGTGTTGACGGGTGTTTGACGTGTGGTGAGGTGGGGTGATGTACGGGCTAGGTGGACGGGTGGTGATGAGAAGTGGCGAGGTAGGGCAACGGGTGGTGATGAGAAGTGGCGAGGTAGGGCGACGGGTGATGATGAGCAGTGGCGAGAAGGGGTGGTGTGGAGTGATGTACGGGCTAGGGGGACGGGTGGTGATGAGAAGTGGCGAGGTAGGGCGACGGGTGATGATGAGCAGTGGCGATGAAGCGGGACGGGTGTTGCTGAGACGTGGCGAGGTAGGGCGACGGCTGGAGTTTCTGGAGGTGGAGCTGGAGTTTGTGGAGGAGGTGGAGTTTGTGGAGTTTGTGGAGGTGGAGTTTGTAGAGGTGGAGGTGGAGCTGGAGTTTGTGGAGTTGGTGTAGGAGGTGAAGATGGAGCTGGAGTTTGAGGAGGTGGAGTTGGTGGAGGTGGAGCTGGAGTTTCTGGAGGTGGTGAAGTGAGAATCCTCCTCCTCTTCCCCCTGGACGGTGGAGAATGGGTCAAATCATCATCATCATCCGTCTCACCCGCCTCATCCGTCCACTCCTCTTCCTCGCTCCCCATGTCGTCCTCGCTCTCGCTCTCACTACTGGACATGTCCAGGATGGTATTAAGGACGGAGGCCAGCTAGTCCTCCGGGATGGGGCGTTTTCTATCCATGGCTGGCTAACCGACTAGATGTGTAACGGATCTATAATGGGAGGGGGGGGGGGGGTATAAAAACAAATGCACAACAGAAAAAAAAAGTAAAAAACAAAAAAATATATATATATATATATATATATATATATATATATATATATATCTACAATTAGAAAAAAATAAAAAATAAATAAAAAAATAACCCTCCACCAAAAAAAAAAATATATATATATATAGGGTATATATATATGGGGGGAGGGGGAGGGGAGGGGCAGGTGAGGAGTATAATAATATATAATAAATAGATACTAGCCTAGTAATATTTATATGAGGGGCAGGGGGAAGAGGGGGAGGGGGAGGGGGAGGAGGGAGGGAGGAGTAGAATATAATAATATTTAATAAATAGATACTAGCCTAAATAATATATTATTTAGGGTATATGGGGGAAGAGGGGAGGGGGTAATGGGGGAAGAGGGGGAGGGGGTATAATGGGGGAGGGAGGGGGAGGGGGGCATAACATAGATAAATGCGTAAATACGAATTATATATATATATACATATATATATATATATATATATATGTGGGGTTTAATGGGGGAAGAGGGTGAGGGGGTATAATGGGGGAGGGAGGGGGCATAACTTAGATAAATACATAAATACGAATGATATATATATATATATATATATATATATATATATATATATATATATCGGAAATGGGAGCGTTCCTGGGGAATCTCAACTTCAGGAGGAAAAGAATGACGAGGGACGTAACAACCAACATCTTTATTACATAGCTATACCCCATACTATTACCCCATAGCTATAAGTTTGGTGACGTTGTACAAGGCATTCAGAATATTGCTAGGTATCATTTTCATGGTTTCAAGTCTTACAAAGTGTTTTCCCCTATTATATCTCGCTCTGATCTGAAGCTGCTAAAGTCACTTGGTAGTAGAAAGGACCTGGTCATCTGTAAACCTGACAAAGGGAGAGGCGTAGTTTTGCTTAATAA
The DNA here is from genome assembly GCA_032716605.1 of Paralithodes platypus. Classification (NCBI taxonomy): domain Eukaryota; kingdom Metazoa; phylum Arthropoda; class Malacostraca; order Decapoda; family Lithodidae; genus Paralithodes; species Paralithodes platypus. Next base: position 11,726,743 of record CM064493.1, on the reverse strand, counting down.
ATTCGACTACATTTCGAAGATGAAGGATATTATACAAGATGCCTCTAAATTCACCAAGCTAATATATTCAGATATCCACAAATTAACGACTATAATCGAGGATAAAGTTTCACGCTTTGTGAACAATTTAGTTTCCCTGAACGCCATTGATCTCGTTGAATCCCGATCCCTTAAGCATACTGGTTCATCCCCTGCAATCTTGTATGGTCTCCCCATGATCCATAAAGCTTCGATCCCCCTTAGACCGATCATGGCAGCATATAATACAGCCTCATATAAATTGTCAAAATTCTTAGTACCTATCCTGAGTCCTTTCACAACCAATGACTATACTGTTCAGAATTCGTACGATCTAGCTCAATATTTGTCAGATTATAAATTACCTGAGTCATGTTTTATGGTTAGTTATGATGTCAAGTCACTTTTTACGAATATCCCACTTAATGAAACCATTGATATATGTGCAAATTTAGCTGTTTCGGGTGTCAATAAGTTTATAGGATTGACAAAGAGAGTTTTTAAGAATTTAATATCAGTCTGTGTTAAAGATAACATGTTCCTATTTAATGGTGATCTATACAAACAGATCGATGGCGTAGCCATGGGATCTCCCCTGGGCCCCACTCTTGCTAATGTGTTCTTATGCTTCCATGAACAAAACTGGATTAACAACTGTCCCATTGCCTTCAAACTTCTCTATCGTCGCTATGTCGATGATACGCTAGTATTTTTCCAGGAGAAAGGTCACGCTGTTAAGTTTTTAGAGTACCTTAATTCACAACATAATAACATTTCTTTTACCATGGAAGAAGAAAATGATTCCAAACTCCCCTTTTTAGACTTCAATTAACAAGAAGAATGGCGGTTTAACTCTCTCGATTTTTAAAACCAACCTTCTCGGGTTTAGGCACTATTTTTTTCAGTTTCTGTCATTTTAATTTTAAACTAAATAGCATCAAGACTCTCCTCCATCGAGCGTTTTAGCCTCTCATCTAATTATTTTATGGTTCCATAATGAAGTTAACTTTTTGAGGAAGTATTTTAGTAATAATGGATATACTGGATCATTCTTTGATAATCAACTAGGCTGATTCCTAAACAAGGATTCCAACCCAAATGTCTATTCCCACAGCAAGTAAGGAGGTTATTTTTTTGCATTCCTTATCTAGGTGACTGGACCAAGAAAATAATAACGTCTCTTGAGATTACCTTACTTAAATTTTACCCTGACAAGATCTTTAAATTCATACCTGTTAATAAGTTCACAATTGGTTCATTTTTTCATTTTAAAGACCGCCTGCCAGACAACCTACGCTCGTCAATTTGTATAGTTTTAATTGTCCCAGTTGCCAAGCGGGATATGTGGGCAGCACTGTTCGCTCACTTAAGACTCGAGTTGATGAGCATTTAGGTCAGTCTTACAGGACGGGTCAACCATTCACAAACTCTCCTCACTCTGCTGTGAGGGACCATTGCACTAAGGTATGTAAAATTCCGCTAAACAAGGACAACTTTAAAATCATTGATAGTTCTTCTATAAACTGAGAATTTTGGAATCCCTTCACATAAAGAAAATTAAACCTAACTCATATTTCGACTCTCTGCTTTCCCTTAAGTGTTGCCTAATCCCCCATATGTTTTCAAATTTAATTGTTTAGTATCTATCCTTTATTTTATTTAGTTTTAGGTTTTAGCGTTACTCAGATTTAAATTTACAGACCTTTATATATCCCTCAATAAATTAATGTTTACGTTTTTGTTCACTTTTGGTCACTGATGATACACTATATGTCGAAACGTTTGAAAATGTGTGTAATAAAGATGTTGTTGGTTGTTACGTCCCTCGTCATTCTTTTCCTCATATATATATATATATATATATATATATATGTATATATATATATATATATCAATCTACAATTAGAAAAATAATAAAAAAAAAAAAAAAAAAACCCCCCCCACAAAAAAAAACAAAAATATATATATATATATATATGGGGGGAGGGGGAGGGGGAGGGGAGGGAGGGGAGGAGTATAATAATAATATAATAAATAGATCTAGTAATATTATATGGGGGGCAGGGGAAGGGGAGGGGGGGCAGGGGGAAGGGGAGGGAGGTATAATGGGGGAGGGAGGGGTATAATGGGGGTGGAGGGAGGGGGAGGGGGCATAACATAGATAAATACATAAACACGAATTATATTATATATAGATTATATGGGGGGAGTGGGGTTTAATGGGGGAAGCGGGGGGGGGTATATGGGGAGGGAGGGGGGGGGGCATAACATAGATAAATACATAAATACGAATGATATTATATATATATATATATATATATATTTATATATTATATATATATACATATATAATATATAATATATATATATATATATATATATCTAAGGAGTTTAATGGGGGAGGGGGAGGGGGTATAATGGGGAGGGGAGGAGGGGAGGGGGTATAATGTGGGAGGGAGGGGGAGGGGGTATGGAATAATGGGGGAGGGGGTAGAATGGGGGAGGGAGGGGGAGGGGGGTATAATGGGTAAGGGGAGGCGGAAGGGTGCATAACATACATATAAATACATAAACACGAATTCTATTATATATATATATATATAGATATATATATATATATATATTATATATATTATATAATCAATCTACAATTAGAAAAACCAAAAATAATAACCCTCCCCAATTTATATATATATATATATATATATATTATATAATATATATATATATATATTATATGGGGGGAGGGGGAGGGGGGAGGAGGGGGGAGGGAAAGGGGAGGAGTATAATAATAATATATAATAAATAGATAATAATATTTATATGGGGAGGGGGATGAGGGGAGGGAGGAGGGAAGGGGGGGAGGGAGGGGGGGGGGAGTGGATAACATACATAAATACATAAACACGAATTATATTATATATATATATATAATATATATACTATATATATAATTATATTATATCAATCTACAATTAGAAAAAAGAAAAAAGTAACCTCCCAAAAAGAAACCCTCCCCCCAATTTTTATTATATATTTATATATCAATTATATATGGGGGGAGGGGGAGGGGGGGGAGGGGAGGATATAGAATATATATGTATATATGGGGGGAGGGGGAGGGGGAGGGAGGGGAGGAGTAGCTAGAATAAATTTTTTATATAATAAATAGATATAGACCTAGCCTAATCAACAATTAATTATATGGGGGGCAGGGGGAAGGGGGGAAGGCGGGATGGGGATGAGAGGGGAAGGAAAGGGTGGTGCAGGGGGGGGGTGAAGGGGGGAGGGAGGGTGAGGGGGAGGGGGGCAGTGAGGGGAGGGGGAGGAGGGAGGCGAGCGGGGAGGGAGGGGAGGGGGGGAGGAAAGTATAATGATATATAATAAATAGATTACTAGCCTAGTAATATTTATATGGGGGGGGCAGGGGGAAGAGGGGGCAGGGGGGAGAGGGAGGGAGGGGCAGGAAGTAGAAATAATTTATTATATAATAAACTAGAATGCCGAGCCTAATAATAAATATATAAGATGTAGGCCATATAGGGGGGAAGAGGTGGGGAGGGGGGTATAAGGGGGGAGGGAGGAGGAGGGGGGTTATAATGGGGGAGGGGAGGGGGAGGGGGGAAATAATGGGGTGAGGAGATGGAGGGGGGTTATTTATAATTTTTAAGTGGGGGAGGGAGATGGAGATGGAGGGTATATCATGGGGGAGGGAGATGGAGGGGGGTAGAATGGGTGAGGGGAATAATAATAATAATAATAATAATATGAATTAGTATCAAAGCAAAAGTATAAAATAAGTATAAATAAGTCTAAAATAAGTATAAAACAAAGTTAAAGATGGAGGAGGGGTACTTCAGTGAGTTGCTAAATGAAAGGAATGAAGAGCCAGCAAACATAGCTGGATATGGTATTGGTGAGGGAGGGAAGCAAGAGAAGTAGTGGAGGAGGAGGCTGGGGATAGGAGGTCAGAAGTGTGGGGAAAGCCTATGAAAAGAGTGAAGTTGGGGAAGCGAAAGCACCAGGAACAGATGGAGGGAGGATGTTGTGTGGGGAAATGTTGAGGTATGCGGGGTTGAGATAGTGATTAGAATGGGTATTGGAAAAATTGTGCAAAAATAGCATGGGAGAAGGGGAGTTGGAGGGCAAACCGAGACCCCGATACTGGAGACTGGCATAATAGTCCCCCTATATCAAGGGCAACGGGGAAAAAGGAGGAGGGTTGTGGGTAACCACCCGAGGAATATGTCTTCTAAGCGTAGTAGGGAAGGTATACAGTAGGGTAGTGATTGATGAGAGCGTGAGAGTGAGAACGGAAGAAAAGTAATATAGGCGACGATGCAGCGGAGGTTTTAGGAGGGAAAGGGAAAGAAGAGGATAAGAGGATGTGTAGATCAGATTTTTACCCTGAATTGTGTGTGGAGAAGTGAAGATCTGGAGAGAAACAAAAGGTGTTATGTTGCCTTTATGGACTTGGAGAAGAGCCTATGACAGAGGTGGATAGAGAAGGTTTGTTGGGGAAAGTAACTTAGAATATACGGAGTTTAGAGGGCAAGCTTGCTGAAAAGCAGTGGAAGAGAATTGTAGGAGGGGGCCAAAGGCGGCCCAGTACGTGTGGAGACAGAGAAGTGAGCAGAGCGAGTTCGTTGTTTTTTTTCTCGTTTTTTTTTTTTTTTTTTTTTTTTTTTTTTTTTTTTAACTGAACCTGAAGTTGGTTTGAAACAGGGGTGTGTTGATGTGTCCCCGCCCCCCCCCATGGTTGTTGACTGTTATATATGGATGGAGTCATGAAAGAAATACCTATCAAGAAGCAGTGCAATGTTGGTGTTGTATCAGCTGAAAAGGGAGGGTTGGGAAATTGAGTGGACAAGCTACCTATAACTGCCTGTTTGCGGAGTGATACAGTTCTGATGAGTGGGTGGAAATTTTTAAAAATGAATGGGAGTTTGCAGGGCTGCTGGATAAATGAGTTTGGAACAGTTCGCGAAAAACGGAATTTGAATGGTGTGGAAATACGGGGAAGAGCAAGGTTATGGTCTTCAAGGGAAAGGGGTGAAGTCACAGATGGGTGTGAGGTGAAGCTGAACGGTCAGGATGGAGATCGTCAACTCTTTTAAGTAATTTTTTTTTTTTTTTTTTTCTTGGGGCACGGTGTACTGGTGTTTGAAGTAAACAGATGGGACTATGGATGAAGAGGTGCGGGAGAGTGGTACAACAGGGGAAGAGGGTTGTAGAAAACGCTACCCAATAGCAGTAACAAGAAATAGGGTGGTCGTATGGATGGAAGTGTAAGAAGAGTCCTGGCATGACAGTGTGGTAATCCCGACACAATGAACTTAGGAAACCGCGTAAGCATGGACGTTGGTTGAGAGGACTCAGGACCAAAGAGTGATGAGCAGTGGAAATGAATGACTTAAGGAGTGGGCGTGTTGAGAGGTTAACATGGAGGGATAGGGACAGACTAATGAGTGAAGTAAGAAGGAGGTGTGGTCTGTGGAGGTAGATGTGCTGGACAATTGTGTGAAAGGAACAACTTGAGATGGTTCGGCCATATTGGAACGTATAGGAAAAGCCGTAGAGAGAATGACTAAGAGGGTGGTTCGGGAGCGGATGGGAGGTGCAGGACACGAGGGGGAGAGAGGGGTTAGGACCGACCGCATATGAGGTGAGGGGAAGGGATGGAGTGAGGACACTACAGTGAACGACGGCGCGTGCTGGTTGTTTAGGGGGAGGGGCGTCGACGGACTGGGGGACAGAGTGTGCATGGGGGCGGTTTGTTCGTGCCACACCCCTTCGGGGAGAATCACGGCCGCTCAGGCAATAAGATAGATAGATTAGAAAAGTATAAATTAAGATGTACAAGATATAAATACTTTTGTATGGGTGGATCCATACACACGGAATAATCACAGGGTATAATAAAAATAAAATAATAATAAACTAAAAAATAAATAAAATAGGACTAAACACAAAAAATAATAAAAATAATAACATGGTTTTGGGGGTGGGTGGTGGAGATGGTCGGTGGGTGGTGGTGGAGATGGTGGTGGTGTTGACACAGAAATAGGGTTGGGTTCATTTTCTGACCTGACCCAACGGTCAGAAAAGTGAACTGGACCCTTGGTCAGAAAAGGGGACCTCCTACCCTATTGGTGTCAACACCCACCACCATCTCCACCACACCACCCACCACCACCATCTCCTGTGTCACCACCACACCCCGTTTGTCAGTTATCATGGGCCAACACGTACCATCACCACCATCACCACCACCACCATCACCACCCCCCAACCACCACGACCACAACCACCAATCACCACCACAACCACCATCACCATCACAGACACCACCACGACCAATCCCACACCACCACCACACACCAAAACATGTTGACTGTACTGTACTCACACTGCTTGATATCTCCCCGTGGCCACCAAGCCGTATATGTAGAGTGCTTTTGCCAATAAAAAACTTACCTCCCAAGCACTTTCCACCAATAAATTATCGAGCAAAAATGCAAGCACTTTCCACCACTAAATTATCGAGCAAAAATGCACAGGGCTGAGGGAGCATGGCGACATATGCTCGACCAGTAATGAAAGTTTTTTCACTAAGAAACTCTAATACAAGGTAAGATACACTACTTGAACTGATAAATAGCAATATAATTGACTGTGTTACGACTGGGGTTTAAATATATCAGGGCTCTTATTCATTGGACTAGTAATGGCATAAATGCTACAACGGAAAGTGCTAGATCCAACCTCTGATGTATATTCCCAGTGAACAAAGAACACAAATACTCTCCAGAGTTCTATATGCAATAATAGGCTATCAAACTCTCAATAAATGTGCTTCTACTCTAGGCTTAATGTTATGTGAAAACAGCCTATTACTACCTATAACCGAAGGTGCTTGGTTAGGGTATGCAAAGTTAAGGTGCGTAAGAGAAGGTACAAGCTTACGTTACTTTAATCAATAAATGTCAGGCACTCCTGCATGAAAGAAAAGGCCACTAAAGTACCGTCAACACTAACAAGGAATATTCTTGAAAGTGCTGAGATGCTATAAAGATGCTAGTATGGAAAATGGAACCCAAATGGGCGGGCAGCGGGACAATGCTCGTGCTGGCTATGCCCACACAAAAGGCAGACATCTAATGCCGTCGGAGCCAATAATCTCTCAAAACACCGACAACAATAATAATCGCCACAAAAACAAATGCAGTATTCCTATCAACAAAAAGAGCCTAAGTCGTTGGTGTCTCCATACATCAAACTAGGCTGCGAAATGCTTGTGTCATCATAAATGGGTATGCCATAAAAAGAGTACTTGGTTTAATATACTTAATGTCTACTATGAGTGATAAAGTCTAGCTCGAGTCAATGATACGAGGTACTGGTGCGCAGGGCATGCTGCATAGCCTAGTGCAAATCTCAAGTCGGTGCAGTCAAATATTACGTTTATAATGAAGGGGTAAGCTCTCTTGAGAAACCTTAATACCGATAAGTATTAAGCGTTCTCCTGGCGTACCTCAAAGACAAACATCGAGACTTAGAAAACAGGGCAGAATGGTATAGGCAAAAAGCCCTCCTTAGTGCATGCTCTACTCTTCAATGGCACACAGACTAGAATTTACTCAATCAACGCCAGTTACGCAGGTATGTCGTGCAGATTTTAACTAAAGCCAGCACTCATAGGAAACAAGACCTTATAATATCAGACTCCTAGTCTAGCATTATATAATCCAGCAGAAACACTAATAATTTATAGGAAGCGGCAATATGAATGCCAACCAGTGCTTCGTGGATCCACTTATCCTAACAACTAAAATACATGGGTTATATAAGACCTTAACGCACAATACACATGGCCAGCATTGAAGATGATTTTGCAGAGTTAACCAGAGGGGTGTTATAATATTAATAAAAAGGTGGTGAAAGATATGAAAAAAAAAAAGATGAGGTAGGCAGACGGAAAAGATTCTCAGGTGCAGAGAGGGTGCAGGTAGCAAGGGAAAAAAAGAGGGATGCGTTCTAGAAACCAGATCTGAGGTGAGAGAGTGGCGAGGAACGGTATATACTACTCGCACTAGCGAGGCGCGTGGGAAAAAAATCGCGTTACAAGTCCTCCAGCAACTAGCCAGGGAGCTAGCAGCATGCTAAGGAGCTCCCTCAACCATCGCCGACGAGCCAGCCAGCCGTAACGTCATCGAGAGGGACCCAAAAAACACCTGCGCGCGCCCTCTCACTCGGTTCTACTCTCTCTCTCTCTCCCAGATCCCATCATTACTAGTATTAATGATACAACATATAGTTTAGAATCAAATATATAAAGCCGTGACATGGGTGAAAACAAAGAGCCTTTCTGATCTGCCCATGACACAAGCGTTCATATGAAATTAAAGCACACTCTAATACAGAAACTGTAGGCCCAATCCACTGCCCTGGCGATCCTAGCGAGTCACTGTAGGACAAGCCATGTGTGGTTATAACGGAGGGGTTGTAACGTCACACCCCCCCCAAGATTTTTCTCAGAGGCCCCAAGGCTCACAAAAATCTGATGATTAGAACCCATGCTATATCTCCACTCCAAACCCAGCCGCAGTAAAATATCTGGCACAGTTCTTCGACAAAACATTTTTCAAAATTTTAACCCTCCCCAACACAATAGGTTAAATTATAATGTAGTTATGATCGTCAAGAGCGAGCTTCTCTAGACCAGCATTATGATGAGGAGGGCAAATCAGAATTTACTGCTATAACATACTAAAAAATTAAACTATCAAAGAAAGAGTTTTTATTTGATTTTTATGTTTATAATTTGTTTATTTCGGCTGCACTATAGGGCAAAGCCTAGTTTTTTCTTCTATACCAAACCCGCTCAACTCCTGCCTTTACGACCCAATACACTGGGATACCAACGCGAGCCAAACACGCACCAAGCGCAATAATACTATCCAAAACTAAAGCAGGAGGCTAACCGTGTGTTCAAGCTACCCAGGATCATATACCCGTGAACGACCATCTGCAACCACGGTTGTCACAACCGGCAAGATGGCGTATATTGTCCAGGTTATATACCAGTAAACCTAGTGACCACCTGGTCAGCCTCATATTCCGAGTGTGAAACTGGTCCAAGAACTCTTTGGAGAGGGTGGATGATTCTGGGTAAAATACAACGACCGGATCATAGGCTGGAAAATTAGACCTCGAAATGCCCCAGCGCAAGCAACAACCGCCAGCAGCTCCTCCTCGACAACAGAGCAGCTCCCCTGGGCCGAATGGTACTTCTCCGAGCAGAAACTAACAGGATGCTCCAGAACATCATCGTCCTTTTCCACAAGGACGGCCACCAGCCCCCACACCACTAGCCTCCGCTGCTAGTTGGGAAAGGTAGGCTCTAAAGTCAGGGGCCCTGAGGATCGGGTGAGTGCACCAAAAGGTGGTTTACTTCTCTAAAACACCTTCTCACACTTCTCAGGCGCCCATTTGAACTTCGTATCCTTCCAGTTATCCTCCACCTGAGCTTGACTGTCCCGTGCTCCTTCTCCACCTTGACGGCCTAAACGTCATCACAGGGCACAGGTGAGAGGCTCAGGGGGGTGCCTCCCATACTCCTTCAGGGGATTAACATGACATAACTGATTGCGCTTACGTCTGACTGGAGTGGCTACCCCAGTAATCCAGGTCTGATAGCTCCGCCACCACCCTATAAGGACCAGAGTACTTCGCGGATAAGGGCGTGACCTACAACGGGGCAGTAGAATCAACACCTCCTGACCCACGTGAAACCTCCCTGAGTTCAACCTTGAGGTCGTACCTGTCCTTCCTGAGGGCCTGAGACGAGCTAGTAAAATTACGGCCTAGCCAACTCCAGACTGCGCAACATCCGTTCTCGACTGTTGAGTACACACTTGAGCAGAGAGCAAGGTTTTTCTGCGCCCTCCCATACTTCTTCAACCATAGGCAGAGGGCCTCTTGGGACACGGTGTCCAAAGACGAGCTCCAATTTTTAGGGCTGAATCCCAAACTCTCCCCAGGTACCTCATGCACAGCAAACAAAAACACCTGGCAGGGCCAACAATCCAATCCTTCCCACTCTCAACGTCAACAACAACGAAGCACAGATTTCAAGGCGGAGTGCCATCGCTCCTAACCACACCCTGGCTCTCCGGATGATACGCAGATGACACAACACAAACAATACCATGCTGCGGCATTGCTGGAACAAAGAGGCTACGAAGTTGAAGTGCGGTCCCTGGAATGGACTGAAGCCCTCTGCGGGTATGTGCCATACCGGGAAAAATACACTAGCAAGTTTCGGAATCACAGTCTTCGCCGACCCATTTCTCATAGGGTACGCGTCAGGGTACCTTGTTGCTACATACGCCCGACTGTGCATCACTGTCCACCTTCAACTCCGTCATCTTGTTTTAAGCCCATCCTTCTGCCTTTTCCACAACAGTTACTGGGTCTTCTTCAGACTCGATATTTGGTCCCGAATACTGAGTCCCCGAGAAGGGCCAGTTGATTACTAAACTCTCAACCGCATCAACTTCCAACCCCTTCGCGGTACCCTTCCTCCGCTCTGATCTAAAGATTGCTTGACCAGAATGTGACTCCCTGGATGCAGGATCTCCGGTGACAACACCACGCCATAGACCTGCCACCGGGACACTTCTCAACCCACTCCTGCTCCTCCTCTACTCATGTCGGCCGGCTTCTCGGCAACGCCCAAGGGTGGAGCCTCAGACGTAGGTCCCCGCAAAGTACGTTGCAGAGAAGAAAGGAGGTCGACGACCCCAACAGGTAATTTCTCCACAATTCCTACATCCAGGTCCCGAGTCACACCATCAACTTCCACCTTCATTCTTACAAGCGGGTTTATGCCCTTGTCGCCTTAACTCCCGGAACCAAAACAACGCCGCGCCGTTAGTGACAGGGTTACCAGTTGAAATTTCTCAACAGTGTTTTGCGAGTGCCCCAGTGTCACGCAAAATTCTCACCTCATGTCTTCTACCCCCCACTCCACACAACCGAGTCCCCTGTGGTAACTAAAGGCATTTACGGACAGGGAAGAAGCTTCCCGGAGACTTCTGCACTGGCAGTGCTATTTACCTCTCTCCCCCCTTTTGGAAGAAATGCCTCTAACAAACTCCGATGTCCTCTTGAACACTACAATGCCGTGAGGCAAAAGACACGGCCGCCGGAGAGGAGGTAGACTAGGGCACTC
>CM064493.1:11236163-11715389 GCA_032716605.1 Paralithodes platypus | reverse complement strand
TGGGAGGGAGGGAGGGGGGAGGGGGGAGGGAGGTATAATGGGGGAGGGAGGGGGGTATAATGGGGGGGAGGGGGATGGGGGCATAATGGGGAGGGGGGGAGGGGGAGGGAGGTATAATGGGGGGGGGGGGAGGGTGGCATAACATAGATAAATACATAAAGATTATATGGGGGGAGTGGGGGTATATGGGGGAGGGAGGGGGCATAACAGATAAATACATAAATACGAATGATATATATATATATATATATATATATATATATATTATATATATAAATCAATCTAAAAATAAAAAAAAAAAAAAAAAAAAAAAAAAAAAATATATATATTATATATATATATATATGGGGGAGGGGGAGGTGGAGGAGGGGAGGGGAGCAGGGGGAGGGGAGGGGGGGGTATAATGGGGGGGGGGAGGGAGGGGGGTATATGGGGGGGGGAGGGAGGGGGAGGGGGCATAATATAGATAAATACATAAAGATTATATGGGGGGGGTGGGGTATATGGGGAGGGGGAGGGGGCAAAACAGATAAATACATAAATACGAATGATATATATATATATGGGGGGAGGGGGGTATAATGGGGGAAGAGGGGGAGGGTGTATAATGGGGGAGGGAGGGGGCATAACGTAGATAAATACATAAATACCAATGATAATATATATATATTATGTCAATCTACAATTAGAAAAAAAAAAAAAAATAAAAAAAATAATAATAACCCTCCCCCACCCAAAAAAAAGAAAATAAATATATATATATATATATATATATATGGGGGGAGGGGGAGGGGGAGGGGAGGATAATGGGGGGGGGGGAGGGAGGGGGAGGGGGCATAACATAGATAAATATATAAACAAGAATGTTATATATATAGATTATATAGATTTTTATATATTATCCATCTACAAAATAGAAAAAAAAAAAAAAACAAAAATTTATATATATATATATATATATATGGGGGAAGGGGGGAGGGGGGGAGGGGATGGGAGGGGGAAGGGGGGAGGGGAGGTAGGGGGTATAATGGGGGGGGGGAGGGGGAGAAAACATATAGAGGTATAATGGGGGAGGGAGGGTATAATGGGGGGGGGGGGGGGAGGGGGGGGGAAGGGGGGTATAATGGGGAGGGGGGGGAGGGAGCATAACAGATAAATACATAAAGATTATATGGGGGGAATGGGGTATATGGGGGAGGGGACATAACAGATAAATACATCAATACGAATGATATTATATATATATATATATATGGGGGGAGGGGGGTATAATGGGGGAAGAGGGGGAGGGTGTATAATGGGGGGGGGAGGGAGGGGGCATAACTTAGATAAATACATAAATACGAATGATATATATATATATATATATATATATATATATATATATATATATATTATATATATATCAATCTACAATTAGAAAAATAAAATAAAATACAAATAAAAAAATAACCCTCCCCCACCCAAAAAATAATTAAAACAAAAAAATATATATATATCTATATATGGGGGGAGGGGGAGGGGGAGGGGGAGGGGAGGGGGGGGAGGGGAGGGAGGTATAATGGGGGAGGGAGGGGGGTATAATGGGGGGAGGGGGATGGGGGTATAATGGGGATGGGGGGGAGGGGGAGGGGGAGGGAGGTATAATGGGGAGGGGGGGAGGGGGCATAACATAGATAAATAACATAAACACGAATTATATATATATAGATTATATGGGGGAAGTGGGGGAGGGTGTGTATAATGGGGGAGGGAGGGGGCATAACTTAGATAAATACATAAATACGAATGATATATATATATATATAGATTATATATATATATATATATATATATAGATATATATATATATATATATATCAATCTACAATTAGAAAAAAAATAAAATAAAAATAAAAAATTAACCCTCCCCCACCCAAAAAAAAAAAATAAAAAAAAAATATAATATATATATATATATATATATGGGGGGAGGGGGAGGGGGGGGGGGAGGGAGGGGGGGGAGGGGGGGAGGGAGGTATAATGGGGGAGGGAGGGGGGTATAATGGGGGAGGGAGGGGGTATAATTGGGGGGGGGGAGGGGGGGAAGGGGGGTATAATGGGGAGGGGGGGGAGGAAGCATAACAGATTAATACAGAAAGATTATATGGGGGAGGGGCTATATGGGGGAGGGGGCATAACAGATAAATACATAATACGAATGATTTTATATATATATATATAGATATCTAGGGGGAAGGGGGGGAGGGTGTATAATGGGGGAGGGGGAGGGGGAATAACTTAGATTATATATATATATATATATGGGGGGAGGGGGAGGGGGAGCGGGAGGGAGGGGGGGGGTATAATGGGGGGGAGGGAGGGGGTATAATGGGGGGGGAGGGGGGGGAGGGAGGGGGGAATGGGGGGGGGGGAGGGGGGGAGGGGGAGGGGTATAATGGGGAGGGGGTGAGGGGGCATAACAGATAAATACATAAAGATTATATGGGGGAGTGGGGCTATATGGGGGAGGGGGCATAACAGATAAAAACATCAATACGAATGATATTATATATATATATATATGGGGGGAGGGGGGTATAATGGGGGAAGAGGGGGAGGGTGTATAATGGGGGAGGGAGGGGGAGGGGGCATAACTTAGATAAATACATAAATACGAATGATATTTATCATATATATATAATTCTATATATATATATAATATATATATATATATATAGAACATATATTATATATAGAATCAATCTTACAATTAGAAAAACAACAAAATAAAGAAAATAAAAATACAAAAATAACCCTCCCCCACCCAAAAAAAACAAAAACAAAAAAAAAAAAAAAAATATATATATATAGTGTATATGGGGGACGGGGGGGAGGGGGAGGGGGGAGGGGAGGGAGGTAGGGGGAGGTGAGGGCGGGGAGGGGAGGGAGGGGTATAATGGGGGAGGGAGGGGGAGGGGTATAATGGGGGGGGGATGGGGGGAGGGAAGGTATAATGGGAGGAGGAGGGGGGGTTCAGAATGGGAGGGGGGGTTATCAGGGGGAGGGGGAGGGGGGTATAATGGGGGAGGGGGGGAGGGAGGGAGGGAGCATATCAGAATAAATAACGTAAAGATTACTTGGGGGAGGGGGGCTATATGGGGAGGGAGTGGGGTATAATGGGGAGGGGGGATGGGGGGCATCATCATAACAAGATAAATACATAAACACGAATGATATTATATTATATATATAGATGGGGGGAGGGGGGTATAATGGGGGAAGAGGGGGAGGGTTGTTATAATGGGGGAGGGAAGGGGAGGGGGCATAAACTTAGATCAATACATAAATACGAATGATTTTTATATATAAATATAATATATTAATCTATATATATTATATAAGAGATTATATTATATATATATTATATCAATCTACAATTAGAAAATAAAAACTAAAATAAAAATAAAAATAAAAAATAACCCTCCCCCACCCAAATAAAACCCCAACCCAAAAAAATAAAATATTATATATCTATATATATATATATATGGGGGGAGGGGGAGGGGGAGGGGGGGAGGGGGAGGGAGGTGAGGGGGGGGGAGGGGAGGGAGGTATAATGGGGGAGGGAGGGGGGTATAATTGGGGGGGGGGAGGGAGGGGGGATAATGGGGGGGAATAATGGGGAGGGGGCGGGGGGTATAATGGGGAGGGGGGGGAGGGAGGATAAAATAGATAAATACATAAAGATTATATGGGGGGAGAGTGGGCCGGGAGTGGGGTATATGGGGGGGAGGGGGCATAACAGATAAAAACATCAATACGAATGATATTATATATATTTATATATGGGGGAGGGGGGGATACTGGGGGAAGTGGGGGAGGGTGTCATAATGGGGGGAAGAGGGGGAGGGGGCATAAACTTAGATTAACAATACATAAATACGAAATGTATATTGTATATATTATATAAGATAATATATATATATATAGAGATTATATATCTATATATATATAATATCAATCTACAATAAGAAAAAATAAAATAAAATAAAAATAAAACAATAACCCTCCCCACCCAAAAAAAAAAAAAAAAAAAAATATATATATATGTATATATTGGGCGGGAGGGGGAGGGGGAGGGGGAGGGAGGTTGAGGGGGGAGGGGAGGGAGGTATTTTTTTTTTTTTAATGGGGGAGGGAGGGGGGTATCACGGGGGGGAGGGAGGGAGGGGGAGGGGATAACTGATAATACATAAAACACGAATTATATAATTAGTAGGATTATATGGGGAAGGGGGAGCGGAGGAGGGGATGGAGGAGAAGGGGGAGGGAGGATGGGGGTATAATGGGGAGGAGGCGGGAATACTGGGGGGGAGGGAGGGCAGGAGGGGGGTATACATTGGGGGGGAGGGGGGGGAGGGGGGAGGGGGAGGGGGCATACATGACGATAAATAATATAAACACGAATTATATTGGGAAGGAAATGGGGTATATGGGGGGAGGGGGCATAACATAGATATATATATAAAGGATTATATGGGGGAGGTGGGGGGCGGGGGGATGTGGGGAGAGGGAGGCGAGGGGCATAACCTTAGATAAATACATAAATACGAATGATATATATATATACTATATATATATATATATACATATATATATTATATCAATCTACAATTAGAAAAATAAAAATAAAATACCAATAAAAAAATAAACTCCCCACCCAAAAAAAAAAAAATACAAAAAAAAAATATATATATATATATATAGATCTATATATATATGGGGGGAGGGGGAGGGGGAGGGGGACGGGAGCGGGGTAATAATGGGGGGGAGGGGAGGGCGGTGTATAATGGGGGAGGGAGGGGGGTTATATATGGGGGGGGCAGGGGAAGTGGGGTATAATGGGGGGGGGGAAGGGAGGGGGCGGGGAAGGGAGGGGTAGCGGGAGGGGAGGGGGGAGGTAGTCTCCTAATTATCAATACATAAAGGTTATAATGGGGAGGGGGGGAGGGGGCATAGTACAGGACTAAATACATAAACACGAATGATATAATATATATATATAGAGGCTATAATGGGGGAAGTGGGGGAGGGGGTTATAATGGGGGAGGGAGGAGGAGGGGGCATAACTTAGATTAAATACATAATATACGAATGATATGGTATATATAAGAATATATATATACTATATCTATATATATATATATATATATTATATCAATCTACAATAAGAAAAATAAAATAAAATAAAAAATAAAAAAATAGTTACCCTCCCCCACCCAAAAACAAAAAAAAAAAAATAAAAAAAAAATTATAATATCTATCATCTAATATATATATTATATGGGGGGAGGGGGAGGGGGAAGGGGAGGGGGGGGAGGAGGGGAGGGAGGTATAATGGGGGAGGGAGGGGGGGTGATAAATGGGGGGGAGGGGGGGATGGGGGGAATATAATGGGGAGAAGGGGGGAGGGGGAGAATGGGGAGGGGAGGTCTAATGGGGAGGGGGGGAGGGGGGCATAAAACATACAGATAAATTTTTTTTTTTTTTTTGTTTTTTTGTTTTACCATAAACACGAATTATATATATATATATAGATTATATGGGGGAAGTGGGGAAGGGTGTGTATAAGGGGGGAGGGAGGGGGGCATAACTTAGATAAATACATAAATACGAATGATACTATAGATATATATATATAGATATAGTGATTATATATACATCTCTATAAATATATATATTATATCAATCTACAATCAGAAAAATAAAAATAAAAATAAAAAAATAACCCTCCCCCACCAAAAAAAAAAAAAAATACAAACAAAAAAAAATATATATAATATATATATATTTATATATGGGGGGAGGGGGAGAAAGGGGGAGAGGGGGGGGGGGGGGTATAATGGGGGAGGGAGGTAGGGGGTATAATGGGGGGGACGAGGTAGGTATAATGGGGGAGGGAGGGGGCGTATAAATGGGGGGGGGGGGTGAGGGAGGGGTAGGGGGGTATAATGGGGAGGGAAACGAGGGGGAGGGAGCATAACATACGATAAATACATAAAGATTATATTGGGGGGAGTGGGGTCTATGGGGGGGAGGGGGGCATAACAGATTAAAACATCAATACGAAATGTATTCTATTTATAATAGAGATATATATATGGGGGGAGGGGAGGTTAGGGTTATAATGGGGGAAAGAGGGGGAGGGTGTATAAATGGGGGAGGGAGGGGGAGGGGGCCATAACTTAGATAAATACATAAATACGAATGATTTTATCTATATATTAATTATATAGATCTAGGATATATATATATATATATGTAGATATATATATATAATATCAAACTACAATTAGAAAAATAGAATAAAATAAAAATAATACATAACACCTCCAACCACCCAAAAAAAAAAAAAAAAAAAAAAATATTATATATAGATATATTATATATTAGGGGAGGGGTAGGGGGAGGGGGCGGAGGTGAGGGGGGGAGGGGAGGGAGGTATAATGGGGGAGGGAGGGGCGGTATAATGGGGGGGGTGGGGATGGGGGATTAATGGGGAGGGGAGGGAGGTATAATGGAGGGAGGGAGGGGGAGGGGGCATAACTGAGAAATACATAAAAACGAAATTATATATATATGTATTAGATTATATGGGGGAAGTGGGGGAGGTGATAAGGGCGAGGGAGGGGGCATATAAACCTTAGATAAAACATAAATACGAATGATATATATATTGTATATAATTATATAAATACTAGATTATAGATATACATATATATATTAACCAAATTACAAATAGAAAAAAAAATAAAAAATAAAAAAAAATAACCCGCCCCCACCCAAAAAAAAAAAATTAAAAAAAAATAAAAGTATATATATATAAATATATATATACGGGAGGGAGGGGGAGGGGGGGGGGGGAGGGAGGGGGTATAATGGGGAGGGGAGGTGAGGGGGTATAATGGGGGGGCGAGGGGGGTATAATGGGGGAGGCGAGGGGGCATTTGGGGGGGAGGGAGGGGGAGGGGGGTGATAATGGGGGGGGGAGGGAGGGGTGAGGGGGCATAACATAGATAACATATATCAAAGATTATATGGGGGGCCCACCGTCGGCCCCCCTTGGGGTGTATATGGTGGGAGGGGGTCATAACATAGATAAAATACATAAAGATTATATGGGGGGAGGGGGGGTATCTGGGGGAGGGGGCATAAACATAGATAAATACATAAAGATTGTTTGCGGGGTGAGCGGGGTATGTGGGGGAGGGGGAGGGGGCATAGAACAGAATGAATAACTAAATGCGAATGTAGCAAGTGTCTCGTACCCATTAATATATATATATATCAATCTACAATTAGAAACAAATAAAATACCAAATAAAAATAAAAAATCAACCTCTCCCACCCAAAAAAAAAAAAAAAATAATATTAAAACAAAAAAATTATTATACTATATAATATATATGTGGGGGGAGGGGGAGGGGGAGGCGAGGGAGAGGGAAGTATACTAATAATCGTAATAAATAGATACGAGCCTAGTAATATTTATATGGGGGCAGCAGGGGGAAGGGGGAAGGGGCAGGGGGAAGATGGGGGAGGGAGGGGAGGGGGGAGACGTGTACTCTGGAATAAATAGTACTAGCTACTAATATGTATATGGGGGGCAAGGGGCAGAGGGGGAGGGGGGGGTGGGGTGAGGGAGGGGCGGAGTATAATAATAATATATAATAATAATATTATAATACAAATCTCATATATAATACAGGGGGTATAAATGGGGGAGGGAGGTATAACTGGGGAGGGAGGGGTAGGGGGTTATAATGGTGGGAGGGAGGGGGAGGGGGGGTTGTAAGGGGGAGGGAGTGGGAGGGGGATATAATGGGGGAGGGAGTGGGGTGGAGGGGATGGGTGGGGTTTTTTCTTTCTTCGGGGGGATATAATGGGGGAGGGAGGGGGATCTAATGGGGGAGGGAGGGGGAGGGGGATATAATGTGGGAGGGAGGGGGCAGGGGCGATATAATCGGGCGCGGAAGGGGGGTATACAAATAAAAAAACATACGTATATACAAGAGATCAAGTGACTGTCTAGGGAAGGGTCCACTCAGGTCAACCTCCAGGTTCCCAGGTACCCTATTAGGAGGTGTGAAGCCAAGGGAGTGGTATTCGAAGGTGTGAAACACCACCACAACTACCATCATCACTACCACTACACCACAACTACCATAATCACTAACCAAAACTACCATCACCACCCACCACAACTACCATCACCCCCACCCCAACTACCACACCTAACCCCACCACCACAACTAACACCACTGTGTTGAACAGAAATGTGGAGGCATCATATATACAGTAGGTTCTATCATATATATAATTATCCCCTACACGACATAATAGGGGGAAGGCGGGGGGAGGTGGGGTATAGGGAAAAAAAATAAAATATAAACACAAAATCTATATATATATATAGGCTCCCCCACCCCAAAAAAAAAAAAAAAAAAAAAAAGATATATATATATATACTATGCTGGGCCTACCCCTAATCCCCCGCCCCGAAAAAAGAAAAAAAAAGCAAGAAAAAAAATATATATATAGAATTGCATAGTATATATATCTATATCATATATATATAGTAATTATATATATATACTATATATACATATATTATATAGAATAAGAGTTTGTGGTGGGGGACATTTATGTTGGGTATAAATAGAGATATATAATAAATAATAAATAATAAACGAAAAAGAAATAATAAATAATACTAAAATAATAATAAATAATAATAATAAATAATAATAATAAATTATAATATAATAAAGCAAATAATATAAATTAAATACCAATATAAATACTTTCTTATGGGTGATCCCATACACAGGAAAACAAGCGTATAATAATAAATAATCAATAATACAAATAATAAAAGAGGATAAAACATAAAATAATAAAATGGTGGTGGTGGTGAGAGATGGTGGTGGTGGTGGTGGAGATGGTGGGGGTGTTGACACAAATCGGGTTGAGTTCATTTTCGGACCTGACCCACGGTCAGAAAAAGGGACCCTACCCTATTGGTGTCAAAAACCAAAAAAAAAAAAACCACACCCCACCATCTCCACACCACCACCACTGCCTGACCAATCACCACCACCACTGCCTGACCAATCACCACCACCACCACTGCCTGACCAATCACCACCACCACCACCACCACCGACCATCATAACCACCACCACCAACACCATCTCAACCACCACCCACCACTACGACCACCACCACCACCCACCACACACCAACATCACCACCACGAACCACCACCACCACCACAATCACCAACACCATAACCACCACACCACCACCACCACTCACCACCACCACCATCACGTCCACCGCCCACCACCACCAAAAATGGTTGACTGTACTTACTACACACTGCTGAGATTCCCTCTGGCCACCCCAGCGTACGTATATGTAGAGTTGCTTTTTGCCAATAAAAAAACTTACCTCCCAAGCATCTTATCCACCAATAAATTATCGAAGCAAAAAAATGCAAAGCACTTTCCCACACTAAATTTTCGAAGCAAAAATGCACAGGGCTGAGGGAGCATGGCGACCTATGCTCGACCAGTAATGAAAGTTTTTTCCACTAAAGAAAGAAACATCTAATACAAGGTAAAGATAACACTAATGAACAGGAATAAATAGCAATATAACATGACCTGATATTTATATGAAAGTGTTCCACAAACAAGCAAAAACGTTTGGCAACAAAGCATGGGCCCCTCGTGGGCTCCCTTCCACCTTGGTCAACGTAAACACCAGAGAATGGCTTCGACACCAGTAATGAAAGTTTTTTCCTATATGAAACACCTTTACAAGGGAAGATACACTACTTGAACAGATAAATAGCAATATAATTGACTGATATTTATATGAAGAGTGATCCACAAACAAGCAAAAACGTATAGGCAAAAAGCCTATGGCCCTCTCGTGGGCCACCTTGGTCACGTAGCACGAAACCATAGAACAATGCTTACCCAGTAATAAAAGTGTTTTCACTACGAAAATAACTGTATACAAGTAAGATACACTACTTCATGTGATTAAATAGCAATAGAATTGACTCGATATGGTGATGAAAGTGATCCACAAAAACAAGCGAAACCATGGCACCCTCGTGGATGGAGCCCACCTTGGTCCCACGTACACCAGACTAGCAAAAACACCATCACTAACATGGTTATTTACCCTACATAAGAATAACACAAGTAATCCATACGATAACCCAATTGAGTATAGCACTTCGTTGGGGTTATATTTAGGGCCGTGGTTACTACCAGCCAGGCTGGGCAAACCAAATGGAGGCCCCTGGGGTTTAAAGGGCCGCGCAACACCCAATAATAGGATGGACTGAAGGGAAGAGACTGGCTCTCTCTACCACAGCGCGGGGGCCCTCACAGGGACGCTAGGGGGTTGCTAGATGTGTCCACATGTACATCTAACTTACTCGGGATCTTACAAGCCAAAAGACCCGGCCTCAATTGCGTCATAAAAATTATGTTCTAGCAATAAAATAAGTCCATATGAAGCGATTCGCGTGATATGACTTATTGGTTCACTCTGCCATATGCGGCGATCGCGTCAAAGATGTCTGGGAGAGTTAAATAAAAATTAAGGATTATATTTTGCTATATGTTTACCGGTATAATACTGTACACACACACATATTAGATATTGAAAATATATATTATATGACATAAATATATATATATGCAAATCATTAATATAATAAATTTTTCTTCTAGAGGCAAAAACGCCAAACAAATAGACATTGCAATCCAGAGAATACTTAACATAATGTGTCTCCACCATAACACATCAGGAGAACCAATTTGGCAGTCTCCAATCTGTCAGAACATATCACGTTTTTCAAAAGCACAAAAATGAATGTCATAACATGGTGTTTTTTTACCAGACAGAAAAATAGATCTTTGGTATGTTGCATGGCCAAACAAAGATTAACGGATCTGGGGGTCTTGTGGCCTCAGCACACAAATGACAGTTGACTCATTCGGTAAAACATGATTCAACATGTTAGACAATACTATGTTATAAAATCTTATTATTTAAATTTTACAGCAGGGGTACGGCAACACAAATTATACTACCGAATCACCATCATCAATCACTACTACCACAATCATCATAATACTACTACTACCAAATCACCGGCCTCGACCTCCCTGTGCAATTAAACGGCGACTTCGATTCCCGCTAAATGACCTCCGATTTTTTTATCTGACCTCATCAATACCCCCATGGTGCGAACAACTTTCGTTCCATACACCTTTCGATCGGAGGCCTCCTTCTGCCCCAAAACGGTTTTTTTTTGTTTTCAATTTCGGCCTCGAAACGACCTCCGATCGTGGCCTTGCCCCCTCTATGACCTAACCCAGGTCAATTGACACCCACATGCAAAGTTTCAGCTCCCCAGGTCCAAAACTGCGGCCGCCTATTAACATTTTAATAGCGGAGCAACATAAGTCGAGTTAAAAAAAAGCTGGACTATGTGGCGGCGCTCGACAACTCGAGTGGCAATTTCAGCACGTAATGTGGCTGAGAGAGAGAACATGGTGGCAGGAGACTAGCGAGCGTATGACTGCTCCAGACCACCGCGGCGAACCTACTGACACAAATCTCAGCTCCCTCCTCCCTCTCTCACTCGTACATACTCAATTATGTACCGAAAGTACCGAATTACCTGCTTTTTGCACTCGCGTTGCACGGTTATTGCAAGAAAACTATCCATCATACAAGGATCGTTATGGTGTCATTCGAAAGCTCTGTTTATGCCCTTTCAGGGATAGGTACTTGTTTTACGTTCTGGGTCTTATTTAGGCATGAAAATGATCACGTAAAAAGCCCTATTTTGGCTAAAAACACCCCGCTGTGCGGTACATATAAATAAACCGCATAGGCCGCTCGTAAGGTGTTAAGAGCGGGTGGTGGAGTATATTTCACTGTACCGCCCAGCAGTTTTTTTTTTACCATAAATGGGGTTGTTTCCGTGCTCTTTTTCATGCATAAACAAGACTCAGAGCGTAATACAAGTATGTATCAATGAAAGGGCGTAAATTGAGCTTTCCAATGACACCTGAACCATCCTTCTACGATCACTGGTTGTCTTGCAACGATCGTGCAACCGAAGGGCAAAATTGCTAAAATACGGTATTTTTTTTATATAATTACGTATGTAGCGAGGGAGTGAGGGTGGATGTAATTGGAGTACATCTCAGTTGGTCCACGGCGGCCGTGGCCAGTGGTCATGAGGTAACCCATGCTCCTCATCGCTCGTCTCTCTTCTCAGAGCCAATATTGCGCCAAATTGCAGACAGACTTAAGTCGGGCCCCGCCACATAGTCAAAAAATTTCGATACGGGCTTAAGTCGGGCCCCGATAGACAAGGCTTAAGAACACACAGACAAACAGACACACAACTGATTTAATAATATAGATTTCGAATGAATTAGAGTCCTTTGCATTCCTATAGAGTTGGAAAGTAATATTATTTAATTAAAAAAAATACTCTGAATTATGCTTTTTTATATGTATATTTAAAATTTATAGGTCTGCCATGAGCAAATTGCCAGTTTTTCAAAACATAAAAGCTCTATGGTCCACAGTGTCTTTGAAAAATGCGCTTTATGTTGTAACTGTGGAAACACATTTTGACCTAATATATCGCCTTTGTATTACAAACATGTATGACCTCAGTCAGAACTCTTTTTATGTTTGTTAATAAAATAGGTTATATTCGTACCCTGTTATTTTCCGTGTAGGGGAAGTAGAGTCTAAATTCCCTGTGATGCTAACATTATTTCATTAACTGGCATGTGAGCGACGCGGCTCAATTAGTTAGGTGTAAACATGTGTGAATGACATGTCAATGTTTTCCGATATAATATCACAGTTTTCTTTGTTTAAATTGCCGGAAATATAGATAATTCTTTTGATAATTTAATTTCAATAATGATAAATCACTCACACTTCGTTTATAATAATCAATGAAAAGGTGGATAAATACAGCTGTAAATAATGAAGACAGCTCTTGCGTGCTGCCTTATAGTTTATAGTATGTTATGATAAATAAGGAAAGTTATT
Organism: Paralithodes platypus; assembly: GCA_032716605.1. Taxonomy (NCBI): domain Eukaryota; kingdom Metazoa; phylum Arthropoda; class Malacostraca; order Decapoda; family Lithodidae; genus Paralithodes; species Paralithodes platypus. The sequence continues at coordinate 11,702,237 of CM064493.1, read as the reverse complement.
AGCATTAGCACATTTATCAATTGGTTTGCGTATTGTTAACATGAATTAAACAATTATTTACTAAAATCGTTTTTTGATAGCTAAACAAACTTAAAATATATATATATACAATGTTTCTGAATATATACACAAAATTTATATATACTACATTATTTTGAGATAGATCTATAATATCCGTATTTAAATAAATGCCCGTAGACCCCTATTATAGGTACTTGTAAAGTTTGTTTAATGTCTTCAGAATGTTAGTGATAACATGTTTGTATATGTGATACACCTTAAGGGGTTTGTGCATGTATTTTGGTCTATGTAGGCTATTCATTAAATATATATATATATATATATATATATATATATATATATTGTTACGACTGGGGTTTAAATATATCAGGGCTCTTATTCATTGGACTAGTAATGGCATAAATGCTACAACGGAAAGCGCTAGATCCAACCTCTGATGTATATTCCCAGTGAACAAAGAACACAAATACTCTCCAGAGTTCTATATGCAATAATAGGCTATCAAACTCTCAATAAATGTGCGTCTACTCTAGGTTTAATGTTATGTGAAAACAGCCTATTACTACCTATAACCGAAGGTGCTTGGTTATGGTATGCAAAGTAAGGTGGTAAGAGAAGTTACAGCTTACGTTACTTTAATCAATAAATGTCAGGCACTCCTGCATGAAAGAAAGTGCACTAAAGTCCTTCAACACTAACAAGGAATCTTCTTTAAATGTTAGATGCTATAAAGATGCTCGTATCGGAAATGGAACCCAAAAAGGCAGGCAGCGGAACAATGCTCGTGCAGACTATGCACACAAAAAGGCAGAATATATAATGCCGTTGGAGCCAAGAATATCCTAAACTCTACAACAATAATAATCGCCACGACAATGCAGTATTCCTATCAACAAAAAGAGCCTAAGTCGTTTGTGTCTCCATACATCAAACTAGGCTGCGAAATGCTTGTGTAATCATAAATGGGTATGCATAAAAAGAGTACTTGGTTTAATATACTTAATGTCTACTATGATTGATAAAGTCTAGCTAGAGTCAATGATACGAGATACTGGTGTGCATGGCATGCTGCATAGCCTAGTGCAAATCTCAAGTCTGTGCGTCAAATATTACGTTATAATGAAGGGTAGCTCTCTTGAGAAACCTTAATACCGAAGTATTAAGCGTTCTCCTGGCGTACCTCAAAGACAAACAATCGAGACTAGAACAGTGCAGAATGGTATAGGCAAAAAGCCCTCATTTGTGCATGCTCTACTCTGAATGGCACACAGACTAGAATTTACTCAATCAACTCCAGTTCTCAGGTATGTCGTGCAGCTTTTAACTAAAGCCAGCACTCATAGGAAACAATACCTTATAATATCAGACTCCTAGTCTAGCATTATCTAATCCAGCAGAACACTAATAATTTTTGGAAGCGGCAATATGAAAGCCAACCAGTGCTTCGTGATCCACTTATCCTAACAACTAACATACATGGGCTATATCAGACCTTAATGCACAATACAACTGGCCAGCATGAAGCTGATTTTGAAGAGTTAACCAGAGTGGGTATAATATTAATAAAAAGGTGGTGAAAGATATGAAAAAAGAGAGAGGTAGGCAGAGGAAAAGATTCTCAGGTGCGGAGCGGAAGACAGGTAGCAAGGGAAAAAGATGGATGCGTTCTAGAAACCAGATCTGAGGGAGAGAGTGGCGAGGAACTGTATATACTCGCACTAGCTCGAGGCGCGTGGGAAAAAAGCGGTTACAAGTCCTCTAGCCACTAGCAAGGGAGCTAGCAGCATGGTAAGGACCTCTCTCCACCAACCCCCACGAGGTAGCCAGCCGTGACGTCATAGAGCGGGACAAAAACACTGCGCGCTCCCTCTCACTCTGTTCTACTCTCTCTCTCTCTCTCCCAGATCCCATCATTACTAGTTAATGATAAAACATATACTTTACAATTAAATATATAAAGCCTTGACATGGGTGAAAACAAAGAGCCTTTCTGGACTGCCCATGACACAAGCTTTCATATGAAATAAAGCACACTCTAATACATAAACTGTAGCCCCATCCACTGCCCTGGCGATCCTAGCGAGTCACTGTAGGACAAGCCATGCGGTTCTAACGGAGTGGTTAACGTCACAACTGATATTTATATGAAAGTGATCCACAAACAAGCAAAACGTATAGGCAAAAAGCGTGGCCCCTCGTGGGCTCCACCACCTTGGTCATGTAGCCTACACCAGAGAATGCTCGCCCAGTAATAAAAGTTTTTTCAGGTTGTAGTGAGAGATGTTCTTAGGTAGCTATAACATAGATGTAGTGTATGGGATATTCGTAGTGCAGGGGGTATAGGTTATAATGAGAGATGTTGTGTAGGGCATAAAGGTGTAAAAGAACAAATAGGGATGTAGGGAAGAAGGGGTCTGCCTCGTATGGGTCAATAGGCCTTCTGCAGATTTCCATTGTTCTTATGTTCTTATGTTCTTAAACACTAATACAAGTAAGATACACTACTTGAACTGATAAATAGCAATATAATTGACTCGATATGGTATGAAAGTGATCCACAAACAAGCAAAACCATGGCCCCTCGTGGAGCCCACCTTGGTCACGTACACCAGACTAGCAAAACACATCACTAACATGGTTATTATACCCTAAACAAGAATAACACAATAATCCATCGATAACCCAACGATATAGCACTTCGTTTGGGTTATATTAGGGCGGTAATACCAGCCAGGCTGGGCAAAATGGAGGCCCCTTGGTTTAAAGGGCCGCGCACACCCACCTAGTAGACTGGCTGCTGGGAAGAGACTGACTCTCTCTAGCACCGCGGGGCCCTCACAGGGACGCTAGGGGGTTGCTAGATGTTTCCACATGTACATCTAACTTATCGGACTTACCAGCCAAAAGACCGGCTCAATTGCGTCATAAACTTATTTTCTGCCAATGTAATAAGTCCATATGACGCGATCGCGTCATATGTGTTTTTGGTTCACTCTGCCATATGACACGATCGCGCCATATATGTCTGAAGGAGTTAATCATCTGCTCGGCCATGGTGCTATCTTCTTCTGTCATAGTGATTTTATTTACCTTATAATATCACATAAATATGGATTGTCGTTATTTAGGTGTGTCTCTGCCTTTGTTATTTTATACTCGTTAAGTCCAAGTGACGTAAAATGTTTGTTTTGGGTACCATTAGATGATTTTAAATATTCATTAGTGAACACCGTATAGTATACTTGTATGTCTACAGCTACGTAAAATCGTCAAATTTCAACCATAAAACTGATAGACATATTTCGTTAGTACTCTGTGATAATAGTAACGTAATGAGGTATTTGTATTGAAACAGTAAATTGCAGGAACAATATTTTCCCATTCAAACAGTTTCATGAACGATTAAATTACCTATAGCAGTCAGTGTTCGGATACCTAACCCAGACTTGAGATTCATTATTTTACCTCGTGGTCATCGTTACAAATGGTGCATATCTTTTTACGCTACTTGGATTATAATATTTAGCAGTTTTCTTCTAATTGCAAAATATCATTACCAATTTTATGTTACTTTGATTTTGTAATTATGCATATGAGATTAGGTCATTAGATATCTCCTCTTTACCTTTTTTACTTGGTAATCATTCATATTATGTATCATATGTTTTGTGCTGAGCTCAGAACCCTGTTTTGCTACATTTCTAAATAACCATTTATCTCAGTTACAATATATTTTTGGTAAAAATAGAATAGAAATATGTGTATTATATATTTTGATCAATGTGGTCGTCATACTCTAGCAGTGTTGTTTTAAAACACCCTGTGTATATACATATATATAGTGACATACCTCCAAAAAAATAAATATAAGTAAATACAAATAACTAAAAAAAAAAAAAAAAAAAAAAATCAAGCTAGACTCCACCACCCCCTCAAGCGCTGTTGAAACAATGGAACAAAAGCCAGGCATCAGGGCCTATATAACAAAAAGTCGGCCCGCACAAAAAAAATAAAATAAACAAAAATCGTCTGTTAAGCTCGCCACGACCCCCTAACCAGAGAGTTTTTATGCATTACCTTCGGCGTAGTGAGAGATGGGCGTATTTATTTCCTCATTTATAATTATATATTTTTATAATTTTGTTAGTTTCCTTACTAGACCTCTATAAAGCTTTAAAAAAACAATCAAATGACACAAACAGTTGTACTATTGACAATTAAGTGTAGCAAAATTTATTAAAATCACCAAACTAATGGGCCGAACCTCTTAGAATGTCAAAACTAATGAGGTTAAACACGAGGGAGAAAGGGGTCCAGAATACCGGTCTATCTCCCCTTAAGCTGATTATGACCTATCAAGTAACCCTTCCCTCCCCCCTCTCTCTCTCTCTCTCTCTCTCTCTCTTTCTCTCTCTCTCTCAAAAAAAAAAAAATTTTTTTTTTTTTTTTTTGCACTCTACCGTTTCTTTCCTCTTTGCAAATTAAAATACTCACACCACACATTAGCTCTCTCTCTCTCTCACACACACACACACACAAACACATTCTCTCTCTCACACACACACACACACACAAACACCACACACACACATTCTCTCTCTCACACACACACCACACACATACACAACACATATAAACATTCCCTTTCTCTCTCACACACACACACAGACACACATTCTCTCACACATACACACACACACATAATGCGTGATACAAGACTATGACCTCTTTCACCAACTTAGGACAGAGAGGAGGGGGGGGAGGAGTAGCTATTTTCGCCCGGAAACAGCTGTGTGCATCTCGCCTGGATATTGAGGTCCCGGAGGGAATCGAAGCACTCTGGGTGAGAGTTAATCCCCCCTCCCACCCTCGTCACACTGCCTCCATTATCTACTGTGTGATCTACCACCCACCACGCTCACCCACCGGCCCCGCACTAATCAACCACATCATCGATACATGTGATGACCTCAAACTCCAATTTCCATCATCCAAGTTGGTGGTTTGTGGGGATTTCAATGAACTAGACACCGGTGAGATTCAAGAACAGCTGCATCTTTCACAAATTGTTGACTTCCTCACCCACAACCACAACACTCTTGACCTTATTTTGACGGACATGGATGAGCAGTACCTCCCACCTGAATCTTTACCTCCTGTGGGACGCAGCATTCATCTCTCTGTGTTCTGGTCACCTGCCCCTACCACATCAACAGACTCCCGTCATCCGGACCTACCGACCAACGCCAGACTCTGCAATGCGGGGGTTCGGGCAGTGGTTGGTTCATTACCCGTGGACGGAGGTTCTCACTGAAGATGTTAATGCCAAATGGAACAACTTTGTATCTACCACCACCGAAGCCTACCACCACTTCTTCCCCACCAAGAGGACCAAAATGCACCCCTCTGACGTCCCATGGATTACTCTTCGGATCAAGAGACTGATGCAGAATCGGAACAAGGCCTTCTACACGGACAACAATCGCTACAAGGACCTACGCAACATTGTGATAAGGGAAATCCGTTGGGCGAAGAAGTCCTACTACCCTACAAAGATTCATCATTTAAAACAAACCAATATCAGTCAGTGGTACTCTAAAATTAAGAATCTTTGTGGCTTAAGTAGTGGGATTCCTTCGATCCCCTGTGTTTCCCATGTCCCTTGTGTAGATGCACCTGAACTGATAAATAATCACTTCTCTACCATCTGCCAAACCCTCCCCAAAATAGACCGCACCAACCTCCCTGCCTTCCTCCCATCCCCTTCCCCCCCCCCCCCCCCCCCAGTAACTGTTCAAGAATATGAAGTGGGCAAAAAACTTTCCAGTTTCAAATAAAAAAGATCAACAACCCCAGTAGACCTACCCATGAAAACATACAAAGAATTTTCGGTGGAATTTGCCACCCCCCTTTGCTCGATAATTAATGCCTCCTTAAGGCAAAGTAAATGCCCTGCAGACTGGAAAACTTCATACGTCACTCCAATCCCCAAAACCCCCTACCCACATTCTCTTAATGAACTCAGACCATTTGCCATAACACCCATCCCTAGTCTAATCTGTGAGGACTTTGTATTCACGTGGGCTTACGCACAACTCCGTCACTTGATAGATCCCCAACAGTTTGGCAACGTAAAAACCTCCTCCACCACTCACTGTCTTATTAGCCTCCTAGATTATATTTACACAAATCTTGAGAAGAGAAAGACTTCCCTCGCCCTTGCCTTTATTGACTTTATTGCCTTTATTGACATTTGACCTTGTTGACCACACCATCATCATCAACAAGGCCATAAAGTTGGAGCTACATCCTACCCTGATTGCGTGGTTGACCGACTTCCTTAGTGACAGACGACAAGCAGTGCGATACCAAGGCTTCATCTCCACCTTCCTAGACATCACATGTGGAGTACCACAGGGCACAAAGATGGGGCCTCTATTGTTCCTCATCTTGATTAATGATGCCCTAAAGGACACCCCATTCCACTGGAAGTACGTGGACGACTCGACAGTCGGCATTACTGTCGATAACACCTCCCCTAACTATGACCCCCTACAAGACATCCTCAACCATCTTCAAGCCTGGACCACAGACAATCATGTGACTATCAATCATGACAAGACAGTGGTCATGCACATCAACACCTCCGTTACCGACCTTCCTCCACCCACTGTCACAATTGGTCCTCATCCCCTTCAGCTTGTTGAGTCCACCAAACTCCTCGGAATCACTGTGGACAACAAACTCAACTGGAAGAAACATGTAACTACCACAGTCAGGACCGCCACATACAAGTTGTTTATGCTAAGGCGGTTGAGATCCCTGGGGGCGCCGGAGAATGAGCTGAAGAGTATATATAACACCTTCATACTCCCTAAGCTCACCTACCCCTCTCCCGCCTGGTCCTCCTCTCTAACACTGACACAACAACGTCAATTGGAGAGAGTGCAGAGGAGGGCATGCAAGATCATCCTGGGTGGCACATATCCAGGGTCCGAGGAAGCTGTCACCACCCTTAGCATACCTGCACTTTCAACCCACCACTACAACACACTCAAACAGTTTGCATCTAAACTGCTTGTTCACCCACGACACAGAAACTTACTTCCACCAGACGCCCCTAGACCAACACGTGCAGCTCGTTACTTCAACACACTCCAACCAATATGAGCAAGAACTGACAGATATAAAAATAGTCCTATCCCAACCATTGTTAATATTATTAATAATGTGTAATAACGGCCTGTCACACCATATATACGCGCCCACCTTTAATAATGTATGCATAAGTGTGTGTGCGTGTGTGTATTAGAATATAATTTGTATGTATTTGCTTGAGTTTGTTTATGTATATGTGTATATAATTATGTATATGTGTATGTGTGTATCTTTGTATGTACAGTGTATGTGTATGTATGTGTGCGTATATGTGTATGTATGTATGCGTTATTTATGTATATATATATGTGTCTATAGTGCATACTGTTTGTGGTTCGAGCCCGGCTGAGAGTATCAGGTGGATAAGAGAAGAGCATATAATTATGCATGTAATGTGCATATATTTATGTATCTGTATGTCTGTGTGTATGTGATGTCAATGGTTCGAGCCCGGTTGAGAATATAAGGTATATAATATATATATGTACTGTACGTGTATTTGTATGGTCATATGCACATATGTATGTAAATATTCGTACATATGAGCGACAACATATTACTCACTAGCGCAACTTCTGATTATAAATCTATGCATAAGCATTAGCTATTATTAAGTGTTCGTGTATCTTCATCCATGTATTTCCACCCTTAACAATAGAACGCCCAGGTTTTCCACATTTCGCCTTCTATCACACACACACACACACACACACACACAGCCCGTAACCTAGTAGGCAGAGCTCTCGTCTCACACACGAGGGGCCGGGGGTTCAATCCCCGGCCGGGCGGAGACAAATTGGGCTTGTCTCCTTTCATGTGTTAGCCTCAGTTCACCTAGCTGTAAATAGGTACCTGGAATAAGTGGACGACGTTGTGACGTCCAATCTGGGGTTGGCAAAAATGGTACAAGGCGAGATGGGTATCATATGGTTCACCTAAGCTGATGGCTACCTAAGCCTTCGGACGAGACGGTACCGTCTATAGTGAGAATGGTACCATACAGATCCACCCTAAGCCTTCGTTTCCGATGTCGCCAATTGGCTAAAATACAGACTACACACACATCCACAGCCATTCCAACGATACATACACACTTAACATGCATTTCACGCAATACATTCCCAGTTAAGGAGGCGCGATAATAATGAGCTTAGCTCGCATTGCGTGGATTCCCCTTGACGAACAAGTAACTGAGTAACACACACACACACCTACACTACCGAGGATTAACCTCCCATTGTAGTAGGCTTTACCTGACCCTACCTGCACGGACTTGAACGCCGCTCCCTCTTTACCCTTTACCTCTTTACCCTGACCCCACCAAAACAGTTTTTGTATGTATGTATGTTTGTGTGCATACGTGAGCGTTTGTGTATACGGACATGTGCACACTTACTGCATGTTCTTATGTTCTTATATATGTGTGTATATGAATGCGTTTGTATGTGCGTACGTACGTGTATATATGTATGTTCTGTATATGAGTAAGTAAAATAAACGTGTATATGTACTGTATATCACTTACTCTCATGGTTATTTTATGATAATTTGTATTCTGCACCTGCATCATTATTGTATTTATTTATTTTTTTTGTAAACTGAGCTTACCATCTTCATATCTGTACATCTCATGTTCATCCACTAAATTGTAAAATGTGTATTTTCAGCTCATGAGGCTGTCATTCTTTAATAAACCGTTTATTATTATTATTATTATTATATACACACGCACACACATATACACACAAAACATGCACACACACATTTTCTCTCTCTCTCTCTCACACACACACACACACACGCAAACACGCACACACACACTAAATTCTTGCTATTGACGAGGAAGAGGAAACGGAAGAAGTTCGGCTTGTGGGGGACTCCATGGTCCGTGGCCAATTAACCGAGTTCTGCGCCAGGGCACCCAGGACCAGAAAGCGATTCTGTATCCCAGGTGGCGGCGTGGACGACATTGTTGCAGCTGTGGAAGAGGTTTCAAGGCTCGCCCCCGCAAGCACTACGTACGTCATCCACATTGGATCTAACGATGTCCAACGGACGCGGTCAGAGGAACTACTTTGCAAGTACCGGCGGCTGATCAGGTCCTTCAAGGAAAAATCTAATAGAATCTTAATTTCAGGAATTGTTTCCCGGATTGATGTAGAAAACCGATTCTACAACATAGCTACCAGTACAAATCGCCGACTAGCCAAACTCTGCAGGGAGGAGGAAATCGGCTTTGTCGACACGTGGGATCATTTTTACTATGATAAATCTTTGTTTTCAGGAGATGGTGTACATCTCAATGAAGTAGGAGCTGCACGTCTTGTTCGTCTGCTGAACAATGCAGTCAAGGATTTCCGTTCAAAAAACGGGGTCAACCGGGTGTATCCGGGGGTAGTGTAAGTCAAATACGAACTGAAAATTCAGACAATGCACAATCAGTAACATCCAACTCTAATACTCTTAAGGTGTTTTATGTAAATGCTCGTAGCATACGCAATAAATTTTCAGATCTAGAGGAAATCGTGTTTACAGAACATTATGATATAATCGGCATACAGAATCTTGGTTAAATACGGGAGACAGAGACTTTTTAGCCGAATATACACTTCCTGGTTATACAATGTTTGGGAAAAGTCGGATCAATAGAAATGGAGGAGGAGTTCTGTTGTTTATAAGGGAAAGTCTTAATCCCGTCTTAATGTCAAAACCTCAAATTGCGAATATAGACATATCTTACGTACTATTAAATAATAAACGAGGAACTAAAGTAACACTCGCTTTAGTATACAGACCCCCAGCTCAATCAGTGCAAACTGACAGTGACATTTATGAAGAAATTGCAGAAATAACTAATGTACAAGATACCGTAATTCTTGGCGATTTCAACTTACCCTTGACTAAATGGGGTGATATTCTTACTTCACACTCTGGACACAACCTCTACGCTAACTTGCAAGAGAGTTCACTTTTTCAATTTGTACAATCTCCGACCCGTGGTAATAATGTGCTTGACCTTGTACCCGCAACAAAAGAAGAATTAATAGAGAATTTGAATGTTGGTGATTAATTCAGTAACAGCGACCATCGTACGATAACTTTCACTTTAAAGTTTACTAGTAACAAATCAAAAAGCAGCATTGAGAAAGTCCCTAATTTCAAGAAAGCAAATTTTCATAAACTTAAATCAAAGCTTAAAGAAACTGACTGGAGCTTTCTGACTAACAATAATGACATAAATACATCTTGGGATTGTTTCACAACCACTTAACTTAAGGCAGTGCAAGACTGCAAACTATCGAAAATACGGCGTCCAGGCCATAATGATAAGCCCAAATGGTGGAATAAAGATATTTCAGACTGTCTGCTTGCTAAAAAAATTGCTAATGTTAGATTAAAATCCTCACAAAATGACGAAGAACAGGTGAAATTTGTAGAGCTACGACGCAAAGCCAAAAAGTTAATTAAACAAAGTAAAAAGACCCTGGAGTTACATGTTGCGAATCAAAGTAAAACAAACCCGAAAGAATTCTATAGTTATATCAGAAAGAAAAAAGTAGTTACTTCAACTGTTGGACCGTTAGTCGATGAAAATGGAGAATACACCAAAGACGAAGTACAAATGAGTAATGCCCTCAATACCTTCTTTGCATCAGTTTTTACAACCGAAGACCTCAGTGATATCCCTAGACCATCGCCGATTCAGATTGATAATTCAGATGTTCTAAGCAATATCACCGTTACAGAGAGAGAAGTATTGAATTGTTTAGATAAACTCAAGGTAAATAAAACGCCTGGACCTGATACAATCTCGCCTAGAGTTCTAAAGGAAGCCAAGGATGAGCTCTCCAAACCACTGACATTGCAATTCAATGAATCCTTGCAGTCTGGGACTATGCCTGATCAGTGGAAGCTAGCCAACGTAACACCGATACTAAAAAAAGGCAGCAAATCCCTACCCAGTAACTATCGTCCAATTAGCTTAACCTCAATTGTATGTAAAATGCTAGAAACGGTCATAAGAGACAGACTAGTAAATCACTTAGAGGCAAATAACCTACTTAAAGATACTCAACATGGCTTTCGTAAAAAACGTTCCTGTTTAACAAACCTCTTAGACTTCTTCCACGATATCCTCAACCTCTACAATGAGAGTAAAGCTGTAGATATTATATACCTTGATTTTCAAAAGGCCTTTGACAAAGGTCCCCACAAACGTTTACTGCTAAAACTAAAAGCGCATGGAATACAAGATGGTGTATTGAAATGGATAGAAAATTGGCTCAGCGACAGAAAGCAAAGAGTAGTCATAAACGGTAAGGCATCTAAATGGACCAATGTAAGTAGCGGGGTACCCCAGGGATTGGTACTGGGGCCAATTCTCTTTCTAATTTACATCAACGACATAGATGAGGGTCTCACCTGTACAATCTCAAAATTTGCTGACGATACAAAAATTGCAAACAGCGTACTCTCAAAAGAACAACTTGACGATATGCAACACAATCTAGATAAATTGTCATGTTGGGCCCAAATTTGGCAAATGAGTTTCAATGCGGATAAATGTAAAGTACTACATATCGGATACCTAAATGAGAAAGCAAACTATTCGATGAATGGCACTCAGCTTAAAAATGTAAACAGAGAAACCGATCTGGGAGTAACAATATCGAGTAACCTAAATCCGAGTCAACAATGTTCAGAAGTTGTTAAGAAGGCAAACAAAATAATTGGCTTTATAGGCAGGTCATTTGAGCATAAATCCAAAGAAGTAATCCTAACCCTTTACAATTCCTTAGTCCGCCCTCTTCTGGAATACTGCGTTCAATCCTGGTGCCCTTATTACCAAAAAGATATAAACAAGCTAGAACGAGTTCAACGTAGAGTTACCAAAATGATACATAGCCTAAAGAACAAACCATACGAAGAGCGTCTTAGAGAATTAAATCTATTTCCTTTAACCCAGCGCAGATTAAGAGGTGACTTAATTCAAGTGTTCAAAATCATCAAAGGCATCGACAATATGAACTGTAGTAAGTACTTCACTATCGACCAATCTAATTACACCGGGGAAACGGTTGCAAAATTATTGGTAAATCTTTTAACTCACACGAATCTAAGAATTTCTTCTTCAATCGAGTTGTCAACTTGTGGAATGGGCTTCCCCGAGACGTTATAGACTGCAGCACCGTTGATTCATTTAAACTCCGCTTAGACAAATATCTCGCATCAAACCCAAATAACTTTAATTTATCCCCCCCTCAGTTACTAACCCATCTGTCCCCTACTAACTTCCTAATCCTGCCACGGACATTAGTTCCAGGGCAGTAGTTCCCTTTCCAATGTTCCCTCACCCACTCTAAACCACTGTTTGGACACTTGATCCTCAGTGTTTTGGATGACAGGCAGCCTAGAAGGGTCACTAGACCTGTTGTTGCTTGATGTCCTTTGTACTCCTTTGTACTCCTTTGTACTAGTATAAATAGTGTTTCTGTGCACAATATTACCTGCGCAAAAAAACAAAAAATACAAAATAAATAAATAAATAAAATGTAAAATATTAAACCTCACTTGTATTAACATTTTTAATTTAAAAAAAATTAATATATTCCTTGATTTTTGTTTTATTTTTTGTTTTACCATCATGTTTTGTAGCGCATTAAGGGGAGATGGGCTGGTTTTCTGGCACCCCTTCTTCCTCATGCTTAACCCCCTTTGTCTTCAGATTTTATGACGCTCGGCTCACTAGATTGGTGATTTTAAGAGCTTTCGCTCCATTTCTTTGTTAATATTTAGACTTTTCGGGTCATTTAAGTGTCGATTATTTCCTGGCGAGCGATAGCGAGCATATTATTTAAGAGGAACCGGGCTTCGGCCGGCAAATTTTTCTATCGAAAAATGTACAAATTTATCTTGAAGGAAGGTCTTGGAGGGTGTTTTTAAGCTTGATGGAGGTCTAGGAAGGAAACTAAATCTAAAATATAACAAAATATTTAAATGAGCAAATAAACACGCCATCCCCCATTATAATTTTTTTATTTTTTGAAAACTAATATATTTGTTTTTTCTTTTTTACTGTCATGTTTTGTAGCGCATTAACCCTTTGAGTACCAGCGACGTGTGTTATATTTTATTCTAGCTATATTTAAACGATATTTTGCAGCTTAAGAAGGAACTGTGGTAGTTAAAAGGGTTGGTTGTCATAGTTTGAACCCTTATTATTGCTAGAGGTCCTTCCTAAGCTGACAAAAATTGTCTAATAGTTTGCCAGAATATAATTAAAGGATGATTCTGGTATTGAACGGGTTAACCCTCTGAAGATTATGACGCATTTTGACGTTTATTCTGGCTATCATTAGATGATTTGTATAGTTTAGGAAGGATCTATGTGCCATTATAATGGTAAAGAGTACCTCAATTAACCCTCTGGCTTCCATATACCCTTCCTAATCTAAATACAATTATCTCTCTCTCTCTCTCACTCATACACAAACATTGACACACACACATACACCCTTTCCCTATCTCACACACACACACACACACTCTCTCTCTCTCACTCACACACACACACACGCACACTCTCTCTCTCTCTCAATACACCGTCCCCAAAATAGTTATCAAATACGCTACATTTTTGTCAAAGTTCCTTGAATTCTCCGTGAATGACACTTTTTACAGTATGTGCATAGAGTAACTCTCTCTTCCCTCTCTTTCTCTCTCTCGCTCTAGCTCTCTCTCTCTCTCTGTTTCTCTCTCATTGTGTCATTGACCCTTGTGAGTGATGGTTGATACTCGACCAGCTCCTCCAGCCGCCCTGGTCAACTCCCCAAGGACCCGACCCCACAGCTACTACCTACCTACTCACTACAGTAACACGTTAAGTTACCCAGTCCCTTCCCTGTATATTCTAATTCAATATTATTTGTACTGTTTTATTATTTAATTTGTTCAACACAGAGATATAATGCCACCAAAGAGATACAAAACTCTATGTTGTTGGGAGACATTTTATGCGGAATGGATATTCCGGCATGGTTTCCCAGACGAAAAATGCTTTAAGTGTCTAACTGGTGAGAAATTCCAGTTCCTTGAGCTTACACTAGAGGCATACAAAGGAGAAGTGAGCGAACTAAAACAAGAAATATGTTTACTCAAAGAGCAACATAACAGCCCCAACCTTAACAAACAAAACATCCCCATTTCGCACCCGCAGTCTGATTCTAGAGCTGCCTTCCAGGTAGTTAGAGGAAATAAAACAAAACAGACTGCCCCAAAGATAAACACAATCCCCCTTGCTAACAGATATGATGTACTAGGTAATAGTACAGATGAGGCCGCAGGTGCAGACAATGCACACAAAAGTAAAGTAACGAAAAGAAAACCGTATCAAGAGTCCAAGGCTACACTGGTTAGCAAAAATGAAATAAAGTCACAAATAGTTAGTGACTCGCTCTCACGTGGACGGGGCCCAATGGGCTACATTAGCACAAGGTAAAAGATCCGTCAAAGTCATACCAGGTGTTAAAATTAACCACATCACCAACGACATCAAGAAGTCCCAAATCAAACAAAGTAATTGCCTAGTTCTCAGTGTAGGGAGTAACGATGCCTACGACGGGGGCAACATAAGTAGTAAACAAATAATGACCAAATATAAAACACTGATCCAAGAAGCAAAAAATAAAACTAAAAACTGTATCATACTAGGAATCCCTCCCCGCATGAAAGAAAGCAGTTACAGTAATCTCAGGGCCAATGACATCAACAAGTCCCTAAATCAACTCTGCATCCAACAGCAAGTCGCATTCATTAACCCATTTAATGAAGTAAAAGGGAAAAGGGAATTTTTCAAGCGAGATGGAATTAATCTCTCCCACACTGGTTCCACGTGGCTAGCTGCGAAATTAAATGCAGCTGTGTACAACGCCCACGAGAAAACTAGGGATAATCACCAGTCTTCTCACAAATCCCCATCAAACTCTGATAGGACAAAGAAAAGCCTGATAAGCCACCCTACTCTCTCAGAGAACCTAATTCTTCGTAATCCTTCCCCAAGGTCTTACCCCATACCCTTTCCCAAACTCCCTTCTCCTCGCCTCCAAACCCCGCTCCGTCCCTCCCCCGCACCTCCCTCCCCTCCCCTTTATTCCATTACGCCCTCACCCCCTACCCTCAATCACCGCTCTCCCACTCCACCCGTACCATCACCTAGATTTTCCGTACGACTCAATCACTCTTTACCCGAACACAAAAACTATTAAACTCTCTCCAACCACCAAACGTGTCATTGCTGTCGGATTCCCCCACTTACAAAAGATCGAGTGAGAATAAACAAGCAATCAAATTAATGTATTTTAATGCCAGAAGTCTACGAAATAAGATTGACGAACTAAGACTTATGTTACTAAATGAAGAAATAGATATAATTGCGATAACAGAAACTTATATAGCCACCAACAATATCGATTTCACACACGGATATCAGATCAATTCCTATAAACTATATCATAAGGACAGAGTAGGTAAGAAAGGAGGAGGTGTATTACTTTATATAAAAGAAAATATATGCTCACTAAGTCTTGAGGTTCAAATTCCTTCTAATAACTCAGAACTGTTATGTGTGAAAATTATTAACAAGGATATAGACATTAATGTGGTTGTCATATATAGGCGTCCAACTCATACCTATCAAGAGGATATAGACCTATATAATAATTTAGAAAAAACTCTATCAACAAAAGAAACCCTTATCATAGGCGATTTTAATCTTCCTAATATTCATTGGGGAGATTTAAAAGGGTCTGGCCATGCATCAGAAAAAATTACCGAATTTATTAGAGATAACTTCTTATATCAATTAGTCCAGAAACCCACGAGGGGAGATAATATTTTAGACCTAGTAATCACGACCCACGAAAATTTAATTTCTGACTTAGAAGTTGGGGAATTAATATCTAATTGTGATCATAATATCGTCAGGCTCTAAATTAATATGTCGCACACAAACAGCACTAGTGAAACTTTTATTCCCAACTATAATATGGCAGACTTCAATAGCCTAAGAAATGACATAAAATATATTAATCTGCATCTCGAAGGTCTCACCAACATTGACGATACATGGGAAAGTTTTAAAGAAATATTCATGAGTGCTCAAAAGAAACATATCCCAATGCGTAAAAGACACAGTAAGAAAATAAACAAACCCCTTTGGTACGATATAAATATCAGTAGAGCAATTAGGGAAACAAATCGTTTATACAACTTAAAGAGAGAAACAAAGAATAATACCATATGTAAGCAATACCTGGCCGCCAGAAGAAAAGTAAAATCACTAATAAAAACAGCAAAGAGGAATTATGAAATAAGCATAGTTAAAGATAGTAAAACTAATCCTAAGCAATTTTACAGATACATTAATAGTAGCAAACAAATCAAAAGCGGGATAGGACCCATACTTAACACTCAAGGTGTTCTAGAAACAGATAGCAAAGACATAGCCTCTACTCTTAACAATTATTTCAGCTCCGTGTTTACGACTGCTGCCAACACGAACACTCCACAAGCTACTAATCAAACAAGCAAGATTGTGCTCCCTGACTTCAAAATCAGCCAATCAAACGTCACTAGACAGATTGAATTACTGAAAATAAATAAATCTCCCGGCCCAGACCTATTCATCCCTAAAATCCTAAAAATGGTCAAAGATGAAGTTGCCGAACCCCTAACCAAAATTTTAACATGTCACTCCAACATGGACAATTATTACCCACTGACTGGAAGACAGCGAATATTACACCGATATTTAAAAAGGGAGATAAAAAAAACTACCAGGGAATTACAGACCCATTAGCTTAACTTCCGTTATTGTAAAACTATTAGAATCAATCATAAGAGACGAACTTGTACTTTTCATAGAGAATAATAATCTTATTAATAATAGTCAACACGGCTTCAGAGCAAAAAAATAATGCCTAACGAACCTTATCGAATTTTATGACAACCTATTTAAGATTAATGATTTTACCAAAAGTCTTGATATAGTGTACTTGGACTTCCAGAAGGCCTTCGACAAGGTCCCTCATAATAAATTACTTCAGAAGGTCGAGAATCTAGGAATACAAGGCAACACACTTAATTGGATAAGGAATTGGTTATATTAAGCGAAAGAAAGCAAAGAGTAATTATTAATGGAGTGGAATCAGAATGGACTCCGGTGACTACTGGAGTCCCACAGGGTTCAGTTCTGGGCCCATTATTATTCATAATATATATTAATGATTTAGACAACGGCATTAATAACATAATTTCCAAATTCGCCGATGACACTAAAATAGGAAATGCAATAATATCAGAAAGCGATAGAAGTAGCCTGCAATCAGATTTAAACAAGATATCAGAGTGGTCAGAAAATTGGCAGATGCAATTTAACGTAAACAAATGCCTGATACTACAAATTGGCTCCCGAAACAACAAATACGAATACCATATGAATGGAGAAAAGATAAAAAGCGTATCACAGATAAAAGACCTAGGAGTGCTTATGAATGAAAATCTAAAATCTACAAGCCAATGCACCGCAGCATCTAACAAAGCAAATAGAACACTAGGTTTCATTAAAAGAAATTTTCATTGTCATAGTAAAGACATAGTTGTACCACTATATAAAAGTATTGTGAGGCCACATCTGGAGTATGCTGTGCAGTTTTGGTCTCCCTACTTAATAAAAGACATAGAGAAACTAGAATCCGTTCAGCGTAGATCAACAAAGTTAAACCCTTCCCTTAGAAATAAACCATACAGTGAGAGATTAAGAGAACTCGACCTGTTTTCGCTTAAGAAACGGAGAATAAGGGTACAGCTGATAAGAGTGTTTTAAGATACTAAAAGGCTTTAGTAACTTAAATTCTAATAATCTATTTAAGATAGCCAAAGAAGGTTCCACAAGAGGAAACAAATTAAAACTAACAGGCGGGAAAGCGAACCTAGACATAACTAAACATTTCTTCACCCACAGTATTATTAATGAGTGAAATAAGCTCCCTAATGAAGTTATTGACAGTGACTCGATATACACATATAAAAAGAGGTTAGACACATATCACAGAAAAGTTGGTCTGCAGTAGAAGGTGATCACTGATAAGAGAACCTGGCGGAAATGAAACGTTTTCAGTTGAAGAGAGCAGAAAGAAAAAAAATATGTATGTGTGTATAATAATGTATATATGTATATATACTGTATGTAATATGTGTTTTTTCGTTTTTTTTTTTTTTTTTTTTTCTATATTCCAACTTACTTCCTCTCGGGCATAGGCTGAGAGCCTTAACATTCACCGCTTTACAATGAACAGTGAAGCCTGTGAGGTCTTGTTCCAGTCTAGGGAGTGAGACATGTGAAGCACGTAGAGTACAACGAGCACCTGCCATCTTGCCTTCACATGAGGCACGGTGCTCACTCATGGCCCGAAACGACCCCATCTCTGAAGCCACCTCGTTCCCGTGCTTCACTGTCTCATCCCCTACACTCGGACTCTCACACTTACACGCACACAACGCCACATGTTGAGCAGATAACTATATGTATATGTATATATGTGTATATGTGTATATATGTATATAAATAACAAAAAAAACAGTGAAGGTGTGCATGCCTTTTCCTTTCCATTTCTACCTCTACTATACATTCCTTCAGGCGATTTCCAAGCCCTGCAAGGTTATTCATTTCTAACTATTTTCATGTACGGCACATTACCGGAGGGTGGGGAGAGAGCCTTCATTTTTGCTATCCTTTCCTTCCACTTTCTCTTAGGGTTGCTATCTCTATTAGGATTAAGTCCTGGTCACCTCGCAGGGATCGTAAGATCTGTGTAGCCAGTGTATCTATGTAAATCTATGTATATCGCGCTCTCTCTCTCTCTCTCTATATATATATATGTATATATATACAGTATATATATATATGTTAGTAAAGCCAGGTAATAAATTTTCTTTAATAAATACGAGGTTGAAAGAAATGGCAATTTCTGCGTTGGAAATTTTATTATTCAAAGTTTCTAGGTCTCTGATGAGTTTTCGCTGGGTGGCAGGAAGTAGATGAAGGAGATGAGCAAAATTCATGGTGGTACAGGGTTACATAAATGTACATGATGATACAGGATATACGACGCGTTTCACTGGACAACCAGCATTATCAAGTAAGGAAGGAATGATATAAAAGGTAAACAGGAAGGGTATATATAGAGGGTGGAGGATCAGAGGAGGCGGAAAACAGGGGGCAAAAGTCTGCTATTGGTGGAAGCCGACTTGCTTCCACCAATAGCAGACTTTTGCCCCCTGTTTTCCGCCTCCTCTGATCCTCCACCCTCTATATATACCCTTCCTGTTTACCTTTTATATCATTCCTTCCTTACTTGATAATGCTGGTTGTCCAGTGAAACGCGTCGTATATCCTGTATCATCATGTACATTTATGTAACCCTGTACCACCATGAATTTTGCTCATCTCCTTCATCTACTTCCTGCCACCCAGCGAAAACTCATCAGAGACCTGGAAACTTTGAATAATAAAATTTCCAACGCAGAAATTGCCATTTCTTTCAACCTCGTATGTATTAAAGAAAATATATATATATATATATATATTGTTACGATCCAGGTTCTACAAGACACAGGGCTCTTCTTCATTGGACTAGATAAGGCTAAATACAACAACGGTAACACTAGTTCCAACCCCTGCCTTAAACACTGGAGAACAAAACACCTATACCGCCCTGAGTCGTGCCTGTACAACGAGGTATCCTATGACTCGGTAAAAGGTGCACACTGTAGGCTGATGATCACTGAAGCAGACTATACTCATACAACATACGATTACTTTATTAAGGTATACAAGGAAAAAGATAGATAGCGTAATTAAATTGCAGCAACGATTTAATAGCAAGCTAGAAGAAGGATAATTAACGTTACGTTAAATAATCAGTAAACTGTCACTCCTGTCTGAAAGAAAGTGAAACAAAGAAAGTCCTAAAGCATCATGCCGGAATCTTCTGCAAAAGTCAGATGCAACTAAGAAGTACGTATCGGATTCTCAACTGTGTATTATTACTGTGGGAACATATATAGTGTAGGGACATACGGTGTTATCTGGCACAGGTGTAATTATTAAACAGTCGGCAGTCTAAACTCTAACCACAAAAAGATGTGCTTTCTCCCACCAGGCACTAGCCTGCTCTGGTTGGGTCTCTCAGCAACAATCACGACTTAATTATAAACATAAGGAGCAATAATGCTGCACACATTTACACAATGAGAATTTAAACCCTAATCGGGGGTCTGCCAGGTGGACGAAGTCTAGCAGGGGAGTCGTAGGCTAAGCTACCTGGGCCGAGCCACCTGCTCGGTAGCCTAGTGTCGTTCTCAAAGTCTGTGCGCCTATTTACATTAAATGACGGGGTGCTCTCTTGAGAGATCCAGGTCTCGTGTACCTGGTTCCCTCCTGGCGCCCCTCCTAAGTCAAAAGCTAACGAGCTAGCACAGTGCTGGGTGGACTAGGCCAACGCCCTCACGCCAACACAGTGCTAGGCTCTAAGGTACACAGGCAAGAAAATGACCTACAGTAGGCCTCCGCAGGTATCCGGTACAGTTGCATAGGCTCAACGAAGTCTATGCTCATAGGAAACTGCAACCTGATAGCCTCTCCCCAGTCTAGCATCGACTAACCTGGCAGACACCCAAGAAAATAAGGTTGGGGCAACACGATGAGTATGTCAAACCTCCCCAAGCCAAAATGGATAACCCTCTGATCCAAAATGCCTAACTAAGTACATATAATATCTCTGAGAGCTCGCTGTATAATACAGTGACGGATATATGAAATCAACGTCAAGGGGAAGGGCAGTTAATTAATAGTAGGATATACAGAGAGAAGAAGATAAGCAGTGGTAGAGAAAGTTCGCAATAGGGGGGTGAGGTGGGCTGATAGATTGCAAAGGGATGTTAGCGTTACAGAACTACGAGGAGCTCTGAGGGAGACACAAGGACAGGAGCCCGCACCACCGTCCCAGGACCGCGGCCGCCAATCACAGACGACTATGTCACCAGGCACCAGGGCTGCAGAAGGCGCCAGGAACCACCAGCCAATCAAGGGCGCAGAAAAACGCGCGAGCGGGAAAAACCTCTAGTGAGGGAGGCAACACATACCTACGCACGCACATATTACCACCACGCTATCGCTATTCTCTCTCTCCCTCCACAATGCATCTTATATTCTACTAATGATATAAAATACTTCCTGTTGTCACAGACGAAAGTAAAGACCTCCACGGGACTGTCTGTAACAACACGAACACTATGAAAGAAAGAACAACATTCTATGATGACTGTAGCCCATTTCACTGCCTGGGGAGAGGGGAGAAGAGGATAGGGAGCCAACCGCTGCCCCCCCCCTCCCCCCCCCCCCGGGGTCGCTGGGGAGCTGACGTGCGTCACCCCCCCCCCCCCCCCCAAGATATCAGACACTTAACATTAGGCAAGTTCTGATATCGGAAATCGGCACACGTCACCTAACCTCCCCACCCCAGCACAATAATACAGCATATAGGTTTCACAAAAAAAACATACTTATAAAATGAAACAAATTTACATATTTAACCCCTTAACACAATAGCAAAACTTAAAATTGTTACGCTCCGAAAGCGAGTTCTACGAAACTCAGCCCACTAATAGCTAGTGCTTCAGCTGTAACAAAACATACTTAAATTTACTATAACAGAAAGAGTTTTCTATGTGTTTTTAAATTTTATTGTTGTTTTTGTTCGGCTTTAAATATATGTAGCTTATTTTCCACCACGCAACCCACACAACCTGTGGCCATCTACCCCTTGTCCTCCACCCTCGAAAGACAGTCAGCTATAACGTTATCACAACCGGCAATATGCCTGATATCAAGATTGTATTCTTGGTGCATAAGTGACCACCGTGTCGTGTCAGCCGCATGTTCCGGTTGTGGAACTGGTTGAGGAACTTTAGAGGGTGGTGATCTGTGTAAATGACCACGACCGGGCCGAAGGCTGGAACATACACTTCAAAGTGCTTCAAAGCTAGCACAATCGCCAACAACTCTTTCTCGATGGTAGAATAGTTCCTCGGAGCGGAGTTGAACTTTTTAGAGTAAAAGCTGACGGGGTGCTCCAGACCCTCGTCGTCCGTTTGCAAGAGGACTGCACCGGCCCCAACACCACTGGCGTCTGTCGCCAGCTGAAAACTCCTTGTAAGTCCGGCGCCCTGAGAATAGGATGGGTGCATAGTAACTGCTTCACTAACCCAAACGCCTTTTCACTCTCAGGCGACCACCGAAACTTCACCGTCTTTGCCAAAAGGTCAGTCAGGGGAGCAAGAACAGTCGAATACCCTTGTATAAAGCGTCTGTAGTAGCCTATCATGCCTAGAAAGCGCATGATCTAACGCTTGGTGGTTGGCCTGGGAAACCGATCGATTGCCAGTATCTTGCTCTGAGGGGGGGGACACCCGTCCCAAACCTACAACAAAGCCAAGATACTGCACAGTTGCCTGCACAAAGTCGCATTTCCCCAGGTTCACGACCAACCCAGCTACACACAGCTTCCGAAACAAGATATTAAGATGCTCGCAGTGACTACCAAAATCAGTATCATAGACAATGACATCATCGATATACAGTACAATTGGGAATGTCACTAACAATATCATTCATCAGACTTTGGAAGGTAGCAGGCGCGTTTTTCAACCCATAAGGCATGACATTGCACATAATTATATGTCTTGCCATCCACACAAAAGCCACATACCTCCTTCGCTCGCGCAGACAGGGGCACCTGCCAATAACCCTTCACCAGGTCGACCTGGGTGAGGTATGTGGCATTCCCGATATTGTCAAAACTGTCATCGACGCGAGGAAGGGGGTAAGGATTGGTGGCGGTCAAGCCATTAAGTCTGCGAAAGTCTATACAGAAATGCACCTTCCCGTCTGGCTTAGGCTGCAGAGTTACCGGGGAGGTCCAACGCACCGGCCCTTCCTTAATCAGCCCTCTCTCTATCATATACCTCAGCTCCTCTCGGAGGGCTGGCAATTTGATAGGAGGCACACGATAAGGCACTGACTTGAAGGGCGGGTTGTCTCCCACGTCAACATCATGCACCGTCTGAGTTGTGAGGCCTGGGTGCTCCGCGAAAACAGCGGGGTATGACTGGAACAGGTGGCGCACGGCTGCACGCTGGTGCTCAGGCAGGTGCTCGATAGCCTGCTCTGCCACCTGAACACAATTCCCCGCCCACTGTTCCGCAGAAACATGGCAATCCCAGCTATCTTCCCCCAGAGCATGACTTTCCCCCCCTCCTTCTCCACCTTGGCCGCTGCAGACCAACACGGGGACAGTGAGAGGCTCTGAGGGGCGCCTCACAAACTCCTTCATCAAGTTCACATGGCATAATTGATGTTTCATACGCCGGTCAGGGGTTGCAACAAGATAATTTAGGTCCGACAGCTTCTTAGTGACAAAATAAGGACCCGTATACTTTGCCGACAGTGGATGACCTGGCAGAAGCAGCAACAACATAACCTCCTGCCCCACCCCAAACTCCCGGAGCTTCGTCTTCACATCGTAACGGTCCTTCATTTTCGCCTGAGAGTCTACCAAATTCCTCCCTGCCGACTCCATACAATTTACCATCCTTTCACGACTCTCGAGAACGTACTTCAACACTGAGCATGGTTTCTGCAGACCTTGCCATATCTCTTTCACCATGGACAGTGGACCCCTGACGTTATGGCCAAAAACAAGCTGGTTGGGGCTGAAACCCAAACTCTCACCAGGTTCCTCTCTCGCCGCGAACAACACATAAGGCAGCCCCAGATCCCACTCCTTGCCATTCTCCAAGCAGTAACATTTAAGCATACTCTTGAGGGTCGAGTGCCACCTCTCAAGTGCCCCCTAACTCTCGGGGTGATAGGCAGATGAAACAACAGAACATATGCCATGCTGCTGGAGAGTTTGTTGGAATAGGTTCGAAGTGAAATTTGACCCCTGGTCTGACTGCACTTCTCGCGGGTACCCGTATCTTGAACAGCAAAGCAGCAAGTTCTTGACCACAGTCTTTGTGGAAAATATCTCAAGGTATTCCAGAAACCGACCTACCCAAATTCCTGGCCTTCGAATCTTACCCTTCACCACAATTTTTCTAGGTCTATTGAATTTATTATGAAGGACCACACAGATAAATACCGTTCTGTGAAACGGATAATCAGTCTAATCTGCGCATAAAGAGCTCAGCTGGAGGAGACAACAATATGAACAATTAGACTGACAAAGGAAAGATCTTACTTGTTTATCGGGAATCGTGGACTTATCTTTAGCGAGGCGTAGGTGGCAAAATTTAATGGTCAAGTAACTGTAAAGAATGTAAAAGCAATTTAATTTACGAAATATGCGCAACTAAATTAGTTATATCTGAATTATTTTAAGAAATTACAAGAGAAAACGATAACGAAATTACAGGTTATAATTATTTACCTGTTGTATTTTGGAGGTCACGCTTCATAACGAATACGTATATATGTTGACTTAATACGACCCGAAATTAAACAGCAACTCGTCCTAACTCAGCATATTGGCCAATAATGTATTGTCGAACAGCCTAACTAGTTTGTCCATAAAGATCATAGAATAATTTAAAGACAAACATAGAAGGACTTAGATGTAAGAATTAGTCGTGTGCGATGTTTAACCCTCCAGTATAATCCATGAACTATTAAGGAGATCTGTTCACGGTAACTGCTAGGTTGATACTCCCGTCCCTAAATATTTGAGAGCTTTATTTCATTTATTTGCTATATTTATCGCTCACCAAACGAAAAACTAAAGCTAAAGGTACAGCACCAATAATACGTTTGTGAACCAAGAGTCGAATCTCTCGTTTGTGAAACAAGATTCGAATCTCTTGTTTTAATATTTATCACTAATTTTAGAACCATTAGCAAAATTTGAGGATTCGAAGCATTTATAATATTTAAATGCTTATATTTATCAAAATTACAAAACAGATATAACTATTCTGAATCTATGAATCCGTAGAGATTCATTGCTTTGTTTGTAGAATAACCCATAATTAGCTTTCGCTATGGGTATTCAAATATATTTCTGTTCATTAATGATTAACGGATTAAATTAATATCATATATCGATAAACTATCCTTCCCTAAGGAATCCTCTCCTCTAACGAGTAGGAGTAGCATTTTTTCACTTCGGATAATTTTATCGTTTATGTCAGATACTTTTTGTAAATTCTGACATCCTCCGCCGAGAGGAAACAAAATAGAAATATGGAAGGCATAGAATATGAAATCTATGCAATAATCTGAAAGTTGAACTTACTTATGTACCCATCACCAATTACTATGTACACTATTTACAATATCTTTATACAAGCTGTGAGTCTATCAAGGTTTTTATAGCTCCTCTTGCTCGCTGTTGAGCTTGCCTTAGAGGTTGCTTCCTTGTTTGGATTTCCTTTCTCTTCTCAGTTTCTCCAGTGCAGTGTAGTTCCAATGGTATTAGCTTATTTAAAGTCCGAAGGTATTTTGCTCCATTCGAGAACACCTCGACCTTACGACTGATGTCATTCATATCAGGGAACAACTTGGTAATCTTGCCTAAAGGCCACGATATTCTAGGTTCATCATCTTCAACAATTACGATGTCCCCAACTTTTAACTTTTGTTCTTGCGATGGGTTTTGAGCGCCATAGAATTTTTCACGGAGAGAAGTCAAGTATTCTCTCCTCCATACATCTTCTCATCGTTTCAACATCTTGTTTAGGTGTTGGTAGCCTTTATTCAGTTCTGAGGCCCCTTTACCTACATAATCAGGGTCTTCATTCTTATCCTCCATATCAGTTGGCATCGTTGTCAGTCGACGACCATGTATCAGGTGTGATGGTGTCAATGGAGTCATGTTTACATCATCTTCAACATAAGTCAAAGGTCTGTTGTTCTCCCTTAGTTCAACTTCAGCTAGGATTGTTCTCAAATCATCTTCACTAACTTTACTTTTGTATAGACTTTTCCGAAGACAATTCTTGATTACACCAATTAATCTTTCATAAAATCCTCCCATCCATGGGGCTCCTGGAGGTATGAACTTCCATTCAATGGCTCTCGTTTCAAGATGGCTCCGTACTAATGGCTCATTGTAGAGTTCTTTGAAGAAGTTAGATGTGGATACAAAATTAGATCCATTGTCAGATATAATAGTTTTGGGGCATGATCTTCTTGCTACAAACCTACGGAACAATTGAAGGAAAGTCTTGGCTGACATATCCTTAGCTAATTCCAGGTGTACGGCTCGTGAGGTAGCGCAAGTAAAGAGACATATGTAGTACTTTTTTGGGATTGCATCTTCAGTGAACGAGAGTGTTATACCTCCAGTGTAATCAACACCAACTGTATGAAAGGGTTCAATATGTACAACTCTATCTTTCGGTAAAGGTGGAGGTCCTGGTTGTTTCAAGTTCCTTCCCTCGATTACCTTGCATACTAGGCAGGTCCTCAGTATACTCTTCACTACTTGTCGACCCTTCGGTATCCAGAATCGAGTTCGAAGCTCTGCTAGAGTGTCTGCAACACCGCCATGTAGAACATTCTTATGGGTATCGGTAATCAGAAGAGTGGTGAGCCAAGATTTCCGAGGAAGGAGAATTGGGAATTTGGAGTCCTCGGTCAATTCACTGTTCTGTAGCCTACCTCTGCACCTTATTATTCTATTATGGTCAAGGAATAGGCCTAAATCTTTTACCAATCCATAAGAAGAGTTATTTCCTTCTGCAAGATACTTATATTCCTCCTTGTAGCATTCTTTTTGAAAACATTTTATCCAATACTGTAAACCATCTGGTTCTTCTGCATCAGACTTTACCGCTTTGATAAACTTAAATACAAGTTTGGTGATATTCAATATTTTTGCCAAAGAGGAAAATCTGCTTGCATCAAAGATGGCAGTTTCTTTGGACATTACTTCCGTTGTAATTTTGTTAACTCTTATCACATCTTCTTTCTTCGTTGGCCACTTCCCTGGATTACGTAACCAAGAAGGCCCATGAAACCACAGAGGATTAGTTTTCATTTCAGTAGTAGTCACTCCTCTGGATAGTAAGTCTGCTTGATTTTCTTTTGAAGGTACATGGTGGAAATGATATTGTGAAGCCAGCTCTCTGATATAATTTACCCTGTTCTTAACATAGGGTATCTTGGAGGCATCATTCTTGATCCATTGTAGAGCCGCTGTATTGTCTGACCATATGTGAACATTGTCTATCTTTAGATCGGTCAGAGTTTTAAAGATGTAGTGAGCTAGATGTGTGCCTACTTGTAAGGCTGTCAGTTCCATCTGAGGTATTGTCCTTTCTTTCATTGGCGCAACACGAGCTTTAGATGCCACTAGAACACTCTTCTTCTTACTAACTAGGTAAGCAACTGCTCCATATGCTAGAGTGGAAGCATCACAAAAGATATGTAGATCGTTGTTCTCATTCACTTCTCCTATTATTCGCGGAATCTTGAATTCTTCTAGTTCTTTCCACTCTTCTTCTAGTTTTCTCCACTCTTCTTTCATATGTTTAGGTAACTCTTCATTCCAAGGAATTTTCATCTTCCAAGCTTCTCTGACTAACAGTTTTCCTTTGATTGTGATAGGAGTCAAAATGCCTAAGGGATCAAAGGCTGTCGAAACACGAGACAATAATTTCCTTTTGGTTAGAGGAGATTGCTCCGTTGGCAAGTTTGGCCGTTTTACGCTTAAAGTATCCTGCTCAACATGCCAGTTTAAGCCGAGGATCTTAGTCTCTGCGGGCACTTTATATTCAGGAAATTCCTCCTCTATTGTTAGCTTTAGTTCAGGATCATTTGTTACCCACATTCTCAAAGGCATGTTGGCTTTGCTCATTTCAGTATTGGCACTATTGTAGATATTTTGGAGTTCCTCTTTACTGTTGGTTGTTCCTTGATAATTGTCGACATAGAAGCCCTTTCGAATTATGTCTTTGTAGGCACTTTCGGAATTTCTCAGATGAGTATCCAGAGTCGCTTGAAGAAGAAAGGGGCTACTCGTTGCTCCGAACAATACAGATTTGAATCTATACATTGCCATTTGAGGCTCTTCACTTGGCAGATTATCGTACCACAAAAATCTGGTATAATCTCGATCACTTTCTTGAAGACCAACTCGCAAAAAGGCTTTACTAATATCTGCAGTGTAAGCAAACTTATTTTGTCTAAACAGCAACAGTGTATCACCTAAGTTTTCAGTTAGAGATGGGCCACTCATTAAACAATCATTAAGTGAAACACTACCCTTTCTCTTGGCACTACAATTGAACACTATCCGAAGAGGTGTTGTAACACTATCCTTTTTAACACCATGATGAGGAAGATAATGAGTGTTTTCATTCTTATCTGCTGAGTCAACCTTTTCAATGAAGCCATTTTCCACTTCAGACTTGATGATTTCATCGTAAACATTGAGATTATTGTCTTCCTTTAATGAGTTGGTTAGACTCTTAAGCTGCCCTAAAGCCATCCCATAATTGTTTGGCAAGGATGGGCAATCCACCTTCCACGGTAGTCTGACCCAGTACTGCTGATCATGGTATTGTACCGAATCCAGATAATTCCTGTAAGTTAAACAATCCTCGGGGGCTGGTTTACTGGGATTAATGCCGATTGTGTCCAGATCCCACAACTTGTGTATGGGTTTTTGTTCCTCTTCCATAATTTGGCTAACTTCAGTAGGAGAAATTTCTGTACACAGTCTGGCTACCACAGCGGTGGTTTGCCGTTTGTTCATTTCATCACTTACAATTTTTCCATATATTAGATAACCTCCAGAGCTACTGCACAGTTTTACATTATCAATTTCCGTAAGACCATTTATAAACTCTCCATAGTAATCACTTCCTACAACCACATCAATTCCTTCAACTAGGTCACTTCTTATAAACTTATCAGCCAGTTTAACTCCTCTAGACCTCAATTTTGTGGCAGTTTTACAGAGACCAGGAATGGATATTTTATCAGAAAGGTCCTCCATTACAACAGCAATAATTCGCTTTCGTTGATTTCCCAACTTAACCACTACTTTAACCATATCATATCTCTCATAATCACGAGTGAATAAGAATCCAGACACTGACAGTTCCTTGTGGCCACAGATTGTCAGGTCTAATTTCTCAGCCAAACTGCGCTTAATGAAGCTAACTTGGGATCCCTGACCAAAGAAAGCTCGGACTTCTGCGTTGGATTTATTTCTCCTGTTTGAGTCACTGATGATCACTGTGCTTGTTGGTAAGGCTGTGGAGCTGGTCTGAGTGTTTCCTTTAACCGACAGTACAGTTTGTTGCGCTGCTTCCTTTGTTGTATGTGGTTGAGCGTTGTTTGCTGGGTTTCTTGCTCTCCCTTTATCGACACAGCATAAAGCTGAATGGTGATTTCCTGTCTTACACCTGTTACACATTCTTATTTCTGTTGGACAGCTAGAGTATTCATGTTTTGCACTGAGACATCTTGTACATCTTTTGAGTTCTAAAAGTCGCGCTCTCCTTTTTGCTAAGGTGTTATAGAACTCACAATCGCTAGCTAGATGTTCTTTGTCACAGTACACGCAATTGAAATTCCTTTTAGGGTTTGCTTTTGTCTTCTTATCGCTCGACTTAATTCCTTTGGAGAAGTATGAACCAATTTCTTTGGTATCCTCTCGTTGTTTATGTGCTTGCTGATGACTGATGTGAGCCTCTGACCTTTTGTTATTCACTTTGGTTAAGTCTTCTACTTCCATGTGTGTAACAAAATCTCTTATACCTTCATTTAACTGATCAATTGTAAAGAAGTTATTTCCATATTTGAGGTATAACTGCCTTACTGTTACACTTGGAAGTTTCCTCTGAAAGATAGCTGCAACCATCCTCTCACAGCAGGCGTATTCATGTTTATTTGCAAGACTTCTTGTCATGTTGAGCATCGATACTCTGAACTTCTCAAGCTCAGACTTAGTAGGGTGTGGAGAATCTAAATCCATCATTTTGTAAAATATTGCTCTTTTCAATCTTTCTTTGTCGCCGTATGTCTCCTTTAGTATATCAAGAGCATTTGTATAGTTATCTGAAGTGGAAGACAGTTCTTGTATTAGCTGTAAAGCGCTTCCTTGCAGTTGCGACTTCAAGTACTGTAGCTTCATTACAGGCTCCAAGTCTGCTCTTGAACCTACCTGGGACTGAAACTGATCAAGAAATGATTCATATTCTGTGTATTCTCCAGAAAATACAGGTAGACTAATAGCAGGAAGCCTAGGCCTGCTCGTGGCTGCGGAATGTTCTTTCATCTTTGAAATATTACTTTCCGAGTCTATATGCTCCATACATTCCACTACTTTAGCTTGATATGTCTCCCATACTCCATAGTAATCATTTTGAGCCTTCTCAATTTCTTTTTCGACTTCTTCTCCTCCTTCAAGTAATTTGGTTTCAAGAGTGTTATAATCCTTTTCATAACCTGGCCATTTTGATTGTAAAAACTCCTTAGCTAGTTGTAGACATTTCTTATCTAAAGTTGGCTTAGACAAGATGGTATCTATATTGTTGACTGCTCTTGTAATGTGTCCTTTATAGGTGCGCAAAGATAACATAGCTTGTGACACAGACATGGTTAAGGATTTACTGTCGTGAATTCATATGATGGAGAATACAGTTTCTTAACTTTAGCTGAATATGAGCCTTAGTGGTTAAAGTAAAATGAACACCATCCTTACTATGGCCTTGGCGGAATGGCTGTGCTCCAAACTGAATTCGCCGAACATTTTTTCTCCTTAACAGCTTGCCCAATTTCAGGTTTATCTGGTTGGACACACGAGTGTATGTGGATGGACTTACTTCGAATCTGTTTCCCGGTAGATAATCCCTTGGTTCAATTGCTACAATAACAACATTGGCATTGAGGCTTTGTAGATGATCGCCAATACGCAAAATCTCATTTAAAATATCTTTGGGTTTACATCCATTATATATATCATTCCCTCCGAGAAATAAAATGGCTAAATCATGAGGGTTTTCCCTCATTGAATGAAACAAGGAATGTTGCCAGAAATCTGATAATTTAGCACCCTTTACTTTACAAATTGAAATATCTGTGTCATTTACGTTCGTTAAGTTATCAGGTAAATTTGAATGACCGCCTAAAACCACCGTAAACTTCTAAACTTCGACATTACCACTCAACTTTTTAGTTGAAAAGTTCGCACGATATTTTGTAACTAAATCCGGTTCGAAGGACCATAAAAAACTGTGGAAAATATCTCAAGGTATTCCAGAAACCGACCTACCCAAATTCCTGGCCTTCGAATCTTACCCTTCACCACAATTTTCTAGGTCTATTGAATTTATTATGAAGGACCACACAGATAAATACCGTTCTGTGAAACGGATAATCAGTCTAATCTGCGCATAAAGAGCTCAGCTGGAGGAGACAACAATATGAACAATTAGACTGACAAAGGAAAGATCTTACTTGTTTATCGGGAATCGTGAATCGGGAAGCGAGGCGTAGGTGGCAAATGGTCAAGTAACTGTAAAGAATGTAAAAGCAATTTAATTTACGAAATATGCGCAACTAAATTAGTTATATCTGAATTATTTTAAGAAATTACAAGAGAAAACGATAACGAAATTACAGGTTATAATTATTTACCTGTTGTTTTTTGGAGGTCACGCTTCATAACGAATAGGTATTTATGTTGACTTAATACGACCCGAAATTAAACAGCAAATCGTCCTAACTCAACATATAGGCCAATAATGTATTGTCGAACAGCCTAACTAGTTTGTCCATAAAGATCATAGAATAATTTAAAGACAAACATAGAAGGACTTAGCTGTATACACACGATGTAAGAATTAGTCGTGTGCGATGTTTAACCCTCCAGTATAATCCATGAACTATTAAGGAGATCTGTTCACGGTAACTGCTAGGTTGATACTCCCGTCCCAAAATATTTGAGAGCTTTATTTCATTTATTTGCTATATTTATCGCTCACCAAACGAAAAACTAAAGCTAAATACGTTTAATACAATAATACGTTTGTGAACCAAGAGTCGAATCTCTCGTTTGTGAAACAAGATTCGAATCTCTTGTTTTAATATTTATCATAAGTTTAGAACCATTAGCAAAATTTGAGGATTCGAAGCATTTATAATATTTAAATGCTTATATTTATCAAAATTACAAAACAGATATAACTATTCTGAATCTATGAATCCGTAGAGATTCATTGCTTTGTTTGTAGAATAACCCATAATTAGCTTTCGCTATGGGTATTCAAATATATTTCTGTTCATTAATGATTAACGGATTAAATTAATATCATATATCGATAAACTATCCTTCCCTAAGGAATCCTCTCCTCTAACGAGTAGGAGTAGCATTTTTTCACTTCGGATAATTTTATCGTTTATGTCAGATACTTTTTGTAAATTCTGACAGTCTTAGCGGAGCCATTACACATGGGGTATGCATCCGGGTATCTCGTAGCAACATCCATTATAGTCAATAAGAATTTATTCCCAGCACTAGTAGGTGGTAGAGGGCCAACCATGTCCACAACTATCTTACTAAAAGGTGGCCCAATGACAGGAATGGGGTACAACGGAGCCTTGGGTATCACCTGGTTGGGCTTTCCTACAGTCTGGCACGTTACACACCCTGCAACCCATGCACCAACATCTGCCCTCATCCCTGGCCACCAGAACAATCTACCCAACGCCGCTACCGTCTTACTGACCCCCAGGTGCCCTGCCACTGGCACATCATGAGCCAACCGCAGTAGGTTTTCACGACACCCACTCGGCACAACCAGCTGGTCTACTACCCTCACACCACCCTCCCACTTCGATTTGGGGTCTAGATACCGTCTATATAAAATTCTCTCATAACGGAAGAAATCCCTCGGCTTAGCATCCCCATCTTCTTCGAGGTCCATTGCGCCATGACTGTAACCTTGGAGCTCAGGGTCATTAATCTGAAGTCTACTGATATCTGCAGGTGTCAACGCATCAAGCTGCTCCCGGAGCACTTTGTTACCCTAACCGATACTAGACTTAGAGACCCGATCTTGCCTAGCTACAAAAAGGCTCTGCCGTGGAGTCTTCACTGGCCCTGCCTGTTCACCCAGTGATACAGGCTCAGGGTCCACTCCAGACAATAATAATGGTGCCAATACTGAGTCCCCCAGAAGAGCCGCGGAATCAACACCCTGAAATCCACCTTTAGCTACTTTCCTCGGACCTATCCTCCGCTGATCTGAAGACTGAGACAATGGTTGTGACTGAACTGACGCACGAGAACGGGTGACTGCACAGGCCATCTGTTTAAGCTGACACCTCTTGACCCACTCCCGATTCTCCCTATTAACGTCGACCGCCCTCTCGGCAACAACTAAGGGTGGAACCTCCGAAGTGAGCACCGCAAAGTCGTTGCCCAGAAGGAGGTCGACGCCCTCAACTGGCAAGCTCTCTACGATCCCAACATCAAGTTCACGACACACACCATCCACCTCCACCTCCAACCTAATCAACGGGTATGACCTGGTAGCATTGATCCCCTGTACCACAACAACCCGAGCCGCATTTATAGGTTTGCCTGTGAAATTTTTAAGAAATGTCTGTGATGCCCCAGTGTCACGCAACAATTTGACCTGATGTTTAGTATTCCCCCAGCTCACTAGCCCGCGCCCTCGATGGCTGCAAAAAGTGTCTTGGACAGGTGTCGAGCTCTCCAAACCCTTCTTCACAGGCTGTGTCCCCGCAACTGACGACCTACCCCGGGCAGACGCAGAAGAACTCAGAGACACCCCCATGTTGCGAACCAAAGACGCAAGCTTAGCAGGAAT
This sequence comes from Paralithodes platypus, assembly GCA_032716605.1. Taxonomy (NCBI): domain Eukaryota; kingdom Metazoa; phylum Arthropoda; class Malacostraca; order Decapoda; family Lithodidae; genus Paralithodes; species Paralithodes platypus. Next base: position 11,668,094 of record CM064493.1, on the reverse strand, counting down.
ATTACTCGAACATGTACGCGCAAAGTGACCCACCTTCTGACATTTAAAACATTTCACTTCACCACTAGACTTCCCCCCTTGAGGTGGTGGGGAAGGGCCCTGCCCCTTTGAAAACTGGACGGTTTTGTGTTTGTAATTATAATGGATATCATTGCTCTTACTTTTTACAGTGTTATTTTGTGCTTCATTGACTTTGGGGGGTGGAGTGTTATGCCCCTTGTTACCTGTCTCACTTCGATGAGCAGACCCGCACCCACGAATCAAAGAAAGCCGGAGGTCAGCAAGCTTAGCTGCCTCCTCTACGGTCTTAGGGCCTTTTTCCTTCAGGTTTAATGTCAGGTCGCTGCCTGTGCACCGGAAGAACTGCTCCAACAAAAATAACTGCTTAACCTGATCAACTGTTGTCGCATTCTCAGACCGGAGCCAGTTCCCCATAGTGTCAGTCAGTTCCCGGGCATGTTCAAGGAAAGAGCTCTCCTTGCTCTTTACAATGCCCCGAAATTTCAACCTGTAGGTTTCTGGTTGCAACTCATAGGCCCGAAGCACAGCCTCCTTCAACACCACATAGTTAGTACAGTCCTCCCATGACAGCGAGTCATATGCCTTGAGACCTTTCCCAACAAGCTTTGATGATTCAAGGGCTGCCCACTTAATCTCCGGCCACTCATGCTCCCGACACTTCTTCTCAAACCGTGCAAAAAACTCAGTCACGCCAGACTCATCGAACACAGGGACTAATTTAAGCAAGTGCGATAAAGACTCAGACCCCCGATTCCCAGAACCGAGATGCCGCCCTGTTGTCTCCACCCTAGATTTCTCAACATCCATCTCAGCACAGTACCTAGTTGCTTCAACCTGCAACTCCGCCTCACGGCATGCTGTCCTCTCCTCAGCCTGAATCTTAGACATCTCCGCCCTCTCCTCAGCCATTTCGGCCTGAATCTTAGCCACCTCAACTTCACGCTGGATCTGGATCTTAGCCAACTCCAGTTGCAACAACATATCAGCAGTCAAACCCTGAGGGGGAGGAGCAATTATAGGAGACCCACCCAGTGGCTCATCCAGGGGCAAACTACGCTGCCAGCAACTATCAGATTGCGGAAGCGTGCCAAGGTCTGGTAACCTAGGGGGCACGATAGGAGTAGAGTGGAAGGGAGGCTTGGATAAAGGCTTCCAAGCCCCCGCTACACCCTGCAAACCACTGCCACCACCCAACACACAAGCCACCAGGTCACTCTTAGACATGCTGCCAAAGCCGACACGCCCCAGGACCGTGGCCAAACAACGCAGACCATAGCAATCAATCCCCTCCAACCGACTCGCTGTTACTGGTATCTCCACAAACTTCCTCGCATCAGCCTCACAATTAATAACTCTGATGCCATCATTAAATTCCTGCTGCTGCTCAACACCCGTAGGCTGTACTGTCTGATTATCCCCGTTAACTGAGCTGTTGCTAGACATGGTGTATACTGAGAAGTGTGCAAGTTTATAAAAAAAAAAAAAGTATCTATAATCTCTTATGCAAGCACCTATTCACCTAAAGTTATCTGAAACCTCTTTATGTGTTATACTGCTTGCCAAAAAAAAATCTGTGTCCACTGTATTCCTCAATAAAAAAAATTACCACTATACTCCCACAGTAATTCTTAAGTTCACAAAATCCTAAGCAAGGTCGCCATTTTTTACGATCCAGGTTCTACAAGACACAGGGCTCTTCTTTATTGGACTAGATAAGGCTAAATGCAACAACGGTACCACTAGTTCCAACCCCTGCCTTAACCACTGGAGAACAAAACACCTATACCGCCCTGAGTGGTGCCTGGACAACGAGGTATCCTATGACTCGGTAAAAGGTGCACACTATAGGCTGATGATCACTGAAGCAGCCTATACTCATACAACATACGATTACTTTATTAAGGTATACAAGGAAAAAGATAGATAGCGTAATTAAATTGCAGCAACGATTTAATAGCAAACTAGAATAAGGATAATTAACGTTATGTTAAATAATCAGTAAACTGTCACTCCTGTCTGAAAGAAAGTGAAACAAAGAAAGTCCTAAAGCATCATGCCGGAATCTTCTGCAAAAGTCAGATGCAACTAAGAAGTACGTATCGGATTCTGAACTGTGTATATTACTGTGGGAACATATATAGTGTAGGGACATACGGTGTTATCTGGCACAGGTGTAATTATAAAACAGTCGGCAGTCTAAACTCAAACCACAAAAAGATGTGCTTTCTCTCACCAGGCACTAGCCAGCTCTGGTTGGGTCTCTCAGCAACAATCACGACTTACTATAAACATAAGGAGCAATAATGCTGCACACATATACACAATGAGATTATAAACCCTAATCGGGGGTCTGCCAGGTGGACGAAGTCTAGCAGGGGAGTCGTAGGCTAAGCTACCTGGGCCGAGCCACCTGCTCGGTAGCCTAGTGTCGTTCTCAAGTCTGTGCGCCTATTTACATTAAATGACGGGGTGCTCTCTTGAGAGATCCAGGTCTCGTGTACCTGGTTCTCTCCTGGCGACCCTCCTAAGTCAAAAGCTAACAAGCTAGCACAGTGCTGGGTGGACTAGGCCAACGCCCTCACGCCAACACAGTGCTAGGCTCTAAGGTACACAGGCAAGAAAATTACCTAGGCCTCCGCAGGTATCCGGTACAGTTGCATAGGCTCAACGAAGTCTATGCTCATAGGAAACTGCAACCTGATAGCCTCTCCCCAGTCTATCATCGACTAACCTGGCAGACACCCAAGAAAATAAGGCTGGGGCAACACGATGAGTATGTCAAACCTCGCCAAGCCAAAATGGATAACCCTCTGATCCAAAATGCCTAACTAAGTACATATAATACCTCTGAGAGCTCGCTGTATAATAAAGTGACGGATATATGAAATCAACGACAAGGGGAAGGGCAGTTAATTAATAGCAGGATATACAGAGAGAAGAAGGTAAGCAGTGGTAGAGAAAGTTCGCAATAGGGGGGTGAGGTGGGCTGATAGATTGCAAAGGGATGTTAGCGTTTCAGCACTACGAGGAGCTCTGAGGGAGACACAAGGACAGGAGCCCGCACCACCGTCCCAGGACTGCGGCCGCCAATCACAGACGACTATGTCACCAAGCACCAGGGCTGCAGAAGGCGCCAGGAACCACCAGCCAATCAAGGGCGCAGGAAAGCGCGCGAGTGGGAAAAAAACTCAAGTGAGGGAGGCAACACATACCTACGCACGCACATATTACCACCACGCTCTCGCTATTCTCTCTCTCCCTCCACAATGCATCTTATATTCTACTAATGATATAAAATACTTCCTGTTGTCACAGACGAAAGTAAAGACCACCACGGGACTGTCTGTAACAACACGAACACTATGAAAGAAAGAACAACATTCTCTGATAACTGTAGCCCATTTCACTGCCTGGGGAGAGGGGAGAAGAGGATAGGGAGCCAACCGCTGCCCCCCCCCCCCGTTGTCGCTGGGGAGCTGACGTGCATCACAATATATATATATGTATATATATATATATATATATATATATATATATAAAAAACAATTGTTTTTCTTTCTATCTTTATGTCATCCTTCCTTTCCTGCCATTGTGTCATATCTCTATCCCTTTCTCTCCTCCCCCTCCCTCTCTCTCGCTCTCTCTCTCTCTCTCCCTCTCTCTCTTTCTCTCTCTCTCTCTCTCTATCTCTCTCTCTCTCTCTCTCTCTCTCTCAGTAGGCATATGTTACTTCCCTTTCAAACTAATTTATTGCTATACTCTATAAAAACTTTCCTTGTGGGCATTTCCTGACCCATAAGGTTACACTTCATCTTATTTTCCTGTACGGATTTTTAGCCGGAGGGAGCGGAGGGTGGGGAGAGAATCTTCTACTTTACTGTCCTATTCTTCCGCTGTAAACTGTCCCTGCCTAGTAGTATTAAGACCGGACCACCTAGTTGGGATCGCAAGGTGTGTGTGGTCTGAGTATCAGTGTAACTCTTCCCCTCTCTCTCTCTTTCACGCTCTCTCTCCACCCAGTTACCACTACGCATACAGCGGTCATAACCAATGCCAGGATTTGCCTCAATAATATAAAATAGCCGTGGACAAAATTTCAAAGAGCATTTGCATTCGAGATTTTACTTCCCAAGCCATAAGCCCCGGTGACAAATAAGAAAAAGAAAAAGAGAGAGAGAGAGAGAGAGAGAGAGAGAGAGAGAGAGAGAGAGAGAAAGAGAGAGAGAGAGAGGGATGGGGAGAGCGATTTATGTAAATTTACATAGATACACTGACTACACAAACCTTACAATCCCAGAGAGGTGGACAGGACTTCATTCGGGTAGAGTTACATAGATACACAGACTACACAGACCTTGCGGTCCCTACTAGGTAGTCCGGACTTAACGCTAATATAGAATTTGCTACAAAGTGGAAGGCAAGGATAGCAAAAAAGAAGGCTCTCTCCCCACCCACCTCGCCCTCCGACCGTTGGTCGGCATTAAATTAAGTTGGGGAAAGAAGTCACCCAGCAGAATGAGAACAAAATACAAACTTCTACTGAGAAATGTATAGTAAAGAACGAAGATGCGAAATATGATATACTACTGATGCTTAACCTTTGTTTTTTTTTGTTTTTTTTACTATATTATTCCCATCTCCTCAAAATGAATGTCTAGACTTCTTTTGAATGTGTCAATTGTCTTACATTGTACCACTTTGATTCACCCTCCTGGTTTTTAATTTAATTCCATTTCCCCAAGTTAATGAACTATTATCTATTTTGCAAAGTGAATCTACATCAATTTTGTCAAATCCCTTTAGTATCTTGAAACACTCGATTAATTGACCTCGCAATCTTCTTTTCTTAAGTGATTTTTTTTTTTTTTTTTTTTTAGTCTTTCTTAACCCGTACAGCCCCAGCGACGCGCCCGACGCGTCGGCGATGTATGTAATGCACAGCCCCAGAGACGCGCCTGGCGCGTCACCCTAATTGCGCCGACCGTAACCTCAGGTGTAGCCACTCAAGAGGGCTCAGATTTGTATGGGAACTGTGTACGTATCCCACGCAACCGTGCCGATGGTTGAAAACTCTCAAAGTCCACGTGCGTGCGCGCGAGCACGCAATAACCTGTTTTTTTGGGATAATTGCCTTCAATTTTTTACTCTTGTAAAATCCGTTTTCGGGGGCTCTGTAGGACCATTTTTTAAGCTTTTTGAGCGGTTTTTCGTGGTTTTTCCTTCATTCCTAACCCATTCGCTATTGTTTCTGGAATAAAACCATTTTTTGAAAACCGGCCGGGTTCTGGTGCGCAAACATTACAAAACTAGCCGGGGCTCCACGGGATAAAAAGATTTATTTCTTAGTGACAGAATCAACTTTGTCGCTCTACGCTGCACCAACTCGGGCTTCCCAATGTCCTTGCTCAGATGAGGAGACCAAAATTGCACACCATATTCAAGATGGGGCCTCACTATGCTTTTAAATGAAGGTACTCTAATGTTCTAATTTTTATAAGAGAGAGAGAGAGAGAGAGAGAGTCATATTTATATACATAGGAGTGGCTACATGCAAGGTGTAGTTGCCCACATAAGTTCAGTTCCTCTCCGTGATCTTATACATGGAAGTAAAATGATTCAGCGATACCGAGCCTGTAATTTAAGAAAAATCGGCCTTTGGCCGCGATTTTTTTACCGAATAATTTACAAATTTATCTTGAAAGTTGACTAGAGGGTGTTTTTTACAGGTTGATGGAGGTCTAGGGAGGAAACCAAAACATAATAGAAAGATAAATCAATAATCAAATAAATACTCCCATCATTAGTTAATGAAGGTTCGTATTAACCCCTTCTGTATTGGCAACGTATTTGTATTTTAATCTAGCTATATTTAGAAGATTTGGTGTAGTTTAACCCGCTGAGGACCAGCTAGTTATAAATAAATGTACCACCAGGGACCCCAGGTTTTGATTTTTTTTTTCCAGAAACAATAGCGAATGGGTTAGGAATGAAGGAAAAACCACAACAAAACGATCAAAAAGGTCAAAAATTGGTCCTACGGAGCCCCCGAAAACGGATTTTAGAAGAATAAAAAATTGAAGGCAAATACACACAAAAACCATGTTTTTGCGCGCTCACGCGCACGCGGTTGGACTTTGAGAGTTTCCAACCATCGGCATGGTTGCGTGGGATACTTACACAGTTCCCATACAAATCTGAGCCCTCTAGGTGCCATAGGACCGGAGTAATTGGGACTGGAGTAACACTGACGCAACTGTTGCGTCGCTGGTACTGACAGAAAAATACATAGCCGACGCACTGTTTGCGTCGCTGGGGCTCAGGGGGTTAAGAAAGATCTGTGGTGTTTAATTGAGATAGTTCGAAACCTGTTAATTGCTGGAAGTCCTTTTGAAACTGAATAAAATCTTCTAATATTAGCCAGAAAATTGAATGAGAGCAAACTTCCAGCAAGAAGGGAAGATGTTAGAGGACAGACAGAGACGGAAGAGTTTGCCTTGGCAGGGAGTCAACAGGAAGCATAGTTTTTTTAGTACAATAGGAGGAACACCGTCTGGTCCTTATGCCTTCTTAGTATTAAGCCCAGAGAGGGTGGAAAGAACATTCTTGGAAGAGATTTAGATGTTAGGCATAAGTAGGAGAGAGGGGGGTGGAAAGGGAGGAATAGCAGGGAATCATCCAAAATGGAGTTTCTAGCAAAAGTATTAATGTGTTTGGAACAGTACAGTTGTTATCACTATTATAATACCTACACGCTATTATGAATTTTATCGAACGCAAATTAAATTATGGAAAGTTTTAACTAGTTTTACAGATTAAATAATTAAATTAATCATTTGACGATAGTGACGCATTTTGACAATTTATTTTGGCTCTCATTGAAATATTTTATATTTTTTAGGAAGGATTTGTGGAAATTATAATGGTAAATGCTATCTCAATTAACCCTCTGACTTCCATACACCATTCCTAAGCTGAATAAAACTGTCTAATAATAGCCACAAACCAGAAATTAAATGCATATGAGATCTTTAAGGGTTATGTGTGATGTTATTAGTAATAATTGTTTAATTATTTCTTTTACTCCTTTTCGTAGAGTTTTGTTTTCTATAATTCAGTCTTCGTATGCAAGCTTAATTATAAATACATATACAGGTATATATATAAATCCCTAACTCTGATTGTCTATTCGTAATCAGCTCTGTCTAGGAATCCTAGTCTTTCTTAGTCATGTTAGCTCAATGATTTAATAATTTTAGTATGGTTCCGTCTTCACTGTTATTCTTTTAAACTGTCAGTTATATAGTTATCGTCCTTAGTTAGCACTTACATTTTAGATCTACCTATTTTATTGTTCACCATAGTTCTCTCTTTTTCTATATTTCTCTTTTTTTCTTTCTCGTTATTTTATTTAGTTTCTCTCTCTCTCTCTCTCTCTCTCTCTCTCTCTCTCTCTCTCTCTCTCTCTCTCTGGTTTTCTTTTATCACCAGATGCAATATTAATTATCTGTCAGCTCAGTCTTCCCTTTTGGTCTTCAATAACCACATAACACTATATTGCTATACAAAACCAACAAAGTGCATTGAAGCCCCTGTAAAGTAATCCTTCAATGCATATGAAGAAATATATTTGAGATTGAAGAGTATTTGAGTAAAGATGTATTCAGGGTTTCGAGTAAAGATGTATTCAGGTTTTGCCCTTGAACAATTCTGGTTGGTATGAAGAGATAAAGTTGGCTGGAACACGCATTTTTCAGAGTTCGCTCGTTGTATGAATAATACATGGTGAGCAGTGCTCCATAAATGGTTGTACCAAACCCGTGTGCGTTGCAAGAAGCTGCATGGGAAAAACAAAATCTCTCATAGTTGAATGGGTGCAAATATAGTCATTTTAAGAAAGCGGGCTTAACATGATTCTTAAAGTCTATCGTGATAAAGAAAAACATGTTCGCTATTTGATGCAATGAGAGGAAAAATTTAGTTGCACAATGAAGAATATTTAGTGATAATCATTTAAAAATGTTTAAGTAAATACACTAAGCACACTCTTTTCTAATTTCTTTCTACTGCATTACTCTATGTTGGCAATATAGACAGTTGTTCAGAGCCAAAATTAACAAAGTGAATCTGGCGGATTTCCGTTGCACTTGCCAAGTAGGTAATTTAGCTTAATTTACGACGTTCTACACTAATTTGCCAATGTCCTTGTCCACGTTTGACAGCATATGTTCACGTGCAGCTTCGTTGAATTGCTCTGATGGCACAAATGGACGAAGAAGACCTACACCACAACGTATGAGCTCCATGTGTACAAACAGGTGCGTTATTCATAACATGGGTCAATAAATTGACATGTCTGTGATGGCTAAATGGCTACACCACAATGTTCCGCGAGATTGTCTAAATCTGGATGTTGTGAAATCGGGATGTAGCGGATTAATCCACCATTAAGGAATGATTAATGTGTCTATTATTGCATTTCCTTTGAACACAATGTTATTGTTAATCACAAGTGTATACAAAAGGACATACGGTAAGTGTTTGCATAGTTGTATAATTATAAAATGACAGATTATGAGAACCAGCCTATGTATTACACCCAGACTTAATGTAGTCGACTTTCCAGTGTTCTTGTAATCTCTCTCTCCCAGTCCCCTACTCTCCTCGTCCCTCGCCCCCTTCCGAGAGAGAAACAAAAGGCAGAACTGCCTGTATCGAGTGCCTCCCCCAGAGTTAAAAGAGTGACAGGGCCAAAATCAAGGGACGTTCGAGCCAAAATGAATGGACACACGGAGTTTGGAGCAATTTAAGTCATAGGATGAAGGAAAGACTGATTCGAGGAGAGAGTTTCAGAGCTCAACAGTTGAATATAAGAAAGTCTGAGAATAACGTTTCACTCTTGGGTTGGAGAGTTGCACAGAGTAGGGGTGGGATTGTGTTGCAAGATGAGTACCACGTACCCTACGTAGAGGATGTGGTATCCACTGGGAAACATTGATTATTATAGTAGCGATAGAATAGTGAGAGAGATGCAACATTGCGGCAAAGAGAGAGAGATTGCAGAGAATTGGTGAGTGAGCTGGAGTTAATGATACGAAAGGCTTTCCTTTCTACTTTGTCTAGGAGTGTGGTGTGAGAGGATTCTCCCCACACATGTGATCAATACTCAATACAAGGATGCACTATGCCCCCTGTACAGAGCAAGAAGCTGTGCAGGAGTAAAGATCCCCTTGAGGCGGTTGAACACACCCAGCTTCTGGGAGGCTGTCTTATCAAGACTGGTAATATGGTCCTTCCAAGTGAGAGCAGAAGAAAAAGAGACACCAAGAATATTGAGAGAAGTTAAAGGATTGATTTTTGTATTGCTGAAGTGTAAGGGATAGTCCTCTGGGAGTTCTGAACGGTTAGTAAGATGAAAATATTGGGTTTTGGAAGCATTAAAGGTAACAAGGTTTTCTTTGCCCCAATTGGAAATAGTGGTTAGATCAGAAGAAAAATGTTGCATGACTTCCTTACGTTTGTCTTTGAGGGATTGCTGGCTGGGGTGTTCAGGAAAACTAATTGAGTAGTGTAAGGTAGAGTCATCTGCGTATGAATGGATAGGACTGGAGGTACAGTCGAGAAGATCATTTATGAATATTAGAAAGAGAATGGGAGATAGGACAGAGCCCTGAGGAACACCGGAGTTGATAGGATGAGGAAGTAAGTGATGACCATCCACAACAGCAGCTATGGAACGGCCGGAGAGGAAATTAGAGACTAAGGCACAGATGGAGGGATAGAAACCGAAGGAGGGTAGTTTAGAAATGAAAGAATTGTGCTAGACTCTATCGAAGGCCTTCGATATGTCTAGTGCAATAGAAAAGGTCTCACCGAAGTCCTGAAAGGAGGATGACCAAGAGTTAGTAAGATATGAAAGAAGATCACAAGTAGAACGACCTTTAAGGAAGCCATACTGGCGATCTGAGAGTAGATTATGAGAAGAGAAATGCTTAAGAAATTTGGAAGCATGAATAGTTTAAAAAACTTTAGAGATACAAGAGATGAGAGCAATTGGACAATAGTTAGAGGGTTAAGAGCGGTCACCCTTCTTTGGGACAGGTTGAATGAGAGCATACTTCTAGCAAGAAGGGAAGACATTAGAGGAGAGACAGAGACAAAAGAGTTTGCCTAGCCAGGGAGTCAGCACGGAAGCACAGTTTTTGAGTACAACAGGAGGAACACCGTCTGGATCGTACGCCTTCTTAGTATTAAGCCCAGAGAGGTTAGAAAATACATCTTTAGAAGAGATTAGGATATTAGGCATAAGTAGGAGAGAGCGGGGTGGAGAGGGAGGAATAGCACCGGAATCATCCAAGGTGGAGTTTCTAGCAAAACTTTGAACGAAGAGTTCAGCTTTGTCAGAGGAAGAAGTGATGGTTGTGCCATCAGAGTGGAAAAGGGGAGGGAAAGACGAGGAAGAAGAGTCGGATAGTTCAGTGCATTTATTATTGATGAAAGTGTGTTTGACAAGTCAAAGAACAGATTTGGCTTGATTCAGGGCAGAAACATAGGAAGAATGAGATTCTTTAGTCTTAAGGCGTCGGAACCGTTTGAATGCTTCCTCCTTGTTGCGGACAGCAGTGGAACAAGCGTGAGTAAACCAAGAAATGTTTGCATTAGACTGAGAGAAAGAAAATGGAATGTATGCTTCCATGCCCGAGAGGATTAACTAGGTAATGCATTCAGCACTCTCTGAGGGTCCCCGGCCACGGAAGCAGGAGTCATTCCATGGGAAATCAAAGAAGTACTGCCGAAGAGCCTCCCATTTGGCAGTGCCATTGTGTCACAAGCGCCACCAGTTGGGAGGATCGGGTGGCCGTACTGGAGAGATAGGACAGGTGACAGATATTAGTTTATGGTTGGAGGAGCTTAAAGGAGAGAAAACATTTACAGTATAAGCAGAAAGGTTAGAGGTTAGAAATAAGTCCGGAATGTTGGGCCGATCTCTAAAGCGATCCAGGATACGGGTGGGTTACTGGATTAATTGCTCTAGGTCGTTTAAGATAGAAAAGATGTAGGCTTGTTCACCAGGTTGGTCAGTGGAAACAGAGGAGAGCCATTGGTGGTGGTGAACATTGAAATTTCCTAAGATGGAGATTTCTGCGAAAGGAGTGATGGATAGAATGTGTTCCACTTTAGAAATTAGATAGTCAAAGAATTTTGGATAGTCAGTAGAATTAGGGGAGAGATAGACCGCACAGAAATATTTAGTTTGAGAGTGACAAGAAAGCTTTAGCCAGAGAGTTGAGAATTCAGAAAAATCTAAGTTGAGAACACGAGAGAAAGCTAGATTGTTACGTACATAGATGCAACATCCACCTTTCGCTCGAAACTGAGGATAGAGATAGTAGGATGATACAGAGAAGGGTTTGCTGTTCCATAGAGTGGAAGCTAGAGGGAAGGCCACGAATGTTACAGAAATTAATAGTATGAGTAGAAGGTGGTGGTCCAGAGTATTTTGGCGAGTCGTTACCAGGGGATAGACTTATGGTGGCATTTCTGGTCCCCCCTCCCCCCTGATGACTCCAAAGCGGGTCGAGCGGATGAATAATATACTAAGGACAATAGGGCGAGAGAGGGAGCCTATGATAACCCAGAAGTGTCTAGTTGGTTGGTAAAGAAGTGGAAGGGTGGGAATATAATGCAACGCTTCCTAGAATATATATTTGATGTATGTATGTGTGTATGTATGCATGTATATACTCAGACACGTACCTCATAACTGGGGGTAGCCGACTCGAGACGGAGCCCAAACAGAAACATTTAAAGTTGCAATTCTATTGTTCGGGACTACTTTCGAATTCCCTCACCCCTTTCTCTGTCTCGCCTAGTAGGTGAATTTTACAAGGGGTGGAGGAACCCTAGCTCGCGCCCCCGAAGTAGGAAAAGAAACCGACAGAAACAGTTAAGGTTGGGTAGAGGATGCCAAACCTCACTCTGGACAGGACCAGCCCTCACCACAATAGAATGTGAATTAGAATTATAAAAGAGTAGTGATAAAATTATATACAGTATGTGCATGATCAAAAATTCATACTTTACATTCTGCCATTTGAAAATGCCAGTGCTTTCTAAATTGAATTTTGGGGTGCAAGGGAATTTTTCTTCTGCGGCATTCACAATATACATAATGTAGGACCGAACCAAAGATGAGGTGAATCAGTGTTAATTCTTGTAGGCTCCAACATAGCATTAACAATTTCTTTGCACACGGCAGCGTGACGTCTCCTTCCAGCGACAATTTGAATACAAATCTAATTTTGTTATATAGCTGTGTGGTTGGTCACTATTCTGCATTTGTATATATATCTATCTATCTATTGCCTGACGCCGTGATCCCCGAAGGGGTGGCCACGAACGAACCGCCCCCATGCACCTCTGTCCCCAGTCAGTCGACGCCCCTCCCCCCATCCAGCACCGCCTTCGTTCATGTAGTTCCTCACTCCATCCTTCCACCTCATATTCGGTCTACCTCTCCCCCTCTGTCCCTCCACCTCGCTCTCGTACACCCTCTTAGTCATTCTCTCGCTTTCCATACGTTCCATATGGCCGAACCATCTCAAGTTGTTCCTTTTCACACTTTCCAGCACATCTACCTCCACACCACACCTCCTTCTTACTTCCTCATTAGTCTGTCTATCCCTCCATGTAACTCCGCACGCACTCCTTAAGTAATTCATTTCCACTGCTCTCACTCTTGGTCGGAGTCTCTCAACCAACGTCCATGCTTCGCTTCCGTAAGTCAGTGTCGGGATTACCACACTGTCATGCAAGGACTTCTTCACTTCCATACTGACCACCCTATTTCTTGTTACTGCTTTTAGCATTCCTACAACCCTCTTCCCCTGTTGTACCCTCTCCCGCACCTCTTCATCCATAGTCCCATCTTTACTCAACACACTGCCCAGATACAACTTAATTAATACTAAAAAATATATAAATTACTTCTTTTAGCTAGTTTATTGAATAATAGAAAACTGTGACAAATAACCATGTTGTCAAGCCATCATTTTGTGTATGTAGTTCGTGTTGATTACAATTGCTTCCTTAACAAAATAATTTCAATTATTTACGTCTGTTTCATCCTAAATATTTGCCTGATTTCCTGTATACTGCATTAACTATATATGTTAGCTTTCCTTCCTTTATAACTATCCTCTTATAGTGCCCTATCCTACAATGTCGATGCCTGCGTTCTGTATTCTGTACTCCCTATATATGTGACCTTTCCTTCATTTATTCTCTGTGTCCTATCCTACATTCTCGATTGTTTTCCGTTGATGCTATCAGCTTTTCCAAGGCTTATGTTGACCTCTGGGCGTGGTGGAGGTGTGGTGTTGGTGCTATAATCGTCCAAACCGGAGCTATTTGGTTTGAAGACTTGATAGACTGACAAGGAATACTGAAAAATTAACATGAAATAGCATTGTTTTGGCCATCTTACCTTTTCAATAGGCGTGATTTGAACTATAAACCATAACTTTAGCTATACATACCCATTAATATACACTTCCATAGACGTGATTTGAACTATAAACCATAGTTTTAGCTATACATACACAATAATAAAGACTAAACAAAAATGGTCTCGGCTTAGGTTTGACACTGATAGTAGGGGCTTGTCATGCGTCCTCTCTCTCTCTCTCTCTCTCTCTCTCTCTCTCTCTCTCTCTAATCACCTATACGAAATATTGCAACAAACCCTCAATGCTAACGAAAGCATAATACTCGGAGACTATAATCAACCTACATTGACTGGTGCCTTATGACCGGAAGTAGTTACAATTCGCGAAAAATGAATAATTTCATACAAGACAATTTTCTACATCAAAGTGTTTTAGAGCCCACACGGGAAGAAAACATACTAAATCTCGTTATCAGTACAAATGAAAACTTGATATATAAACTTGACATCGGTGAGCACCTATCCACCTCTGACCACAAGCTCATTAGAATCGACATAAATTGCTAATATACTATTGAAAAACAGGAAATAAAGATACCAGATTTAACAAATGCACATTACAATGAACTTAGGAAAGCCCTCAGTATATTCAGCTTAACAACATTGACAAAACAAGTGAAGTATGGGATAAATTTAAAGATATATTCATGAGTGCCCAGAATAAATACATACCCACTAAACTTAAAGTAAATACTGGTAAAAACAAGACTCCCTGGTTGGTGAGGGCTGGTTCTATTAGAGTGAGGAACTGGGCGTCCTCTACCCCCCTAGCCTATTTTTTTTTTTTTTTTTTTTTTTTATATGTGATTGAGGGAGGCAAAAGGCAGAACTGCCTATAGCGAGTGCCTCCCCCATAGTTGAAAGAGTGATAGGGCCAAAATCAAGGGACGTTCGAGCCAAAATGCCTGGACACACGAAGTTTGAAGCAATTTAAGTCATAGGAAGAGGGAAAGACTGATTCTGGGAGAGAGTTCCAGAGCTCAGCTGTTGAGTAGAAGAAAGACTGAGAGTAACGTTTCACTATCGGGTTGGAGAGTTGCACAGAGTAGGGGTAGGATTGAGTTGCAAGACGGGTACCACGTGCCCTACGTAAAGGAGGTGGTATACACTGGGAAAGCTCTGAGGAACACTGATTATTATAGTAGCGATAGAATAGCGAGAGAGATGCAACATTGCGGCGGAGAGAGAGAGATTGCAGAGAGTTGGTGAGTGGACGGGAGTTAATGATACGAAAGGCCTTCCTTTCTACTTTGTCTAGGAGAGCGGTGTGAGAGGAACCTCCCCACATATGTGAACAATACTCAATACAAGGACACACTATGCCCCTGTACAGAGCAAGAAGTTGTGCAGGGGAAAAGAACCCCCTAAGGCGGTTGAGCACACCCAGCTTCTGGGAGGCTGCCTTAGCAAGACTGGTAATATGGTCCTTCCAACTGAGAGCAGAAGAAAAAGAGACACCAATAATATTGAGAGAAGATGAAGGATTGATATTTGTATTGTTGAAGAATAAGGGATAGTCCGCTGGGAGTTCCTTACGGGTAGATAGATGGAGAAATTGGGTTTTGGAAGCATTAAAGGTAACAAGGTTTTCTCTGCCCCAATTGGAGATAGTATTTAGATCAGAATTTAAGAGTTCTATGGCTTCATTACGTTTGTCTTGAGGGAGTGCTGGCTGGGGCGTTCTGAAAAACTAATGGAGTAGTGTAAGGTTGAGTCGTCTGCGAATGAATGGATGGGAATTGAGGTACAGTTGAGATCATTTATAAAAATTAGAAAGAGAATAGGAGATAGGACAGAGCCCTGAGGAACACCGGAGTTTATAGGGTGAAGAAGTGAACAATGGCCATCCACAACCGCGGCTATGGAACAGCCGGAAAGGAAATTAGAGACAAAGGCACAGATGGAGGGATAGAAACCGAAGGAGGGTAGTTTAGAAATTAAAGATTTGTGCCAGACTCTATCGAAGGCTTTCGATATGTCTAGTGCAATAGAAAAAGTCTCACCGAAGTCCCGGAAAGAGGATGACCAAGAGTTAGTAAGATATGAAAGAAGATCACCAGTAGAGCGACCCTTAAGGAAGCCATACTGGCGATCTGAGAGCAGATTATGAGAAGAGAAATGCTTAAGAAATCTGGAAGCAAGAATAGTTTCAAAAACTTTAGAAAGACATGAGATGAGAGCAATTGGACAATAGTTGGAGGGTTGAGAGTGGTCACCCTTCTTTGGGACAGGTTGAATGTGAGCAAACTTCCAGCATGAAGGGAAGACGTTAGAGGATAGACAGAGACGAAAGAGTTTGCCTAGCCAGGGAGTCCGCACGGAAGCACAGTTTTTGAGAACAACAGGAGGAACACCGTCCGGACCGTACGCCTTATTAGTATTAAGCCCAGAGAGGGTAGAAAGTACATTTTTAGAAGAGATTAGGATATTAGGCATAAGTAAGAGAGAGGAGGGCGGAGAGGGAGGAATAGCACCGGAATCATCCAAGGTGGAGTTTCTAGCAAAAGTTTGAGCGAAGAGTTTAGCTTTGTCAGAGGAAGAAGTGATGGTTGTTCCATCAGAATGGGAAAGGGGAGGGAAAGATGAGGATGAGAAATTGTTGGAGAAGTTTTTGGCTAGATGCCAGAAAGCTTGGGAAGAGCTAGAGATGGATAGTCCAGTGCAATTATTATAGATGAAAGAGTGTTTGGCAAGTCGAAGAACAGATTTGGCTTGATTCCGGGCAGAAACATAGGAAGAATGAGAGTCTTGAGTTTTAAGGCATCGGTACCGTTTGAATGCTTCCTCCTTATTGCGGACAGCAGTAGAACAGGCGTGAGTAAACCAAGATTTTTTAGAATTAGTCTGAGAGAAAGAGAATGGAATGTATGCTTCCATGCCCGATAGGATTACCTCGGTAATACGTTCAGCACTCTCCAAGGGTCCCCGGCCACGGAAGCAGAAATAATTCCATGGGAAATCAAAGAAGTACTGTCGGAGAACCTCCCAGTCGGCAGCGCCAAAGTGCCACAAGCGTCGCCGGCTAGGAGGATCGGGTGGCCGTACTGGAGAGATAGGACAGTTGACAGAGATAAGTTTATGGTCGGCGGAGCCCAAAGGAGAGAAAATATCGACAGTTTAACCCCCCCAGACAGATTATATTAACTTTATGAGGCGGCTGACACGGTATTATCCCCACAACTGTCAAAATATCACTGAGGGACCGTTAGAAATCGGAGGAACATGGGATAGCCACCATTCGACAGATTTTGATCTAACTTACCTAACTTACTGAGCTCAATATGATGCTAGAGCGTCATATAACTTATTAGAGAGATGTTAAGATAAGTTCATATGACGCTCTAGCGTCATATGAGTATTTTGGCCAAACCTCCATATGACGCTCTAGCGTCATATGAGACGGAGAGTGATAAGAAGAAGGGTTAGAAGTTAGAAACAAGTCAAGAATGTTGGGCCGATCTCCGATGCGATCCGGGATACGGGTGGGTTGCTGAACTAACTGCTGTAGGTCATTTATGATAGGAAAGACGTAGGCTTGTTCACCAGGTGGGTCAGTAGTGTGAGAGGAGAGCCATTGGCGGTGGTGAACGTTGAAATCTCCTAAGATGGAGATTTCTGAGAAAGGAGAGATGGATAGAATGTGTTCCACTGTAGAGTTTAGATAGTCAAAGAATATGGAAAAGTTGGTAGAGTTAGGGGAAAGATAGACAGCACAAAAATATTTAGTAAGAGAATGACAGAAAAGTTTGAGCCATAAAGTAGAGAATTCAGAGGGGTCGAAATCGGGAACACGAGAGCAAGTGAGTTTGTTGTCCACATATGCACAACATCCGCCTTTGGCTTTGAAACTAGGATAGAGAAAGTAGGAGGATACAGAGAAGGAGTTGCTGGATGTTGCTACAGACACCTGAGTTTCGGTGAGAAAGAGAAGATCAGGTTTGTAGGAGGAGAGATGGTGTTCAACAGAGTGAAAGTTAGAGGAAAGTCCACAAATGTTGCAGAAATCAATAGAAAGAGTAACAGGCCGAGGTCCAGGTAATGTTGTGGGGTCGTCAGGGATGGTCTGTCGGGTGTGGGGGCATTTATGGTCCCCCCCCCCCTGGGGACTCTGAGGCTGGGCTGAAATTCATCATTACCTCTAATTTGTTTCTTATTTCTTTCTGTTTTGGAATGGAGCTTAGTTGCTTCGTTACAGCTGAGCACCCAGCATTCCGAATCACTACCATTCCTCTCAACCAATGGTGCCTGTTGGTGTTTCTGTACTGCTAACCCTAAGTTGTGATTGGCAAGGTGATGGGTGAATGGTGGCAGCAGTATAATCCTGCCATTGCTATTGTCAGCGATAGTTTTCTTGTGACCTTCTGTCGATAATTCTAACCTTACCTGATGTGGCGGCTCCATCAGGTGGACCGTTTATTTCCGTCCTTTTCTATCTGTATGTGGTTATTCATTACATTTTAGTTAGTTTGCTTTTAATTATGGCCGGTGATATACATCCTAATCCCGGCCCTTTAAAGAAATGTTGCAGAGTATTGTACTCAAATATTCGGGGCCTGAAGGGTAATCTTTATGATCTTTCTGTTGCATCAAACAATTTTGATATAATTTGTTGTTCAGAAACTCTTGTTTTAGAAATGAGACATATTTCAGAACTTTTTATTCCCAATTTTAAGAAACCTATTTTACTTAGACGCAATGCTATTCCTAGGGCCCAGGGAATGTGTCTATATATTCGTTCAGGTTTTAATGCCTCTAGTTTGTCCACTCATGAATGTAAATGCCATGAGGTTATTTTATTAAAACTCTCTAGCAGATTTTTGTTTTTTTATATTTTTCACTATACCGGAATCCTAACCAGGACAACAACATATATGATTGTTTGTTGACTACTATGGCTAATATCCAATCGTCTGATCGTAAAGCTGCATTCATCTTTATGGGTGATCTTAATGCACACCATTCGGAGTGGCTTGACTCAGTTTCCCCTACTGATCAACATGGACGTGCTGCTCTGGATTTTGCAAATCTGTCAGGGTGTGAACAAATTGTTATAGGTCCGACCCATGTCTCAGGTAATCGTTTAGACCTTGTCCTTACAGATGTGCCTGGAGTTGTAGATGTCGACGTAGTTTCTCGTTTAGACACCTCTGATCACTCTGCTCTGTCCATTAAACTCCAAACAGGCTTTGTTCTCGCAAATATTTCCTTCTCCTGCAAGGTATTCCTTAAATCCCAGATAAATTGGCCAGGGATTACTCTAGATGTTGGTCATATTAATTGGCATAATATTTACCATGCCCCTTGCTCTTAACAATGTCCTCCTCGATATAGGTAATAGGAGAGTCCCAAAAAAGATTATAAAGACCAGGCTGAAGGATAAAGCCTGGTTCAATGAAGATTGCAGGCAGGCACAGCGGGTAAAGCAGACTGCATTTCGTTCATGGACACTGTTACGATCCAGGTTCTACAAGACACAGGGCTCTTCTTCATTGGACTAAATGCAACAACGGTAACACTAGTTCCAACCCCTGCCTTAACCACTGGAAAACAAAACACCTATACCGCCCTGAGTCGTGCCTGGACAACGAGGTATCCTATGACTCGGTAAAAGGTGCACACTATAGGCTGATGATCACTGAAGCAGCCTATACTCATACAACGTACGATTACTTTATTAAAGTATACAAGGAAAAAGATAGATAGCGTAATTAAATCGCAGCAACGATTTAATAGCAAACTAGAAGAAGGATAATTAACGTTACGTTAAATAATCAGTAAACTGTCACTCCTGTCTGAAAGAAAGTGAAACAAAGAAAGTCCTAAAGCATCATGCCGGAATCTTCTGCAAAAGTCAGATGCAACTAAGAAGTACGTATCGGATTCTGAACTGTGTATTATTACTGTGGGAACATATATAGTGTAGGGACATACAGTGTAATCTGGCACAGGTGTAATTATAAAACAGTCGGCAGTCTAAACTCTAACCACAAAAAGATGTGCCTTCTCCCACCAGGCACTAGCCTGCTCTGGTTGGGTCTCTCAGCAACAATCACGACTTACTATAAACATAAGGAGCAATAATACTGCACACATATACACAATGAGATTATAAACCCTAATCGGGGGTCTGCCAGGTGGACGAAGTCTAGCAGGGGAGTCGTAGGCTAAGCTACCTGGGCCGAGCCACCTGCTCGGTAGCCTAGTGTCGTTCTCAAGTCTGTGCGCCTATTTACATTAAATGACGGGGTGTTCTCTTGAGAGATCCAGGTCTCGTGTACCTGGTTCTCTCCTGGCGACCCTCCTAAGTCAAAAGCTAACGAGCTAGCACAGTGCTGGGTGGACTAGGCCAACGCCCTCACGCCAACACAGTGCTAGGCTCTAAGGTACACAGACAAAAAAATGACCTAGGCCTCCGCAGGTATCCGGTACAGTTGCATAGGCTCAACGAAGTCTATGCTCATAGGAAACTGCAACCTGATAGCCTCTCCCCAGTCTAGCATCGACTAACCTGGCAGACACCCAAGAAAATAAGGTTGGGCAACACAATGAGTATGTCAAACCTTCCCAAGCCAAAATGGATAACCCTCTGATCCCAAATGCCTAACTACGTACATATACTATCTCTGAGAGCTCGCTGTATAATACAGTGACGGATATATGAAATCAACGTCAAGGGGAAGGGCAGTTGATTAATAGTAGGATATACAGAGAGAAGAAGGTAAGCAGTGGTAGAGAAAGTTCGCAATAGGGGGGTGAGGTGGGCTGATAGATTGCAAGGGGATGTTAGCAGTACAGCACTAAGAGGAGCTCTGCCCGTGGAAGTCACAAGGGAGTGCGTGCGTGTAGGCGCACCCATTTCCAACGCGGCGGGAAAGCGGTGACGGGGCAGGAGGGAGGAGCCCGGCGACGAATCAGGCGCCCGAGAGATGACGTAACTAATCAAGTTGCACGATATCAATCCGCCGATACCACCAAGCTCTGATTTCTCTCTCTCTCTCTCTCTCTCTCTCTCTCTCTCTCTCACTCACTCACACTCTCCAACTTCCACGAGTCATCTAATACATTAAATCCATGACAGCTGGAATAAAATACAATACATTGTCACAGGTGAAAATAAAGAGTATTTCTGGACTACCTGTGACACGATGATGCACTAGGAAGAAACTAGAACTTAATCAATAACCTACAGCCGATAACACTGGGGAGAGGGGAGAAGAGGATGGGGAGCCACGCTACCCCCTCGTGGTCGCTGGGGAGCTGACGTGCGTCACCCCCCCCCCAAGATATTAGACACTTAATATTAGGCAAGTTCTGATATCTGAAATCGGCATACGTCACCTAACCTCCCCACCCCAGCACAATAATACAGCGTATAGGTTTCACAAAACAAAATTATTTATAAAATGAAACAAACTTACATATTTACCCCCTCAACACAATAGCAAAACATAAAATTGTTGCGCTCCGAAAGCGAGTTCTAGCCCACTAATAGCTAGTGCTTCAGCTGTAACAAAACATACTTAAATTTACTATAACAGAAAGAGTTTTTATGTTGATTTTTAAATTTTATTGTTGTTTTTGTTCGGCTTTGTAACACACACTGACTGAACGGCGAGGGTTCGCCTGCAAACAAACCCTCCCGTGACAAACAATCAGCCAAAACATTATCAGTGCCCTTAGCATGCCACACATCCAACTTGTGTCCCGGCAGGAAAACAACACCTGGCACTGATAAACTGCCCAGTTCATCACAAGACTGGCATTTCTCTTCGCTCTTTCCGGCAACGGGGCCTGCCAATAACCTTTCACTAGTTCTACCTTCGTGATAGGCGATGCAGCCCCAAGGCGGTCTATGGTGTCGTCAACTCTCGATAAGGTATAGGCGTCTGTCAGGGATAATGCACACACACTCTCGCAATCAACACACTCACTGATCTTGCCACTTAACACAGGTTGCAAAGTTACAGGCAACGACCACTCACGACATTCCTAATCCCTCAGACCCTTGGGCAATGGATAGGTGTCTGTCAGGGATAATGCACACACACTGATCTTGCCACTCAACTCCGGTTGCAAACTCACTGGCAACAACCACTCACGATATCCCTTATCCCTCAGACCCTTGGGCAATGGATAGGTGTCTGTCAGGGATAATGCTTCCACACTCTTGCAATCACCATACACACGGATCTTTCCACTCAACTCCGGTTGCAAACTCACTGGCAACGACCACTCACGATATCCCTTATCCCTCAGACCCTTTTTCCACATGTCGTCTAGCTCTGTTTTCACGACAGGCTGTTGAGCAGGATTTATATGGTAGGGAATTAAACTGAGCCTTGCACTGTCTCCAGCTTCCATGTCGGATTCTACCCCGTACATCAGGCCTGGAGAAGCAACAAACATGCGGATGCACTGCCACAGCCTAGTAAACAACTTATCTCGCAGAACAACATGCCTAGTGCCCTCCCACAACCCAGCCGAGACCGCAGCTTCTAACCTGTAGTCTCCCTCCTTCTTCACCTACGTCCCTAGAACAGCCAGGTCATGAGAGGGACAATCACTACCACCTGTGAAGTCACCCAGTTCATTATTGCTAAGGCTTCCCCGCCGATACCGTACATGCGCACCCCCGCATTCCTTATGACTACATCTGCCTGCACAGCATCACCGCTTTTAGCAACATGGCAAGATACAGTCGGTCTATGGTAGGGCTGTCGCATTCGACTAGAGCAGCATTGGGAGGCTATGCGACGACCGGGCACTTCTATGCCACAGCCAACCACACCAATCTGCTCAAAGTCCTCCTTTTTACAACCACCCTTGGCAGCCATGGGTCGACCTTGACCTGACAACCATGTCCAAGCCTCGTCGCCCACCTTGAACCACCGAAACAACGAGGCTAACGGTCTCCCAACATTCACGTGACCTGCCCGCGGAACATCTTGCACCGCCTGAGTTGTGAGGCTCAGGGGCTCGGCACAACCAGTGGGGTATGAACCGAGCTGGTGCTGGAGCGCTGCACACTGCTGCTCAGGCAGGTGCTCTAGCGCTCCCACAGCCACCAGACTCGTGTCCCCCGCTCACTGCTCCGCCGCGACATGAAAATCCCTACTCTCCTCCACCTGTGCCCTACTGCCCCCCTCTCCTTCTCCACCTTGGCCGCTGCAGACCAACACAGGGACAGTAGGCTGCTCAGGTGGTTGCCTCACAAACTCCTCCAACAGGTTCACATGACATGATTCCCCGTCCTCGTGTTTGATAGCCCCGTTCCCACAACTCTCCTCCAACTGGGAACTACTAAGTCGCGGAGTGCCATCATGCCCAACCATGTCACTAGGGGTGACAGGTTCTAGGGCCACTCCGGAGCTCACCTCTGGGTCAAGTACTAAGCCGCTAAGGAGAGCCGCTGGAGCAAAACTCACAAAACTCCCAGCTTCAGCTTGCTCCTTCCGACCGTTCCTCCGCTGGTCTGAAGACTGAGACAATGGTTGTGACTGAACTGACGCATGAGAACGGGTGACTGCACAGGCCATCTGTTTAAGCTGACACCTCTCGACCCACTCCCGATTCTCCCTATTATCCCGTGGAGCCCCGGCTAGTTTTGTAATGTTTGTTCACCAGAACCCGGCCGGTTTTCAAAAAATTGTTTTATTCCAGAAACAATAGTGAATGGGTTAGGAATGAAGGAAAACCACGAAAAACCGCTCAAAAAGCTTAAAGAATGGTCCTACAGAGCCCCCGAAAACGTATTTTACAAGAGTACAAAATTGAAGGTAATTACCCCAAAAACCCAGGTTATTGCGCGCTCACGCGCACGCACGTGGACTTTGAGAGTTTTCAACCATCGCCACGGTTGCGTGGGATACGTACACAGTTCCCATACAAATTTGAGCCCTCTCGAGTGGCTACACCTGAGGTTACGGTCGGAGCAATTAGGGTGACTCATCAGACGCGTCACTGGGGCTGTGCGTTACATACATCGCCGACGCATCAGACGCGTCGCTGGGGCTGTACGGGTTAACATCGGCCGCCCTCTCGGCAACCACTAAGGGTGGAACCTCCGAAGTGAGCACCGCAAAGTCGTTGCCCAGAAGGAGGTCGACGCCCTCAACTGGCAAGCTCTCTACGATCCCAACATCAAGTTCACGACACACACCATCCACCTCCACCTCCAACCTAATCAACGGGTATGACCTGGTAGCATTGATCCCCTGTACCACAACAACCCGAGCCACGTTTATATGTTTGCCTGTGAAATTTTTAAGAAGTGTCTGTGATGCCCCAGTGTCATGCAACAATTTGACCTGATGTTTAGTATTCCCCCAGCTCACAAGCCCACGCCCTCGATGGCTGCAAAAAGTGTCTTGGACAGGTGTCGAGCCCTCCAAACCCTTCTTCACAGGCTGTGTCCCCGCAACTGACGACCTACCCCGGGCAGACGCAGAAGAGCTCAGAGACACCCCCATGTTGCGAACCAAAGACACAGGCTTAGCAGGAATATTACTCGGACATGTACGTGCAAAGTGACCCACCTCCTGACATTTAAAACATTTCACTTCACCACTAGACTTCCCCCCTTGAGGTGGTGGGGAAGGGCCCTGCCCCTTTGAAAACAGGACGGTTTTGTGTTTGTAGTTATAATGGGTATCATTGCTCTTACCTTTTACAGTGTTATTTTGTGCTTCATTGACTTTGGGGGGTGGAGTGTTACGCCCCTTGTTACCTGTCTCACTTCGATGAGCAGACCCGCACCCACGAATCAAAGAAAGCCGGAGGTCAGCAAGCTTAGCTGCCTCCTCTACGGTCTTAGGGCATTTTTCCTTCAGGTTTAATGTCAGGTCGCTGCCTGTGCACCGGAAGAACTGCTCCAACAAAAATAACTGCTTAACCTGATCAACTGTTGTCGCATTTTCAGACCGGAGCCAGTTCCCCATAGTGTCAGTCAGTTCCCGGGCATGTTCAAGGAAAGAGCTCTCCTTGCTCTTTTCAACGCCCCGAAATTTCAACCTGTAGGTTTCTGGTTGCAACTCATAGGCCCGGAGCACAGCCTCCTTCAACACCACATAGTTAGTACAGTCCTCCAATGACAGCGAGTCATATGCCTTGAGACCTTTCCCAACAAGCTTTGATGATACAAGGGCTGCCAACTTAATCTCCGGCCACTCATGCTCCCGACACTTCTTCTCAAACCGTGCAAAAAATTCAGTCACACCAGACTCATCGAACACAGGGACTAATTTAAGCAAGTGCGATAAAGACTCAGACCCACGATTCCCAGAACCGAGATGCCGCCCTGTTGTCTCCACCCTAGATTTCTCAACATCCATCTCAGCACAGTACCTAGTTGCTTCAACCTGCAACTCTGCCTCACGGCATGCTGTCCTCTCCTCAGCCTGAACCTTGGCCATCTCGGCCTGAATCTTAGCCATCTCAACTTCACGCTGGATCTGAGCCATCTCAACTTCACGCTGGATCTGGAGTTTAGCCAACTCCAGTTGCAACAACATATCAGCAGTCAAACCCTGAGGGGGAGGAGCAATTATAGGAGACCCACCCAGTGGCTCACCCAGGGGCAAACCACGCTGCCAGCGACTATCAGATTGCGGAAGCGTGCCAAGGTCTGGTAACCGAGGGGGCGCGATAGGAGTAGAGTGGAAGGGAGGCTTGGATAAAGGCTCCCAAGCCCCCGCTCCACCCTGCAACCCACTGCCACCACCCAACACACAAGCCACCAGGTCACTCTTAGACATGCTGCCAAAGCCGACACGCCCCAGGACCGTGGCTAAACAACGCAGACCATAGCAATCAATCCCCTCCAACCGACTCGCTTTTACTGGTATCTCCACAAACTTCCTCGCATCAGCCTCACAATTAATAACTCTGATGCCATTATTAAATTCCTGCTGCGGCTCAACACCCGTAGGCTATACTGTCTGATTATCCCCGTTAACTGAGCTGTTGCTAGACATGGTGTATACTGAGAAATGTGCAAGTTTATAACAAAAAAAAAGTATCTATAATCTCTTATGCAAGCACCTATTCACTTAAAGTTATCTGAAGCCTCTTTATGTGTTATACTGCTTGCCCAAAACAAATCTGTGTCCACTGTATTCCTCAATAACAAAAAATTACCACTATACTCCCACAGTATTTCTTAAGTTCACAAAATCCTAAGCAAGGTCGCCATTTGTTACGATCCAGGTTCTACAAGACACAGGGCTCTTCTTCAGGACTAGATAAGGCTAAATGCAACAACGGCAACAGTAGTTCCAACCCCTGCCTGAACCACTGGAAAACAAAACACCTATACCGCCCTGAGTGGTGCCTGGACAACGAGGTATCCTATGACTCGGTAAAAGGTGCACACTATAGGCTGATGATCACTGAAGCAGCCTATACTCATACAACATATGATTACTTTATTAAAGTATACAAGGAAAAGATAGATAGCGTAATTAAATCGCAGCATTGATTTAATAGCAAACTAGAAGAAGGATAATTAACGTTACGTTAAATAATCAGTAAACTGTCACTCCTGTCTGAAAGAATGTGAAACAAAGAAAGTCCTAAAGCATCATGCCGGAATCTTCTGCAAAAGTCAGATACAACTAAGAAGTACGTATCGGATTCTGAACTGTGTATTATTACTGTGGGAACATATATAGTGTAGGGACATACAGTGTTATCTGGCACAGGTGTAATTATAAAACAGTCGGCAGTCTAAACTCTGACCACAAAAAGATGTGCCTTCTCCCACCAGGCACTAGCCTGCTCTGGTTGGGTGTCTCAGCAACAATCACGACTTACTATAAACATAAGGAGCAATAATGCTGCACACATATACACAATGAGATAATAAACCCTAATCGGGGGTCTGCCAGGTGGACGAAGTCTAGCAGGGGAGTCGTAGGCTAAGCTACCTGGGCTGAGCCACCTGCTCGGTAGCCTAGTGTCGTTCTCAAGTCTGTGCGCCTATTTACATTAAATGACGGGGTGCTCTCTTGAGAGATCCAGGTCTCGTGTACCTGGTTCTCTCCTGACGACCCTCCTAAGTCAAAAGCTAACGAGCTAGCACAGTGCTGGGTGGACTAGGCCAACGCCCTCACGCCAACACAGTGCTAGGCTCTAAGGTACACAGACAAGAAAATGACCTAGGCCTCCGCAGGTATCCGGTACAGTTGCATAGGCTCAACGAAGTCTATGCTCATAGGAAACTGCAACCTGATAGCCTCTCCCCAGTCTAGCATCGACTAACCTGGCAGACACCCAAGAAAATAAGGTTGGGGCAACACAATGAGTATGTCAAACCTCCCCAAGCCAAAATGGATAACCCTCTGATCCAAAATGCCTAACTACGTACATATAATATCTCTGAGAGCTCGCTGTATAATACAGTGACGGATATATGAAATCAACGTCAAGGGGAAGGGCAGTTAATTAATAGTAGGATATACAGAGAGAAGAAGGTAAGCAGTGGTAGAGAAAGTTCGCAATAGGGGGGTGAGGTGGGCTGATAGATTGCAAGGGGATGTTAGCGGTACAGCACTAAGAGGAGCTCTGCCCATGGAAGTCACAAGGGAGTGCGTGCGTGTAGGCGCACCTATTCCCGACGCGGCGGGAAAGCGGTGACGGGGCAGGAGGGAGGAGCCCGGCGACGAATCAGGCGCCCGAGAGATGACGTAACTAATCAAGTTGCACGATATCAATCCGCCGATACCACCAAGCTCTGATTTCTCTCTCTCTCTCTCTCTCACTCTCACTCACTCACACTCTCCAACTTCCACGAGTCATCTAATACATTAAATCTATGACAGCTGGAATAAAATACAATGCATTGTCACAGGTGAAAATAAAGAGTATTTCTGGACTACCTGTGACACTATGATGCACTAGGAAGAAACTAGAACTTAATCAATAACCTACAGCCCATAACACTGCCTGGGGAGAGGGGAGAAGAGGATGGGGAGCCACACTACCCCCTCGTGGTCTCTGGGGAGCTGACATGCGTCACAACACGCTTCCGTACACAGCTTTGCTGGGAGAATTATGATAGTTTGCGTTTGGATGCCCAGCGAATATATTCTTTAGCGGAAGCCGAGTACAACAACCATCTAAAAGCTATTCTGACTGGTGCAACTCAACCATACAAATGGTGGTCTGCTTAGAAAAAGAGTTTGTTTGGTGTTGATAAGTCTTTGCCACCACTGTGTAAACCGGATGGTTCGGTCACATTTGAGCCTTGTGAGAAAGCAAAACTCCTAGCTTCCGTTTTTTGAGAGTAAGCAGGGTGACTCTGAGGTTGCATTACCTCATTCTTGTTCTCCTGAACCTAAATTTACGTCCTTTACATTATATCCATTGAATTACAAACTCTCTTGAATGATTTGGAAGTCTTTGGGGGTACCGACCCTACTGTTTGTGTCCCTCTATTTTTTAATGGGATTAGCAAACTTTTGGCCCCTAAACTTGCTGTTATTTTTAGAATTTTAATCCGTCGTGGCATTTTCCCATTATGTTGGCGTCCTGCTAACGTAACACCTATTCCAAAAGGATCATCTCCCACTGTTCTCCCAGAAGAGTATAGACCTATATCCATTACTCCGGTTTTATCAAAGGTCTTTGAATGCCTAATGGCCAAGCGACTGTAGCTTTCACCAATAAATTTAATTTGTTGCCTCCAAACCAGTTTGGGTTTAGGAAGGGCTTAGGTACCTGTGATGCTCTTCTTGTCCTCACTCATGATCTCCAGGCTTCATTGGATGCTGGACATGAATCAAGATTAATATCTCTAGGCTTTAGTTCCCGTTTTGATCTAGTTAATCATAAGGCTCTATTATTCAAACTCAGTTCCATGAGGATTAGTGGTTTAGTTTTAAATATAATTTCAATGTTTTTTACTAACAGACAACGTGTAGTAGTTGATAGCAATTTTAGTTCTTTTAACCTTGTTAAATCTGGTGTACCTCAGGGTAGTGTACGGGGCCCTCTGCTTTTTATTCTTTTTACTAGTGATATGTATTGTAGAGTTTTCTCTAAAATTATTGCTTATGCTGATGATGCCTCATTATATGCACCCATTACTTCTCCTGCTGAGAGAGATTTGATCGCCAATACGCTGAAAGATGATATACTAAAAATTATTAGTTGGTGCGATCGTTGGGGTATGAAGCTGAACTCTGCAAAAACACATAGCCTTTTAATTAGTAGATCTAGGACACCTTTTCCTTTGCATCCTGAAATTATAATAAATGATTCTGTGATCAATCAATGTACCAAACTTAGGTTACTGGGTGTGACTCTTGATTCAAAACTTACTTTTGAGGCACACTTACGCTTAGTTGCCTCATTTATATCTCAGAAATTTGGTCTACAACGTAAATGCAAAAAGATTTATTCAAGTGATGCTATTGTTCGGAGCTGTGTTTACTCTTTTATTTTACCCTTCTTTGAGTACTGCTCTCCTGTGTGGCTCTCTGCCGCAGATTCCAATCTGAGGCTTCTGGATCGTGCTTTTAATCAGATAAAGTTTCTGTTGCTTGACCTGGATGTTAACCTTGAACATCGTCGCCTTGTTGGGTCTTTGACTCTATTTCATAAGATATTTCTTAATGCTGATCATCCATAACATTC
Organism: Paralithodes platypus; assembly: GCA_032716605.1. Taxonomy (NCBI): domain Eukaryota; kingdom Metazoa; phylum Arthropoda; class Malacostraca; order Decapoda; family Lithodidae; genus Paralithodes; species Paralithodes platypus. The sequence continues at coordinate 11,638,936 of CM064493.1, read as the reverse complement.
TAAACTTCCACCACCCTTTCGGCCTGTTCGTGTGACTAGATATTCCTTGGAGTTAAATAATCAGGCCTTAGCTCATGTTATTTGTAACACGTCACATTATTCAAGATGTTTTATCCCATCAATCACAAAATTCTGGAATACTCTCCCTAATGAAGTAGGCCTAGTGAATGAGGAGAGCTCTCTGGTTTTCAAGACGAGGGTTAACGCCTTTTTAGTTAGCTAGTTATATCTTCCTGGCTATTTGTGCCCCCCACTGAGACCCTTCGGGGTTTATATAGTCTCCCCACGGCTCTTCGGTGGGGCTCACATGTAGTATCTGATACTAATAATACTAATAATAATAATAATAATAATAAGAATATTTGCAAGACGCTAAGGGAAAGGAATACATATAATAAACTAACTAAAAATGACATAAATAATGAACACTTGAGCTATCTATACAAAATAAGTAAAAAACAGTAAAAAAATAATTAGGACTGAGAAGCGTAATTACGAAAGTAATATAGCAAAGGAAAGTGTAAAAAATCCAAAGCAATTTTACGGTTACGTTAATGGTATATAATAGAACAATTAAAACCGGAATAGGGCCATTAATAAATAATGACCAGACAGTAACAGGAGATAAAAACATTGCTAATTTGCTTAATTAATATTTTTGTTCCGTCTTTACTAAGGAAGAAATTAACACTGCTTTAGAAACAAACTTAACAACGCATGAAATAGGAAACTTTACCATAAGCAAAAGTGCAGTGTTATATAAACTGAATAATTTAAATACTAATAAAACTCCTGCTCAGGATAATATTCACCCAAGAATTCTGAAAAACTTGAAAGAAGAAATAGCTCTGTGAGAATTCAAGAGTAAACAAAGTGAAATTTACCTATAAACTCACAAGAGTTAACTTACTTTTATTGGTTGAAAGGGATAGATAGCTCAATGGTAGTGGTAGAAATAGATGGAAGATATAGTGGCCACTAAGATATAAGAATTAGGATGACTTAGCAGGAAACAGGTGGTTGTATTGGAGTGGCTAGAAGGAGATCTTGATGAAGTCGTAGCGAAAGCGATTCTGAGGTTTGTGGCGATGAACCCGCCAGTTCCAAGAATGACGCATGCGCAGTTCTCTTATCTACCAATGCGTCATTTAACTAACTACAAGATATACCGGATTTATTATAATGACAACCCGATATAACAATGGATAATAAACCCATATAAACTTAATACGAAATAGTATATATCTTTTATATAAATATATAGCTTAGCCTAGTACTGGCGCCTAATTTGAACTTCCAGTATGTTTACTTAACCTAAACTGTCGAGTTACTTACGAGTCTCGACACATTCCCACCACCAATATATACATTATCTACAATAATCCCGCAGCGATGTTAGATCTCCATAGCTGTGAAGAGCTAACAGCGGCTCGGCGAAGAGGTAATCTTCCAACAGGATCATTACTGGCAGATGGTCCAGCGACCGCTGGTGACATAGGGGTGGAGTCGTGAGAGCTAACACCATCACCAGTGACCGCCGGTTGAGGGATCGAAATGCTTTCGATTTCCTGTTCCAATGGATACAACTTGACGATGGGTCGAGTGGTCAGGCCAGTCTTTGTTCTAATCTGGACCACTCTAACCAGATCATCTCGTCCGGGATAGAGTCTAACTACCCTACCAAGTTTCCAAAGGACACGAGGTCCCTCGTCATGTATAAGCACGATGTTATTTATCTTTGGCCATACACTGCTTGATGAGCCTCTTTTATTCTTATAGGCTTCTCGTAGTGATGCCAAGTATTCATTAGGCCAACGCTTCCATAGGTCCCGGATCAATTTATTGATGTAATTGTACCTGCTGTGTATCGCTGCTTTACTATCGTAACTAGGATCCTGCAGCTCATCTAGCTGAATTAGGTCCTTTGAGAAGTCACGAAGTCTACGACCTTTAACCAGCATGGATGGGGTATAGGGCAAGGGTCCTCCAGATCACCAGAGACATATGTTAAAGGGCGATCATTCACGGTAGCCTCCAGTTCCAATAGGACAGTAGTTAGTTCCTCAAAGGAGACTAGAGCACGACCTAGTACTTTTTTAATCCCAGCCTTCACAATACCTATGGCTCTCTCCCAAGTAGCTCCGAACCAAGGCACACGTGCTGGCATAAAACGCCATTCACATCGGATTTTGGCAAGTTGAGCCTGAAGACTAGGATCACTTTGGATGTCTTCCAAGTGTCTGGAAGCTCCTACAAATGTAGCAGCATTGTCGCTTAACATTATCTGTCGAAATCCCTGCCTACTACAAAATCTCCGGAACGCATGGATAAAGCTGTCACAGGTCATATTGCTAACTACTTCAATGTGGATAGCTCTTGTAGTAGCGCACGTAAATAAAAGCATATAAGCCTTGTTGTTGCGTGAGCCCCGGACAGGATTGCTCCTGTATAATCAACCCCTGTGACCTCGAAGGGATCTCTAGGAGTAGTCCTGATGTCTGGTAGAGGAGGTACTCTAGCTTTTGCGTAGGTATTACCCTGTATTTTACGACAGGTTATACACTTACTGGTCACTTGTTTTACTGCTTGTTTTAACGCTGAATGACAGTCTCTTCATCACTGCCTGTACCTTGGAGGTTGTCAATGTACAAACCTTCCTTAATAGCCTCCACAACTTTGGGATCCTCTTTAATAATGGAAAGATGTTTTAAGATCGTGGCATTAAGAAGAAACTGTGAGCAAGTCGCCCCGAACAACACTACCTTAAATCGGTAGCAAAGTAAGGGTGAAGATAAATCCAAGGGATCCTTTGGCCACAGAAATCGAGTGAAGTCACGATCTTCTTCATGAAGTCTCAACATGAGAAAGGCCTTCTCGATGTCACTTATCCAGACATATTTGTGTACCCTGAATCGCAGCAATATTTTTGCTAGATCTGGCACCAGTGATGGCCCTGTGTAAAGGCAGTCATTAAGACTTGGCCTGCCTTTGCCAATACTAGCGGAACAGTCGTACACAATACGAACGGGCGTCGTTGTGCTATTCTTGGTGACCCCATGATGGGCCAAATAATGTAGTGACTACAATAGACAGGATCTTGATTGAAACACTTCTGCAGACCCCTTAGGCGACCCGCTGCTAAACCATAATTCGAAGGCAGCTTCTCTTTATGTTGGTTCCATGGCAGTCTGACTTCATATTGCTGATTCTGTGCAGAGTATGTTACTGTCTCCTTGTATATGTCCAACGCAGTCATGTTTTCCTTTGAATCTTCATCTGGAGAAATTCCTAGATGATCCAGTTCCCACAAACATTTTAATTCATTATGACATGGATTCCTTGTTTCCGTGAATATATATTGATCCATCGGGGTGACCGTAACTTTCAAAATTGTAACTACCTCTACTTGGGCGCTAGACTTGTCGCTAAGGCAGGAGCCACTTAGTGCATAACCAAATTTAGTGGACAAGAGAATTATGTCACCCTCTTTCTTGTACCCTGGCCGCACTAAGTCATAATAATAATCGGCACCAACCAACAAGTCCAGCCGACATGTCTGTGTCATTAGAGGATCAGCTAATTTGTAACCTTTGTTTCGCAAAACTCTCATGTCTGCTTCAAGGCATTCTGATCCTTTGTAATCCAGGAGAGTTTCTACCACAACTGCTTGTAGAGGATAGTTTCTGCCCCGGAACTTGTATTTGAAGGACACTACTGGGTACTTTCTGCTCTCACATGCTCCGGTAAACCCTCGCAACTCTAGCTCTTCATCACCCACCTTTATATAATGGATCGAGTCTAGAGCGGAATTTAAAATGAAGGTGCGCTGTGAGCACTGATCCAGCAGTGTTCTCATCTTGACTGTTCATCTTGATTCCATAACTGTTGGCAGCATAACAGTTGGGAGGATAATACTAGTCTTCTTTGACGACACAGACATCGTGGTAGTTTGCGTCTTGGTCTTTGTTACCTGTTGAGGTTTTGGCTCCTCCTTTGCACCGTCCCATTGAGATTTGGACTGACAGAGGATATGGTAGTGTCTGTTTTGACAGAAGTTGCAGCTGCGGATGTCAGGGTTCACACAACCATTGCTCCCGTGGGTTGAAGAAAAGCATCCGGTGCAAAGGTTGAGTTGCTTTGCGCGTCTTACTTTCAGAGCACTGGTTTTGAATCTGAGACACTTAAACCATGCATGTGCCCCTTCGCACAACTTGCAACCCTTCCTTCGCACTGAGGCCTCCTGCACCGCAAAGGATGCTGAAGCAACTGGTATGTGTGGCGTAGTCCGTTCTGCTACACTTTCCATGTTAAACACTTCTGTCTAGTAAGCCTGGACAAACCTTTCTAGGTCCAGACCTTTTTCACCTAAAGTTCTCTTTAATGTTTCCTTTAGTGGGCATGGCAATTTATTAATGAGAATTACAACACTAGCTTCATGAAGGGTAATTTGTAGGGTCTCTATTGACCTCAGTGTACTTTCAAAACTAGCATAGAATCCTTTTAGTTCCTCGACATTGTAAGAGGGAGGATTTAACGTAGTAAGGTTAGTTATATGTGCCGCCTTAATTCTATCCCTGTGCCCATTAGTTTTCTTTAGAAGGGCATCCGCTGTTTGGTAGCTGGCTCCCTCAACTGCGAAACCTTCACTGAGTTGTTTTGCCTCGCCATTCAGTTGACCTCTTAAGTAGGTGAATTTTTGGATGTCACTGAGCTCTGCATTGCTGTGGACACTACAGTGGAACATATCCCAGAATCCCAGCCATAGAGTGGGATCACTGTCAAACACAGGAAGGGTTATATTCGGCAATCTTATACCGGCATTTTTGTTAACTGCAGCACGATTTGGCTCCTTGTGTTTTAGCTTACCTTTGAGGAGGATGATAACTTTATCAAGACACTCTATATAATCCACGTCTGTTTCTATGTCCGCGAAATACTCAGCGTCATCTTCATAGAGCGTTTCCATTTCGCGGCGACATAAATTTAAATATTCGAGCTGTCTTAATACCGAAGCCAATTTAGCCTCAATTGCATCATTATCTGCATTAACTAAAAATGTAGCAATATCTTTGGTGATCCAAAGTCAAACCACTCTTGATACCCCCCTTGCGTCGCTTGTACTGGGACAGTGTCAACGACATGATGGCAATACACAGGAAATAGAATAGAATAATACTATATCTTACCTATATGGACGTAAAGCGCACTCAGAAAGTTAGCTGACGCCAATAAAGGCAAGGTATAGGGAACCCCGACTTAAACGTAAATTAATTAAACGTATGATGCCGGGGTAGGGCAATAAGCGGGAAGTATGACGCGGAACGCAATAATAAAAGTAAACGGACAACGCATAAAGATCTCCATACTTAAATTTAAATGGTAAACCTTACATAATATGCGGCAAAATGTTGTTACAGTACACTAAGGAAGGGGAGGCCAAAAGGGTGTATAACAAGTCAATTTAAATTGTAAACTTATAATAAACTAGGCTAACCCAAAATGTTTTTGGTAATTACCCCCTTTAAATTTAGTTAAGACCAAACAAATTCAATTTAACCCTTATAATACTACTTTACATTAATTTAATTGTTGCAATTATACCTAGCCTATAGCCTACCACCTAATTATTGATGGCGTGGCTCTCCCAGGCCGCAAAGGACTTGAAAGGGTCCACCCTAGGACCCCCTTGGGAAAATGCCTTAACCTCAAAAAAGGGTGGAACACAGGTTTATCTACATAGACTTCCCTAACGTAGCTGTGGCCTAATATAGATACCTTCCTAAAAGGCTTGGGGTAGCGATGTAGAGACCGAGTCACCACCTTGTTAAAGTCCTCCCCCCCCCCCCCCGCCAAAGGCGCCAGTCGGAAACACATGGCGGCGGCTCATATGGTCGGGCGAAATAAGCGGGACCCGGCGGAAATTAGGCCTCGGACAACAAACACGATCTCGCAAGCCCACAGGGAACACCAGGGAAGAGGAAATAGGGAACAGAAAGAAGGAATAGCTAGGAAACAGTAGACAACAGGAAAGCAGAAGAAAGAAAAGACAAAGAAGAAAAGATAGCATAAGGCAAAAGTCAGAGGTATCGAAGGACCATTGTGAGAATTCAAGAGTAAACAAAGTGAAATTTACCTGTAAACTCACAAGAGTTAACTTACTTTTATTGGTTGATAGGGATAGATAGCTCAATGATAGTGGTAGGAATAGATGGAAGATATAGTGGCCACTAAGATATAAGAATTAGGATGACTTAGCAGGAAACAGATGGTTGTATTGGAGCGGCTAGAGGGAGATCTTGATGAGGTCGTAGCGAAAGCGATACTGAGGTTTGTGGCGATGAACCCGCCAGTTACAAGATGCGCTGCAGCATAACAGCATGCGCTGTTATCTTATCTACCAATGCGTCATTTAACTAACTACAAGATATACCAGATTTATTATAATGACAACCCGACACTGACTTACGGAAGCGAAGCATGGACGTTGGTTGAGAGACTCAGACCAAGAGTGAGAGCAGTGGAAATCAATTACTTAAGGAGTGCGTGCGGAGTTACATGGAGGGATAGACAGACTAATGAGGAAGTAAGAAGGAGGTGTGGTGTGGAGGTAGATGTGCTGGAAAGTGTGAAAAGGAACAACTTGAGATGGTTCGGCCATATGGAACGTATGGAAAGCGAGAGAATGATTAAGAGGGTGTACCAGAGCGAGGTGGAGGGACAGAGAGGAAGAGGTAGACCGAATGAGAGGTGTACAAAGGAGTACAAAGGAAATCAAGCAACAACAGGTCAAGTGACCATTCTAGGCTGCTTGTCCTCCAAAACACTGAGGATCAAGTGTCCAAACAGGGGTTTAGAGTGGGTAAGGGAACATTGGAAAGGGAACTACTGCCCTGGAACTAATGTCCGTGGCAGGACTAGGAAGTTAGTAGGGGACATATGGGTTAGTAACTAAGGGGAGGATAAAATAAAGTTATTAATTTACAAATGCAGTCAGTCGCGGGTTTGATGCGAGATATTTGTCTAGGCGGAATTTAAATGAATCAACGGTGCTGCAGTCAATAACGTCTCGGGGAAGCCCATTCCACAAGTTGACAACTCGATTGAAGAAGAAATTCTTAGATTCGTGTGAGTTAAAAGATTTACCAATAATTTTGCAACCGTTTTCCCACGTATAATTAGATTGGTCGATAGTGAAGTACTTACTACAGTTCATATTGTCGATGCCTTTGATGATTTTGAACACTTGAATTAAGTCACCTCTTAATCTGTGCTGGGTTAAAGGAAATAGATTTAATTATCTAAGACGCTCTTCGTATGGTTTGTTCTTTAGGCTATGTATCATTTTGGTAACTCTACGTTGAACTCGTTCTAGTTTGTTTATGTCTTTTTGGTAATAAGGGCACCAGCATTGAACGCAGTATTCCAGAAGAGGGTGGACTAAGGAATTGTAAAGGGTTAGGATAACGTCTTTGGATTTATGCTCAAATGACCTGCCTATAAAGCCAATTATTTTGTTTACCTTCTTAACAACTTCTGAACATTGTTGACTCGGTTTTAGGTTACTCGATATTGTTACTCCCAGATCAGTTTCTCTGTTTACATTCTTAAGCTGAGTGCCATTCATCGAATAGTTTGCTTTCTCATTTAGGTATCCGATATGTAGTACTTTACATTTATCCGCATTGAAACTCATTAACCAAATTTGGGCCCAATGTAACAATTTATCTAGATTGTGTTGCATATCGTCAACTTGATCTTTTTGAGAGTACGCTATTTGCAATTTTTGTATCTTCAGCAAATTTTGAGATTGTACAGGTGAGACCCTCATATATGTCGTTGATGTAAATTAGAAAGAGAATTGGTCCTAGTACCGATCCCTGGGGTACCCCGCTACTTACATTGGTCCATTTAGATGCCTAACCGTTTATGACTACTCTTTGCTTTCTGTCGCTGAGCCAATTTTCTATCCATTTCAACACACCGTCTTGTATTCCATGCGCTTTTAGTTTTAGCAGTAAACGTTTGTGGGGAACTTTGTCAAAGGCCTTTTGAAAATCAAGGTATATAATATCTACAGCTTTACTCTCATCGTAGAGGTTGAGGATATCGTGGAAGAAGTCTAAGAGGTTTGTTAAACAGGAACGTTTTTTACGAAAGCCGTGTTGAGTATCTTTAAGTACGTTATTTTCCTCTAAGTGATTTACGAGTCTGTCTCTTATGACCGTTTCTAGCATTTTACATACAACTGAGGTTAAGCTAATTGGACGATAGTTACTGGGTAGGAAGGATGGAGTGAGGAAGTACATGAACGAAGGCGGTGCTGGTTGGGGAGAGGGGCGTCGACTGACTGGGGACAGAGGTGCATGGGGGCGGTTCGTTCGTGGCCACCCCTTCGGGGATCACGGCGTCAGGCTATAGATAGATAGATAGATAGACAACCCGATATAATAATGGATAATAAACCCCTATAAACTTAATACAAAATAGTATTATATCTTTTATATAGATAGGGGGTCTTTTTTCTCCAATTGAATTTCATGCCGACCATTCTGCTTTGCTATCCTTGCCTTCCACTTTTTAGCAATTTCTATTTTAGCATTAAGTCCGGACTACCTAGTAGGGACCACAAGGTTTGTTTAGTCTGTGTATCTATGTAACTCAATGTAACTCTCTCTCTCTCTCTCAAACTTAAGGGTACTTCACACAGTCAGGAATGCGAGCTAGAATCACTAGGAGTAATGATTCCTGGTGATTCCTGGGAATATGACCGCGAATGTCTGCATTTCCCCATACACTCACATCACCGTAGGAACCAGTGGGAGTGTACCTGCGAATCACTTGGAGTCACTGGGAATCACCAGGAATCACCGGGATAAAACTAGGAATGAGGTGCGAGTTATTGAAAAGTTGAACATTTCGGATTACGGTAATATACGAGTCGATAGGAGTAATATAGGAATCACTGGGAGTCGCTGGGAGTCACCGAGCATCACTGGGATTTGTTAGGAATGAGATGCGAGTATGCCAGGCATGGCCCCCATTGTGCACAGCCCCTATATAAGGGGCCTCCAAGCTGTGCCAAGCCACATGCACACTCACCACCGACCCACGGACACTATAACTACAGTCCTCTAATATCATCATTAAGTATTATGACTGTATTCATACATCATTACAGACATTAATATAATACGATAAGTCTGTATTATTATGTGCCACTGTGAGGCTCCAGGCTTGTGTTTGACCCTATAATTTAAAGAAATTTGTCCTCAAGTATGTCTTGTAGGCTATAACTACAGTCCTCCAATATCATCATTAAGTATAAAGACTGTATTCATACATCATTACAGACATTAATATAATACGATAAGTCTGTATTATCATGTACCCATGTACCGTAAGGTCATTATATCAATGCTTACTATACTTTACGAAACAAATATATTTAAACTATTGTCTAAATAGTGGATAGTTAATCCTTCCCACCTTCTTGTTTTCATTCGTTATCGTGTTCTGTAATATTTCATACGATTACCTAAAATAGGTAACACTTATACTGTAGGTTGTGTTAGTTTGCTTAAGTTAGGTCAGGGGATTTGCAGAACTTCTAGATTATTAACCGGCGACTACAACGGCCCATAAACAACCAAGCCATGATTACGCTGGCTCAAAGTCTACCCCGGCGACTACAACGCCCCTCGAAGTAGTAATCCAAACTCCACTCTCCACCACCAAACGAACTTGACATTTCAAAACACATACAAACACGTATCCACCACTCTCGTTATTTTAGGTAGGGGGAGTTGCAGAACTTGTAGACTACAAGTAGGGTATTGTAACATTGACCATACATTGTTCACATTATTAATTACCTCACCTACCGTAATTTCCTTCTCTACACACAATCACTGGGTGAATACAATGTCTTGTGAGGGTCCAGGCATGTGTTTGACCCAATTATTGAAATTAATTTGTCCTCAAGTATGTCTCTTGTACGCTATATCTACAGTCCTCCAATATCATCATTAAGTACAATGACTGTATTCATACATCATTACAGATATTAATATAATACAATAAGTCTGTATTATTATGTACCGTAAGGTCATGATATCAATGCTTACTATACTTTAAGAAACATATATATTTAAACTATTGTCTAAATAGTGGATAGTTAATCCTTCCCACCTTGTTGTTTTCATTCGTTACCGAGTTCTGTAAGATTTCATACGATTACCTAAAATAGGTAACACTTATAGAGTGTGTTAGTTTGCTTAAGTTAGGTCAGGGGAGTTGCAGAACTTCTAGATTATTAACCGGCGACTACAACGGCCCATAAACAACTAAGCCATGATTACGCTGGCTCAAAGTCTACCCCGGCGACTACAACGCCCCTCGAAGTAGTAATCCAAACTCCACTCTCCACCACCAAGCGAACTTGACATTTCAAAACACATACAAACAAGTATCCACCACTCTCTTTATTTTAGGTAGGGGAAGTTGCAGAACTTGTAGACTACAAGTAGGGTATTGTAACATTGACCATACATTGTTCACATTATTAATTACCTCAACTACCGTAATTTCCGTCTCTACACACAATCACTGGGTGAATACAATGTCTTGTGGGAAATTGTACTTACACAGGTAAATACTAGGCCTATTTATAATGTTTGACCAAGAAAAGTTAACTACCCATATACTGTGTATATTATACTTTCAAGTGAGAAGTATTACAGGTTTACATGAATAATATATTTATTAAAGGGTACTTCACACAGTCAGGAATGCGAGCTAGAATCACTAGGAGTTGCTGAAAATTCGGATTCCTGGGCCTATTCGCGGTGAAAAATCGATGACTCCTAGTGACTCTAGCGATATCCTAGTGATTCCTGTTAGACTCCCAGTGACTCCAAACCACTCGCGGGCGATTGGCCCTGTCCGACAAAATGTTCACCGTGTTTAAAGTTCTCGCCACGAATTGGACCATTCCCAGTGACTCCCAGTTGATTCCCAGTGATTCCCAGTGACTCCCAGTAAGTCCTGGTGATTCTCGGTGATTCGTATCTGATTCGCGGACAAGTTTCTGTTTCAGTTTCAGTTCTCACCAGAATCACCAGGACTCACTGGGAGTAACTGGGGAATCACTGAGAATCACTGGGAATGGTCCGATTCGCGGCGAGAACCTTAAACACGGTGAACATTTTGTCGGACAGGGCCAATCGGCCGGGACTGGTTTGGAGTCACTGGGAGTCTAACAGGAATCACTAGGATATCGCTAGAGTCACTAGGAGTCATCGATTTTCACCGCGAATAGGCCCGGGAATCCGAATTTTCAGCTACTCCTAGTGATTCTAGCTCGCATTCCTGACTGTGTGAAGTACCCTTTAATGAGACGAAAGGCTTTCTTTTCTACTTTGTCAAGAAGTGCTGTGTGAGAGGATCCTCCACACACATGTGAACAATACTCAATACATGGACGCATTGTGCCTCTGTACAGAGCAAGAAGCTGTGCAGCGGTAAAGAACTCTCGGAGGCGATTGCGCAAACCCAGCTTCTGGGAAGCCGTTTTATCTATGCCACCTCTTTTCTTTACTTTCACTTTTATTTACTTTTTGTTTATGTTTACTTTTTGTTTGTATTCCAGATTAGCGTCCCTGGAGTCGGAGCTGTGTGAGTGGAAGAGAGAGATGGAGAGCGAGGAGGAGTCGGTTACCATGACAACGATACGGCCACCTATACCACCTGTTAGAGTTAGAGATAGATAGATAGATAGAGAGTACAAAGGAGTACAAAGAAGTACAAAGGAGTACAAAGGAAATCAAGAAACAACAGGTCTAGTGACCCTTCTAGGCTGCTTGTCCTCCAAAACACTGAGGATCAAGTGTCCAAACAGTGGTTTAGAATGGGTAAGAGAACATTGGAAAGGGAACTACTGCCCTCGAACTAATGTCTGTGGCCGGATTAGGAAGTTAGTAGGGGACAGATTGGTTAGTAACTGAGGGGAGAGAGAGAGAGCGAGAGAGTGGGTGAGAGAGAGAGAGAGTGAGAGAGAGAGCGAAAAAGTGAAAGTACAAAGTACAAAGGAGTACAAAGGAAAACAAGCAACAACAGTTCTTGCGACCCATCAAAGTTACTTGCCCTCCAAAGTACTGCTGTTTTTAGTGTCCAACAGTATTTCAGAGAGATAAAGATGTGAAAAGGAAATACCTCCCTGGGGATTAAACATGGCAGGGAGAGGGGACAATATTAATGAAATATCACAATTAAGGACATTTTGTATTCATTTACAAAATAATGCAGTCAACCTTGGGTGCAGAGCAAGTTGCTTGTCAAGGCGAACTTTGAAGTCAATAACATCTCGGGGAAGCCCATTCCACAAGTTGGCGATTCGATTGAAGAAGACATTCTTGGATTCATGGGAGTTGAATGATTTACCATTATTTGCAACCATTTCCCCGTGTGCAGTTTGATCGGTCAATTGTAAAGTATTTACTACAGTTCATATTGTTGATGCCTCTGATGATCTTAAAGACTTGAATTAGGTCGCCTCTTAATCTACACTTTGTTAGGGGAAACAGATGTAATTATTCAAGACGTTCCTCATATGGTTTGTTCTTTTGACTGGGTATCATTTTAGTGACTCCGCGTTGAACACATTCCAGTTTGTCTATATCCTTTTGATAGTAAGGGCACCAGGACTGAATGCAATATTCCAGGAGTGGGCGAACTAAGGAAATATAAAGAGTGTGGATTACATCTTTGGATTTATGTTCAAAGGACCTGCCTATGAGTGTGTGTGTGTGTGTGTGGGAGAGAGAGAGTGAGTGAGACTGAGAGTACAGATGTAAATGTCAAGGATAATTCACGATTCCCTTATCTATTCACGTCATTCCTGTTTAAGTCCTCATCAGCATCCTCCTCGTGCACTGTAAATTCATTATATGTGCCTGAGTATATACTGTACAGTCGCGCTAATAAGTCATGTCCCAGCTGTCATTACGTTTGGCTTGCTCTGTGCTGTATTAATGTCTGTCAGGTGTTGAGTAGGGTGGGTAAGTGTAGGAACATGTTTGTATATTTCACTCGATATGAAGAAATGAAGCTTAGATATTGCTGTTACCAATTATTGATCGAAATATATTTGGTGCTGAGACATCACTTATTAGCGCGACTGTACATAAACGTACATACCTACATACATATATATTTATTATTTATTTGTTAATATTTTTAGTTTCCTCGCTCAACCTACATTAAGGGGGGATGGGCCGGTTTTATGGACCACTTTCTCCCTCATGTTTAGCCCCATTAGTTTTCAGATGTTAAGATGTATGCCCCATTAGTAAGTCGATTTTAAGACCTTTCGCCCCATTTCTTCGTCAATATTTAGACCTTTCGTGCTATTTAGGAGTCGATTTTTTCCCTGGCGAACGATAGTGAGCCTGTAATGTTGGAAGAATCGGCCTTTGGCCGGGACATATTTCTATCGTAAAATGTACAAATTAATCTAGAAGGGGGATTTAATGGATTTTTGTTTCTTTTCTTTAATTGAGGTCTAAGGAGGAAACTAGAAAAATAATGAATAAATGCAAACATCGCCCAAATACAAATACCACTACCACCCACCTTCGAGAAATTTGTGCATTTTCCGGTATAAAAATCCCTAAGCCGAAGGTTGGTTCCTCCTACATTGCAGTCTTGGGGGGATGTTTAATATGTTGATGGAGGTCTAGGGAGCAAACTAACAACCTCCCCTTAAGTGATGAGTTATAAGTAGCTATAGAGAAAATATAGTTAGCAGAGGAAAGACCTGTAGGATGTCTTCTCTGCTCTCTCTCTCCCACACACACTCACTCACTCTCACTCTTTATCACACCCACACACTTATTCTCACTCTCTCTCTCTCCCACACACACACTCTCTCTCTCTCTGTCATCGGCAAAAAAATAGGGAATACAATAATAATAATAATAATAATAATAATAATAATAATAATAATAATAATAATTGTAGACTTTATTTTCTTATCTCGAATACACTACTAGAGTGGGGGATGAATCGACAGTCATTTAGAAGTTTGAATACTTTATTTAACAAACTTGCTACTACACTAATAACGGTTTCTCTGTTCGGGCCGAGATGAGTTCAAGACACAGATTGAATATTACGTCGACCCAACACAGGTTGTACTTTGGAATCCGAGAACTCCCGTTACTCCCTATTTGAATTCCCGATATTCCGGTATTGACTTAAGTCGGCTTCGATCCAAAGGCACGTTATTAGTTATGGAATAATAAGGTTTTTACCAAGCCCTGCTGTGTCTACTATAGAGACCAGGGCATTAATGAATCATACCTTTACTTACTTATCTAAACAAGGGTTATATCTGTAAACTAAACTTCGAAATGATATTCTTTTACCGGGCCTAGTATGTCTACTCCAGAGACCAAGGCGTTACTACATATGACTTTTCAATTAATATATCCTCTTAACCATATACAATACATTTACTCATAATATTATGACCAGGGCATATTTACAATTTTACCTCAATTGCCCTTCTGAATACTCTTTGATTATATATTTTCCTTGTTACTTCATATAATACATGTCTTCTAAATGACCAGGGCGTTGTTACAAGTTACTTCTAAATACTCATGGATTATATATTATATATATTTATATATATGTAATCCTATTACAAAACAATTTATCTTCACATCTACCACCTGGCCAATAATAATTCTTAACCTAATGTAAGCAGTACCTCAATAACTCTACACGGCCAAGGTTCTCCGCTTTTATCCCTTTACATTGATTCTTATGATTACAATATTATCCTGGACTTAACACCCGTAACGCTTAACCCAGATCGAATATTCCTTTAACTATGATAACAGATAATGTTTCCTTTATAACCAAAGATTTCGTTGATCATACGGACTAGTGTCCTTCCTACCTATTTCTCAAACTAAAGCTGGTCTAATGGCAACTATTATTTGTTCCCCTGAGCCTAATAGTTGCGTGTCTATCTTCAAGAATTATTCCCTTTTACTTTATTATTAATATCTATGTGCTGTCCTAGCAGATCCTATACTAGCTATAACTAATCGGCATGAAGCCTTCTCTAACAAGAATAACTATTTCCCTCTTAACACATCATAATTTTATTTAACAAAAGTCTAGTATCTTTTCTCTTTAGTCTGTCCTATAAGAACACATCAATTATTATGGAACCACTGGGTTAGTCAAGCATTTTCTCTCTTTCTTTAAGTCTGGTTCGGGCCCAATATGGGTCCTTTAAAAATATATATTTATGGTATACTGCTGGGTGTGTACTGGAACAATTTCACCACCTCAGAGCTGGCCAATAGCTCTTCTGGAAATTCTTGCTCCCATCTACTATCTGCCGTCCCTCTTGAATCGCTTGGCTGTAAGTATGCAAACCAGCGATGTGATGAGAGGCGGCCGGATACTGAAGGTGTATCTGCCTAGTAGGTGAGAGCGATGCTAGGCCTGAGGTTGTCTTTACTGGAACATTTGATGAGGGCTGGGTGGCTGGAATAAGTAGTTCCGAGTTCCCTTTGGTGCCCAAGTGAGGGAGAGGAAGTGAGTTGCAAGATGCAAACCCAGTGGGTTCCGAGAGGTGAATGACCGCTGCAGCCTCCCCCACCTTCTTAATATAGTCACGCCTCCCGCTCTCCGGCGCTGTGATTGGCTGAGCCAGCCGCCCGCGCCCCCGCGCGTCTCGAATCCTTTGTCGCTTCACCTCCACTCTTTTTCTCTTCATAATATATTCCTGGAAGCTGGTTGCAAACATCTTTTAGTGGCTTACAGGAGTATAGGGCTGGCACTGATATATTAGACCCATTGCAACCAGGGAAAACGGCCGGTGAAGAGAGCGAGAGCGAGTTTAAAGGTGTGGCGATAAATGTAGCCGGGCGCTCCGAAAATGGAGGCTTCTGATTGGTCGGCCGGGAAGGCGTGGCATGTTTATGACGTGAGTCCAAAGTGTCAAACTCAGCTGATGAAGAGAGAAGGTAAAAGGGGGCATGCTGATTGGTGGATGGCCTTTTTACTTTAATAATAATAGTAATAATAAATAAATAGTAATAATAAAATAATAAAAATAAAATCGTAACATAAATGGTACAAGATAATACTCTCAAGAAAAGGCATGCAAAGGGTAATTAAAGTGTCCGTAATAATAAACCCCCATCAAGGTATATTGGTAGTAATTAACCCCACCTAACCCAAGGATAGCCAGGTACAGTTGTGAGCCATAATACCTGCACAACCATATGAATCTTGGACTATTTAACCCATTATGTACCGGCAATGTCTATTTTATTGGAATTTAGCTACATTTAGACGATTTTATGAAGCCTAGGAATGATATATGGTAGCTTAAAGGATTAATTGAGATAGTCTGCAGTCTTTTAATGGGTTAACGTCATTCCTAAGCTGGATACAATCGTCTAATAGTCTTCAGAGTATAACGAAAAGGACGTCACCGGTACTGTGCGGGTTAAGGGGGTAGGTGTTATTTATTTGTTCATTTATAAGTACTAAATATTTGTAGTTTCCTCCCAAAACCTCCCTCTAGCTTTATAAAATGCCTCCAAGCCCCCCTTCGAGGTAAATTTGTACATTTTTCGGTAGAAAAGTGTCACAGCCGAAGGCTGGTTCCTCGTAATTTACAGGCTAGCTGTCGCTTGCCACAAATATAAATCGACACCTAAATGGCACGAAAGGTCGAAAGCAATTCAATTGTAGCCACCCCATCGCGGATCAAGGCATCTGGCAATAGATAGATAGTGTTATGCCGAGGCAAGCGGCCCTCAACATTCAGCCGCCTGCACCTGCTGGAGCTTACCAGGGCACCTCTACCACCACGATGGGAGCCTCTCCTACCCCTGACTGGACACCCAAGCAGCCCTACCACACCAGTGCCAAGCCCCGAGAGGCGAGGAACACCCCAAATGCTCCCCCATGCAGCCGCCCTTCATTCCGGCACCCATACCCGAGTGTCACACCTGCTCCGACCAGAACTAGCCCGGGCCTCCCAGTACATCCTCCAGCCACACCAACACCGCACCCCTCAACCAACACGAACCAAGTATGGCGCCGTCCAATGGAACCCCACAATAATAGGGTCTCTCCTTCGCCCGTTTTGGATGTGAGAAAACAGGCTCAGAACCCAAGAGTCCCCGAGAAAGAGAGCGGCACCCCCCCCATAGTCCGAACCAAAACAAACCCCCGCGGACTACTTTGTCACCGAAAAGGCGGTGCTACGGCCCTGCACCACCGGAAGTGACGTCACCCGCATAGGCTGACTTGGGATTGGCCAGCTCCCGGGTCACCTCAGCCAACCCGGGTGCCCTGACGTCACAACCACCTGTCGCTGATTGGTCCCTGGAGGGGATCCGGAAACTAATCCTAAGGCCCCTGCCACTACTGTCACCCCTACCCCCATCGCTGGAGCGACAGGGGCCTATGTCGACAGTGAGAAGGGCTAAGGCCGCCATTTTTCCTTGCAGTAAAAAATGACCGAGGAATACCTAAAAAGTGAATAGGTACTCAGGCCATGTTAGGGAAAGTATCTCGCCTTCCCTCCTGAGTCTGAGTGTTCTATAACCTCTCTAAGTGTTCCAGGGACCGTAAGCTCAGTGTGGTAATTAAGTATTTGTTGTAAGTATCCTGCCTGTAAACGGCTAATCCCGACAGGTGTTAGTCATGAGTATCTTAGCTCTCCTAGTATCTCTGTCAGCCTCACTAAAGAAATACTGCTAGCTGACGCTTATACTATCCATGGTCTGTCTGTCAGTCCCCCCACAACATAACATTTAATTTGACCAGTTTGCCTATATTTTGGCACCCTCAACACGGTACCTGTAAAGTAAATAGCCATATATAGGTATGCTGTTACATGTTGCCCGGCCACTCAGCCGCACAACTGCTGCCATACCTATAGATGACCTGCTCTGCCCTACATCCACACCATATTAGAGTCCAGCTAGCTTCCCCCACGCACCCCTATCACACTCACGAGCACTGATTGGATTTTTCACCTTATCATCTTTATGTATATTTCTTTGTTTGTCATGTATTTCATATGTATCTATGTTGTTCATAATTGTTATGCGAGTCCTTGGGCATGTCATTTAATTACCTGTATAAAGCCATATTAGTAACATTGCCCTCTACTAATGAAAGTATATTTTCTTGATGTCCTTCCGGCATGTTATGTAATTACCTGTATAAATCTATATTAGTAACGTTGCCCTCTAGTTATGCAAGAATCTTTGTTGATGTCATTTAGGCAAGTTAGGTAACTACCTGGACAAATATATGAATTCAGTATTTTTCAAGGACTAGTGTCCACATGTATAAAGCATTTTTCCCATACCTCCGTTTTGACCTCCGTCTGGGGCGGACCTACGTCATCGATGACGTAGGTCCGATCACGCGTGGGCTCCGGCGAGCGGGAACCGAGGTCTATTGTTCCCCGCAGGGTCCAGAGAATATATTCTCTGGACCCTCGTTCCCCGTTTCACACGCTCCTGATCCCGGATCCTGTCCCAAAAAAGTTGACTTGGATTTAACTTTGCACAGACGTCGGAAGACAATTACGTATATTTATGGTGCCCATGATATATTATATTGGCATGTACTGGTCACCAATGAATAGTAATCACCCTATAACCTATGCATAAACACACAAGATTTACGTATAGTGCGTATTTATAATGTAAACAAGGGAAACACTCGCCCTCCCCACCACGGACACAATGTTGGGCGAGTTCTGAAGTACTGCCAATGTTTAAGGTGAAAAGATAGCCCACATTTTTAAATAGACTCATACTTTCCATTTTGTGAAGCCAGAGTTGTATAGAAGTGTAATTTGATAGCTTTGCATATTGTCACAACGACCAATTATGGATATTGTGTAATATTTATTCCGAAATCAACAAATTTAGGCTTGAAGTACATTGCCTCTTTGATGCTAGTGCTCGTTAATTTAACTTGGATTTCAGGCTTTTTAAATACTCTCCTATATTTTGACTGTTTACATAGTGCATATTACAATAAATTGTGTCAAGCAGTACCACAAAGACGAATAATTTGACATCTATACTTAAAGTAAGCCCAACTGAGCGAGCTAAGAGGTAGTGTGGCAACATTAGATTTCACGCTCGTGAAGGTTTAACTCCTGGGAGAGCACACACGGCCAAACGGACCTATGTCATCGATGACGTAGGTCCGTCCCAAACGGAGGTCAAAACGGAGGTATGGGCGCGGTTCCCATGCCTTCGTTTTGACCTCCGTCTGGGGCGGACCTACCTCATCGATGACGTAGGTCCGATCACGCGTGGGCTCCGGCGAGCGGGAACCGAGGTCTATTGTTCTCCGTTTCGCGTGCTTCCGATCCCGGATCCTGTCCTGAAAAAGTTGACTTGGATTTAACTTTGCACGGACGTCGGAAGACAATTACGTATATTTATGGTGCCCATGATATATTATATCGGCATGTACTGGTCACCAATGAATAGTACGCACCCTATAACATATGCATAACCACACAGGAAGTACGTAGAGTGCGTAATTATAATGTAAACAAGATAAACACTAGCCCTCTCCGCCGCCACGGACACAATGTTGGGCGAGTTCTGAAGTACTGTACTGCCAATGTTTATAGCCCAGGAGCAAGGCGAAAAGGTAGCCCACATTTTTAAAATAATAGTCTCATACTTTCCATTTTGTGAAGTCAGAGTTGTATAGAAGTGTAATTTGATAGCTGTGCATGTTGTCACAACGACCAATTATGGATATTGTGTAATATTTATTCCGAAATCAACAAATTTAGGCTTGAAGTACATTGCCTCTTTGATGCTAGTGCTCGTTAATTTAACTTGGATTTCAGGCTTTTTAAATACTCTCCCATATTTTGACTGATTACATAGTGCATAACACGATAAATTGTGTCAAGTTGTACCACAAAGACGAATAATTTGCCATCTATACTTAAAGTAAGCCCAACTGGGCGAGCTAAGAAGTAGATGGCAACATTGGATTTCACGCTCGTGAAGTTTTAACTCCTGGGAGAGCACACACGGCCAAGCGGACCTACGTCATCGATGACGAAGGTCCGTCCCAAACGGAGGTCAGAACGGAGGTATGGGAACCGTGCTTAAGACTCAACTCCTACTGTCCCCCCTACAATACATGTGTAAACTTAACTTGAGTATTCACTGAAATATTTCTCCTGCGTAATAATATGGACCTTCAGTTTGACACAAGTGGTAGGCTATAACAGTATATATGTCCAGAAGGTATTACTGGACTGTATCTCAGATAGATAGACAATTTTACAGTGACACAGTAATTCTAACAAACCACTTCGATCTTTCCAGGCCAACAAACAAGTGCACATCAACAAGCCTCCCGCCAGGAAACAAAAGAGGATCTGGCTGAGGGTTGGGCTCTGGGGGCAGCAGGGGAACTACTCCAGGTTTCCCTACGGTTCCAGAAGGTCTTGGCCGTGGACCCGCTGAATACTGGGGCGCTGAGGGGCATGGATAACATTACTAGCAAAGACAAACAGAGAGGAGAAGAAGAAGATGGAAGAGGAGTAGGAGGAGGTAGAGGAAATACAAGGAGAGTTTTAATTGAGGAACTTGACTAGATAAAACAAATGCTGATTATTGAAGGGCATGGACACTGATAAACAGAGAGGAGAAGAAACAGTAGAGAGAGTAGGAGAAGGAGAAAAAGGAGGTACAAGGAGAGTTTTAATTGAGGAACTTGACTAGATACAATATATGCTGATTACTGAGGTGCTGAATTAGGGCATGGATACGATTACTGTCAAAGATAAATAGAGAGGAGACGAAGAAGTAGTAGAGAGAGGAGGAGGTGGAGGAAGTACAAGGAGAGTTTTGATTGAAGAACTTGACTAGATAACATAAATGTAAAGTTGACTGAGGTAGTCGACCGAAAGACATTAACCCCTTCTGTACCGGCGACGTGTTTTTTATTTCATTCTAGCTATATTTAGACGATTTTGTGCAGCTTAAGCAGGATCTGTGGTAGTATTAAGGGTTAATTGAGATAGTTCGAAGAGTGTTACTTGCTGGAGGACCTTTTTAAACTGAAAAAACTCGTCTAATAGTTGCTAGAACACAATGAAAAGGATGTCACCGGTTCTGAATGGGTTGAGTATATTATATTGAGGAGCCTGTTGGAATAAGAATGATTCATAATGTAAAGTTGGCTGATAAAAATAAGGAAAATATATAAAGAGGCTTACTGTAATACACTGTATATGTTGTTGAGGAGTTTGATCATATGTAAATATTTATGTATGTATATACTCACGAACAATACTCCATAGCAGGGGGTGGCCGACTCGAGACAGAGCCTGAACAGAAACAACATGTAAAGTTCCAATTCTTAGGGTCCAGGACCACTTTCGCGTTCCCTCCCCCCTTTCTCTGTCTCGCCAAGTAGGTAAATTTTACAAAGGGAGGAGGATTCCTAACCCCCCGCCTCCAATACATGGAAATATTATGCGTATGATTGAATTACGCAGTTTATTATGCAGTGGTTAACTCACCTGACTAGTGAACTAATAATTAAGGGGGGTCACCGGCTTTTTTTTTTATCTTTCTCTCCTTTTCTCTCTTTCCCTAGCTTGTATCCATTCGGCGCCATCAGCCAACTGTTTTAAGACGTTTATCCCCATCCAGGTGTCGATTTCTTCCTGGCGAGCGATAGCGAGCCAGCATTGAATGGAGAAATCCGGATTCGCCGGAGAAATGTTTCTATCGAAAAATGTACAAATTTAGCTTCCTGTCAAAACAAAAATATATATATGCTGGCTCGCTACCGCTCGCCAGGAAAATATTGACACCTGGATGGGGATAAACGTCTTAAAATAGTAGGCTGAATGGGGCCGAATGGATACAAACCAAAGAGAGAGGGAGAGTGTTGAGGGGTGGTCCTGGTTGCTATGCAGGTCCACAGTGTACTTATCTTAACGGTGGGATAAGTTAAACACTGGTAATCTTGAAGTAGTTCTTATTAGAGGAGAGAGTTGGATACATTGATAGGCAGCCGCCTCTAGAAGGTGGAGACGTGGCCATATCTGCCCGTAAACAATACCCCTAGCGGGAATAATGGACAACACTCATATCTGCCCGTAAACAATACCCCTAGCGGGAATAATGGACAACACTCATATCTGCCCGTAAACAATACCCCTAGCGGGAATAATGGACAACACTCATAACTGCCCGTAAACAATACCCCTAGCGGGAATAATGGACAACACTCATAACTGCCCGTAAACAATACCCCTAGCGGGAATAATGGACAACACTCATAACTGCCCGTAAACAATACCCCTAGCGGGAATAATGGACAACACTCATATCTGCCCGTAAACAATACCCCTAGCGGGAATAATGGACAACACTCATATCTGCCCGTAAACAATACCCCTAGCGGGAATAATGGACAACACTCATCTGCCCGTAAACAATACCCCTAGCGGGAATAATGGACAACACTCATAACTGCCCGTAAACAATACCCTAGCGGGAATAATGGACAACACTCATATCTGCCCGTAAACAATACCCCTAGCGGGAATAATGGACAACACTCATATCTGCCCGTAAACAATACCCCTAGCGGGAATAATGGACAACACTCATATCTGCCCGTAAACAATACCCCTAGCGGGAATAATGGACAACACTCATATCTGCCCGTAAACAATACCCCTAGCGGGAATAATGGACAACACTCATAACTGCCCGTAAACAATACCCCTAGCGGGAATAATGGACAACACTCATATCTGCCCGTAAACAATACCCCTAGCGGGAATAATGGACAACACTCATAACTGCCCGTAAACAATACCCCTAGCGGGAATAATGGACAACACTCATATCTGCCCGTAAACAATACCCCTAGCGGGAATAATGGACAACACTCATAACTGCCATATGGGCCCATATAGGTGAGTGCCTGTAAATGCTAGGGTACATATTTATTATAGAGAGGTGTTATATATACTGTAGATGCTGATGCACCTATAAGAACTGGTGCACTTATTTCTCATATACCTACAGAGAGAAAGAGAAAACAAAAAGAGAGGTGGGTTCCCTGATAACAGTCCACACTCGTAATTCATTAATACTAACTTTACTATCATACATAGGAGCACGACGAGGACTAGAACTTATGTGGGTGACGGTACAATACACTCCCGAGCTACATATTCACTACTATAGTCTATTCGCTGTAAGTAGGCGAGAAATCATGACCTCTAACCTCTGTAACTCAAAAACATCTAGAGTAATCAAGCTAATATAAATTATGACCTCTAACCTCTGTAACTCAAAAACATCTAGAGTAATCAGTCTAATATTTTTACCATCTGGGGAGAGTCAGCCAAGGAATAGATGTGGAAATGTACAGCCCATTTGCTCAAACCCTTTTTGAGTTACAGAGGATAGAAGTCATGATTTATCGCCTACTTACAGCGAATAGACTATAGTATCGCCGAATATTTATGGTGTGCATTGACATAGTTGAATGAGAAGAGCAGAACATATGAATTTATGAACCACCTATTCAGTATCAGATTTTTTTTTTTTTTTTTTTTTCAGTATCAGAGTTACCGGTTACTTATTATGGGTATATACTAGATATTTGAATGTAAAGGGAAACTGAAAATCTATTTTTATTAAGGGGAGGCAGACCGTTTTTCTGGACCCCCTTCTCCCTAATGTTTAGCCCCACTAGTTTTGATATTATAAGACGTTCGGCCCATTAGTTTGGCGATTTTAACACCTTTCGCCCCATTTCGTTGTCAATTTTAAGACCTTTCGTGCCATTTAGGTGTCGATTATTTCCTGGCGAGCGATAGCGACCCTGCAATTTTAAGAGGAACCGGACTTCGGCTGGGTAATTATTCTACCGAAAAATTTACAAATTTATCTTAAAGGGGGTCTAGGGAGTGTTTTTCTAAGCTTGATGGAGGTCTAGGGAGGAAACTAAAAAAATATATGAATACATTAATTAATAGACCAAACAAACGGCCAGTCTCCCCTTAACTTCACTTGAACACCAAACACATCCCAATGAAATTAATGAAAGCTTGTGATCCACCGGGATTCGAATCTTGGGTACCACACACATATTTTAAACACTCTAACGAGTCTAACCATTACACCATCAAGACAGACAGCACATTACTACGATTAATATCCATTTATCGAATAATGGACATTCATCAAATCATGTCCT
The DNA here is from genome assembly GCA_032716605.1 of Paralithodes platypus. Lineage (NCBI taxonomy): Eukaryota > Metazoa > Arthropoda > Malacostraca > Decapoda > Lithodidae > Paralithodes > Paralithodes platypus. The sequence continues at coordinate 11,614,612 of CM064493.1, read as the reverse complement.
ACACCCAACTGCAATTATGAATAGCCTAATGATTAAGGGGGGGGGGGGATGATTCACTTTTTGGTAGATTTTTTCATCTATTTATGATTTTCTTTAGTTTCCTCCCTAGATCTCCATCAAACTTTAAAAAAAAAACATCCATCAGATCCTCTTTCTAGATTAATTTGTACATTTTTCGGTAGAAAAATTTCCCGGCCGAAGGCCACTTTCTCTTAAGATTACAGGCTCGCTATCGCTCGCCCGGAAAAAATCGACACCTAAATGGCACGAAAGGTCTTAAAATTGACAACGAAATGGGGCAAAAGGTATTAAAATCGCCAAACTCATGGGCCGAACGTCATAAAATCTGAAAACTATTGGGGGTAAGCATGAGGAAGGAGGGTGACCAGAAAAACAGCCCATGTCCCCTTAAGGGGGTATGGGCCGGTTTTCTGGACCACCTTTTCTCTCATGTTTAGCCCCATTAGTTTTCAGATGTTACGATGTTTGCCCCATTAGTTAGTCGATATTAAGACCTTTTGCCCCATTTCTTCGTCAATATTTAGACCTTTCGTGCTATTTAGGTGTCGATTTTTTTCCCCGGCGAACGATAGTGAGCCTGTAATGTTGGAAGAACCGGCCTTCGGCCGGGACACTTTTCTACCGAAAAATGTACAAGTTATTCTAGAAGGGAGATCTATTCTAGAAGGGAGATCTATTTTTTTTTTTTTTTTTTTTTTTTAATTTGATGGAGGTCTAGGGAGGAAACTAGAAAAATAATGAATACATGCACAAATCGCCCAAAAAGTGAACCATCCCCCCTTAAGTGAGAGAAAAGGATATTGATGTGGCATAGAACACATAGATTACAGACCGACCACGCTACGAAATATCCCTAAACCTAATGGCTATCATGTATTGCATTATTTGTACCGTATATAAACCTAATGGCTATCATGTATTGCATTATTTGTACCGTATATAAACCTAATGGCTATCATGTATTGCATTATTTGTACCGTATATAAACCTAATGGCTATCATGTATTGCATTATTTGTACCGTATATAAACCTAATGGCTATCATGTATTGCATTATTTGTACCGTATATACAATGTGTTAATAATATTCCAGCCAAGCCTTTTGAGAGTTATGATATTCTGGCAACTATTAGACGGGTTTATTCCCATTATATCCCGTTAAAAGATTACAGACTATCTCAATTATATACTCCTTTTACCTACCCTATATCCTTCCTATCCATCAATTATATACTCCTTTTACCTACCCTATATCCTTCCTATCCATCAATTATATACTCCTTTTACCTACCCTATATCCTTCCTATCCATCAATTATATACTCCTTTTACCTACCCTATATCCTTCCTATCCATCAATTATATACTCCTTTTACCTACCCTATATCCTTCCTATCCATCAATTATATACTCCTTTTACCTACCCTATATCCTTCCTATCCATCAATTATATACTCCTTTTACCTACCCTATATCCTTCCTATCCATCAATTATATACTCCTTTTACCTACCCTATATCCTTCCTATCCATCAATTATATACTCCTTTTACCTACCCTATATCATTCCTATCCATCAATTATATACTCCTTTTACCTACCCTATATCCTTCCTATCCATCAATTATATACTCCTTTTACCTACCCTATATCCTTCCTATCCATCAATTATATACTCCTTTTACCTACCCTATATCCTTCCTATCCATCTATTTACTCAGGCCCTATCCCCACTTTTCCTATTTTTATTTTATTCTTATTTATTTATTTATTTTTATTGTTTTGTTCCTTCCTAAGCTTCATAAAATCGTCTAAATGTAGCTGATCTCAAATACAAAAAGACCTCGCTGGTACTGTAAGGGTTTGAAGGCTTAACCCGTTCAGTACCGGAGACATACTTTTAGTTCTATTCTGGTAACAATTGGACGATTTTATTCAGTTTAGGAAAAACCTCTAGCAATAATAAGGCTTCGAACTATCTCAACCAACCCTTTTAACTACCACAGATCCTTCCGTAGCTTCCTAAAATCGTATAAATATAGCTAAAAAAAAGACGTCGCCGGTACTGTAAGGGTTAAAAGGTATAAAGAAGAAATAGGAACAGTGGCACCAAAATGGCGGAGATATTACTCTTAAGGGGAGGCAGTTTTTTTTTTTAGTCCTCCACCTCCCTCATGTTTAGCCCTATTAATTATGAGATTAAAGACATTCGCCCCATTAGTTTGGCGATATTCAGACCTTTTGCCACATTTTGTTACCAATATTAAGACCTTTCTTGCCATTTAGGGGTCGATTTTTTTCTTGGCGAGCGAAAGCGAGCCTGTATTTAAAAAGGAATCGGTCTTCGGCCGGGACATTTTTCTACCAAAATGTTTACAAATTTATGTCGAAGGGGAGTCTTGAGGGTGTTTTTTTTTTAAAGTTTGGTGGAGGTTTAGAGAGCAAACTAAACCCCCTCCTTAACCCATATTTAGCGGGCTAGGCGGTCTATTTGACCGTAGCGCCCAGCGTTTTTTTTTACCATAAATAGAGTTGTTTACGTGATCATTTTCATGCCTAAATAAGACCCAGAGTAACAAGTATCTATCCCTGAAAGGGCATAAACAGAGCTTTCCAATGACACCCGAACCATCCTTGTACGACCACTGGTTCTCTTGCAACGATCGTGCAACACGAGTGCAAAAACCCTGTAATTAGGTAATTTCCCTACATAATTCCCTGTGTAGCGAGTGAGAAAGGAGGGGGGAAAGTAGAATACAGTTCAGTATGTCCACGGTGGTCGTGGCGAGCGGTCATAGTGTTGCTACGCTCCTCACACCGCTCAGCTCTCTCTCTCAGCAACATTACGTGCTGAAAATGGCGAACGACATAAGTTGTGAACCGCCACACAGTCCAAATATATTTCACACGACATAAGTTGCGCGCCGACAGTTAAGGGTTAAACCATTGAGCCGAACCAGTAAATTATGATGCACCATACCGTCTGAGCTCCCTTCACTTTTTGGTAATTTTTTTCATTTATTCATTATTTTTCTAGTTTCCTCTCTAGACCTCCATCACATTTAAAAACAAACATCCATTAGATCCCCCTTCTAGATTAATTTGTAAAAATTTTGGTAGAAAAATGCTCCGGCCGAAGGCCGGTTCTTCCAAAATTACAACCTCACTATCGTTCGCCAGGAAAAAAACAATTGACACCTAAATAGCTCGAAAGGTCTAAATATTGACTAAGAAATGGAGGGAAAGGTCTAACAATCGACAAATTAATGGGGCAAACGTCTTAACATTTCAAACCTAATGGGGATAAGTATGAGGGAGAAAGGGGGACCAGAAAAACGGCCCACCTTCCCTAGTGTGAGTTAACTTAATCACTGGTAGCACAGGTGTTTGGGTTCCTTAGAGTTCCTGTATTGTCAGCATATATTACTGTCATATATACACACACATACAGTACACACCTCTCTCTCTCTCAGCATATATTACTGTCATGTACACACACACATACAGTACACACCTCTCTCTCTCTCAGCATATATTACTGTCATGTACACACACACAAACACACCTGTCTCTCTCACTCACTCACACACACTCTCTCTCTCTCTCCATATATTACTGTTATGGTAAGTTCACAAACTATAGGTTTGATTCCCGGAGGGAAGTAATGAAAACCTAATATTTAGTAGGGCCCCGTAATCATTGACGATATTGCCTATTAATATAATAGTCTCCCTTCAACACCCGCGGCTGCAGTTTTGAATCTCCCGCGCGGAAGGGTCAGGGAGTACTCTCATAAGTGCACGCTTAATTCTCTTATGGAATCGTCTCTTATGATGGGGTACCATACAGAAAAAACTTTGTAGAAAATAAAAAATAAAATGTAACTTAATATCTGTTATATAATGGCTTTCCATGCGTGGATTTCTTGTGCGCAGCGCCCAGGCGCAGGGCCCCTAGCGGCCATCTTTCCTTCTTCACTGATATATCAAGACTCACTAGAAAATCAATGAATGGGAAGGGGATGGTGGGAGGGCCATGAATCGTCAATTATTACGGGGCCCTACTAATTATTAGGTTTTCATTACTTCCCTCCGGGAATCAAACCTATAATTCAATAGTGGCCCCTCCATCATTGACGATATTGCCTGAGTACCAAGACTGGAGGGGGACATTCGTAACAATACCTTAACCTCAGGACAAAAATAAGCCGTATAATTTTTTTAAGTTTTATTGTATACAAACAATAAATAGTTATAAAAATAGAAAAGATTGAAAGCAGGGCGTAACTTCGAAGAAAGTCTGCTTGCCCATGACCAGATCTTTTACCTAAAGATCTATACATGGTAAAATGGGAACATCCTTGTGTCCCTACTTAGAACTATAAACTCTTTGGAATATTGTTCTCTTCTTAATAATATTTGCACAGAGTATATATGTTTGTACATTCTCTTAATCCTATGTAGTTGCAACTATGATAGATATCTTAAAATAAAATAAAAAATTTTTTTGTTCCGTCATATCAGTTAGATAACAGCTCGTGATTTATCACAATCTCCGGCGGAAGAGCTCCGTGGGGCTTAGGGCTATTCACCACAGCCACCCCCCCCCCCTTTTTCTCACCTTAACCTTCAACCATAAAAGCACATAGCCTACGAGACCTTCTGACGTAAAGCTACACAGGTACGTTTTGGCTTGTCCAGAGCAACCGACAAGTACCGTGTAAGGAAAGTATGGTTTGATGCCCACAATTGAGTGTTGGCAATGTCGTCCATAGAGAAATTTTGTAAAAATCTAAGAGAGACAGCCCACTTCCTGATGTCGTGCCCACTACACCGGGATTACTTTCTTTAATGACATCTACTAATAGAGAAGCCAATTTTTTCCTAGTAACACGATTACCTGCATGGTTTACCCACAGACAGCCTGGTTGTCGAGGGCGAGCTGCCCACATAAACTTAACTAAGGCCTCCACTGGACATAAAATAAGATGTGTGTGTCCGCGCTTCAAATGCCGGAAAATTCAAAATTCTGAGAAAACATGATCAGAATGCTCATTCTTGGCTACAAAAGTGGGAGACGGCACGATTTGGACCTTCTCGTGCAGTCTCCCAAACCTAAGGCAATTAGGTTCGTTGCTCATCATCGCCAGCTCAGAGACCCTATTACCAGTAGCTAAAGCCATAAAAAAACACAGCCTTTTTAAGTAATGAATCAAAATCCAGCACAGTGTTGTATTTACGCGATTGAAGTAAAGATAAGTCTTTATCAAGCGACCAAGTGGGCATGAGCTGACGTGGTGGTGGGCGGATCTTAAAACACGCCCTCATAAACCCTTTCTCCTCCGCCTGCAGTATCGAGAGAACAGTGAGATCAAAGAACGGAGCTCTGATGGCAGACAAGTGATTTTTTAACGTAACAACGGAAAAATGCTTCTGCTCAAACAAATATTCTAAGTATCTGAAAACTAGGGCTTCTGATGCATCGTATTGCCCTGACTCAACAATCCAGGCGTCTTTGAGGTCTAGGGAGCACACCCAACCCAACGGCGGAAGGATAAGCCTGATTTGATTTACTGTAAGCATCCTGAAGGATGGATTTACTATGTAAGCGTTCAGACGCGAGAGATCCACTACTGGTCGCATCTGCACACTGTCCCGTTTGGGCACTAAGACAATTCTGGAGGTGAATACTCTGCAATTTGGTTTTACTAAGACAATGATCTTCTCTGATATCATTTCTCTGATTAGGGCTTCCACCCCCGGCGAAACATGGTTGTGTTCGAGCGCCTGACGCAGTCTTGGCCGCCGGATCCACCGCCAGGTAAGGCCTTTGCGGACTAAGGTCCTGGACCAAGTTCGCTTGGGCCATGCTCTGTGGCATACCTGGAACGACCCTGTTTGCAAACTGGGCTCGGTTAGTGGAGCAACTCTCTATTCCGACACGCCTAAGCACTGCCCTGGGAGACAGAGAGTATGTTTGGCTAGTTTTATGAAGGGGGTGGTGGGTTGGTATCAGACGGTTGGCTAGTCTTGGCTGCAGGCTGTCCCTGATTTGGTTTGGGGTGTGACTTACCTCTATAACCTGAGTATTTACCTTGTTTGGGTTTGGGCTGATTACCTCCCTGCTGCGGAGGAAGCCTTGGGTCTCGAAGGGACTGCTTAGCATGAGGGGGTTGTGACTTACCGCCGCCTTTGGGCTTAGTGAAGGGTTTCTTAAACGGTTCTCTCTTAGCCTGGGAGGTAGTCGTCTTCCAAACATCCACCAAATTATAAACTACATTCCACGTTTCTGAACAAAGGAGGGAGGCAGTTAAAACTGGGGAAAGGGTTACCCGGCGGCCAATGTCTTTCAGTAACTTCTTTACTAAAAATACCCTGAGATCCTGGCGTGCCCTCACAGCTTCCATGATAGCAACCCTAATGTCACCCAAGGATTGTATAGAGTTCTGTAAAAGAATCCTATGTGACAGCTCGGTGGCTTTCCTCACATTTTGGTCTGCAATGGCCGAAATTGTCCTAGCTAGGAATATGATAACCTGGCGAGTGACAAGATATTGTGAGAACAGTCGATAAGCCTTGCTTCGTAACTTAAAATCCCTATTAAGATGGGCTGGGGGAGGGGTACAAAAGGGGTCATCTAACTGGTGAAGAGCTATTTTGGGGGCTGCCAGGAAAGCAAACAAAGCTGGAGACACCCCTTCTGCCTTATTAACTGGTAATGAGAACCAAGCATGCAACTCTTGAGGAACCTGATGTGAGGTTTTAGATGTAATAGTTGAAGCAAAAACTTGTGCCTCTGCTTCCCAATCTACCCATGGACCTACACCTACCTGTGACATCTTCAAGACTGGTGTATGTGACTGATCAAGGACCGGAACTGTAGCCCGTTCCGGCGTGAGTGCATTCAAAGCTTTCATGTCATTAACGCCATCTGCTTTGGACCAGTCCGCAAAAAGTCGTGCAGATGAGGCCGGCTGAACTGCCGGGGCAGCTGAGAAGACAAAGAATTCAGGGTTATATGTACTGGGAATGGCCTTAATAGAGACATCTAGTAACCTCCCTACTTCATCCTTGGCTCTGAGTTTCCTATTCTTATTAATTTCAATAGTCCAGGCACGTGGAACCGGGAGCTCCCCCGAAATCGTAGGCTGTGCTAAGAATGGTTTCAAAGGATGTACCAGAGTCCAGGAGCAATCCGGTCCGTAGAGGAGAGGCATAGGGCCTTTCCTCTGTGGGACCTTATCCAAAGGGGGAGGAGTAATATCAGAAATTATCCGCACATTAGTGGTCGTCATAATGGCCGGCACAGTAGTGCTTGCCGCTGTGGACAATGCCAGGGGTAAAACCAAAGTAGGTAATGAGGACTTAGGGGTGGGAAAACCTGAAGGCTCTAATGGTCTAATCGTGGAGCTACTCGGGGGAGCTACCGGCCGATTAGGTGAGGGATCAATAGAGGGGGAAACATGATATTGTTGCATGACCATATGCATAATATTACTTATTTCCTCTGTGGTTACACACTTGCTATGGGAACCCCTAGAAGATTAGGAACTAGCCTCTGACTCTTCACACATTGAAACTTGAGCCGAGGGAACATTCACTTCCTCCGGCTCTTCATTAACCTCAAACTCTAACAATTCTGGAATGTCCTGTTGCTCTTCCGGCGTTTGTTCCGCCGGTGGCCAAACCAAATCAGGGACAGATGATGGAAACACTTCACTATGGATACTATCCCTATCTGTTCCTTGGCCCACTCTCCAGCACCCTCGTTCATTCTCCGCAGGTGGCTGAGAGTCCTGTATAACCTGAGAGCTGTCAAAAGACTGAGAACTTGAAGGGAAACCTCTGTACTGGTCAGCTAACACTCTTTTCGGTCCAGCCGTAGGGGCCTTACATGGTACCGGAACTAATTTTGGGATTGCAAACACAAAGTCAGGTGGTACACTTAGAGATTGTTCATGGTGATGACTAGATTAAATGATCTCCACCCCCATCTCAGAGTTGCCAGATTGGACGGTTGGCGTACTGGAGGTAGGGGTCGAGGGAGGTGGCCGTATGGTAACTGCCCGGCTAGTACTGTGTCCTGCTTTGGCTGATGTCACCTTCTCCTCCTTCCGGCGTTTGGTCGACCTGGACGATTCCGCCGATGAGTGCCTAGACTGCTTCCTGGTGGATCTCGACCGTGACCTTGACCGTTGCCGGGGGGAAGGCGACCGCATCCGCTTAGGTCGGTCACATCACTGAGGGGCTAGCCTCAGTGATGTCACTTTCATCACTACTTGAGCTCCTCACTACCGCTTTGGAAAGAGATTTCTTAACTTTGGGTATAGTAGATTTGCTGGAGGCTGACTTGACTAAAGGTGACGTTATAATTAGACTCTCCCACAAGATATCATCATCGCAGTGAAGTGCCTTATGGGCAATATCTTTTGCATAGGAGTTGAAAATGGTCTTTATCTCTTGCAATGCCGCTAGGTTCGATAAGAGCCGTCTTTAACTCAGAACAGACTGAACACCTTTTTAGACACACACAAGCCGTGAGAACGATCGAGACATTTAACGCACTTGATGCAAAGTTTGTGAGTAAATACTGGTAATAATGAGCAAGAGGGTGTAGCGCATAGCTCAAAGCGAGGCATGATGGAAGAAAATAGGGCCCCCCCACCCCCCACCGGAATCAGCCACCCACCAGCCGCCGGGCGTGTTGCAACTGCAGCCCTAGGTCAATCTGGAAAATAAAATTTCCAGGAATCAATGCTCATAAGGATAACCTGCGAGATGTAAAGACATCCTATCTCAAGTCCGCCGGAAAATTAGCTATAGCCACAGCTACTCTAACCTTCCGCTGGACTCGACCATGGAAAGCACTGGGGTTTCTCCATTTTAAGCTGATTGGACTGCTTACCTGTGACAAAATGTCACTGACCCTAGTGACCTTACGTGTTTTAATTATCTGTGACTATTGAGAATAGAAAGATAAATAACGTGCTTTCATGACGTATCATAACACCTGCACATAGACTGGCACGCCGGGCGAAGGAAGTCTTGTCGTATGACAACTCGGTCAGGGCGAGTCTCCTCGGCGGGCCGAGGTTGCTCCCGTAGGAATTAGCATATTCCGCCGGAAGGATTGTGGTTCAGCTCACCACGCCGGGACATTTGGTTGTTCCCTAACTCGTCAACTAGACGAGGAAAACAGGGGCTTTGAACAAAAAGCCGCCGGAGAAAACAACCAAATTTTTTAGCGGGGGGGAACTTATGTGGCAAAATTCCCCCTACCAAAACCCCACATATCAAAATATAAATATGGGACGTCTCCCAATGGCCCACAAATTACATGCAATGCACACATGTATCACAATAATGGGGCATAGGCATAATCACAAACAACATAGAATTATCATTCCTAGATTACCTGTAGCCTACATTGGAGACCCCTATTGAGGCTGGCCACGGGGCCCGAGGAACATCACAGGATGAACTGACGCTCCGATGAACCAGCAGCAGCAGCAAGCAGATGGGAGGCCCGCGAGTGGGGCCCAAAAGCAAATACGAACTCCAGAAGGCTCCGCACGAAGTGCAGCCACCCTTGAACCAGAGCATTTGCTAATAATAAATACAATTAATATGCAACTGCCTCAAAGTGACGGCCTGAAGCATAATCTTGTAGAATGGTAGCCCCCTAGCTATAATATCAAAAGCTAAAGGCGCAAAACACAACACAATAATAACACACGTGGCGCGCAGATCTTGGGATACGGAGGCGCCTGTTACAAAAGTACCCTAATTTACACCCTACTGCGGTCGTGCCAATGGGGCAGCCCGTGCTAGCTAATCTAAACGCTGTTCAGTACAACGCAGATGTATACAAATGAGTAAGGACTCACGAGAAGCGCAGGAACGACGAATGAAACTGGAGCACTAGGACACCCGCCCGACAAGCACGAGCGCGGAAGGGAGAAGAAGGAAAGATGGCCGCTAGGGGGCCTGCGCCTGGGTGCTGCGCACAAGAAATCCACGCATGGAAAGCCATAATATAACAGATATTAAGTTAAATTTTATTTTTTATTTTCTACAATTTTTTTTCTGTAGGGTACCCGATCATAAGAGACGATTCCATAAGAGAATTAAGCGTGCACTTATGAGAGTACTCCCTGACCCTTCCGCGCGGGAGATTCAAAACTGCTGCCGCAGGTGTTGAAGGGAGACTATCATATTAACCCGGGAATGGCGAGGGGGGGGGGGTATTGAACTCGATGCCCATGGGTGAGCATATAGGCTCCATTCAGGCCTATAATCGTCATTGTACGATAAATATCGTTATTACTTATTCATATGAGCCTATTTTACCTTCACTATTTAGATAGTAACCTGTAACAACAATAAAACAAGTGAAAATATAATTTTTCTGGTCAAAATTGTGAATATACAAGGAGCAGCCCATTTATGAATTATGGAGAAAATTGAGGCAACCCCTCCCTTCACGGGGCCTCAAGCCACACTGAGCTTACTCATACACACACTCGCTTATGTAACCCACTCGCTAGGCACGTAAGCACATCCTCCACACATTTTGCTAATGTTAGCACAAAAATATACCAACGAATTAGGGAATAACAGGTAAAATAGGTGATAATTGAACGGGGAGGGGAAAGGGGGGAAGGAGGGGATGTGGAGGAGTGATATAAGGTATAGGGAAAACAAAAACAATAAAAAAACAAAACAAAAATTGTTTAGTTCTACTGGGGCTGTTTACATGTTTTTTTTAGGCCTCCCTCTTAAGAGCATTGCTGCCCTCGCCCAGTAAAACTTCTTATGAGCGTTGCAGCCGTTAATGGGTTAATGGGCAATATCGTCAATGATGGAGGGGCCACTATTAAATGCCTTTCATTCACTCTCACTTTCTCTCTCTCTCTCTCTCTCTCTCTCTCTCTCTCTCTCTCTCTCTCTCTCTCTCTCTCTTTATCAATCCATCTGTCTCCTCTGTACAAATTGAATTTGTTATAGAAAATTTAAATTGTTATAGAAAATGAATCACATAAAAGGGGTTTCACTTATTTATGTCTTCTAATGCGAGCGAAAGCGAGCCTGTAATTTAGGAAGGACATATTTTATAAAAACAAATGTACACATTATCTCTAATGGGGGGGGGGGGTATATTTTAAGATTGATGGAGGTCTATGGAACAAAAACTAAAAACTCCCCTTAAGATTGATGGAGGTCTATGGGACAAAAACTAAGAACTCCCCTTAAGATTGATGGAGGTCTATGGAACAAAAACTAAGAACTCCCCTTAAGATTGATGGAGGTCTATGGAACAAAAACTAAGAACTCCCCTTAAGATTGATGGAGGTAAACTCCCCTTAAGATTGATGGAGGTCTATGGAACAAAAACTAAGAACTCCCCTTAAGATTGATGGAGGTCTATGGAACAAAAACTAAAAACTCCCCTTAAGATTGATGGAGGTCTATGGAACAAAAACTAAGAACTCCCCTTAAGATTGATGGAGGTCTATGGAACAAAAACTAAGAACTCCCCTTAAGATTGATGGAGGTCTATGGAACAAAAACTAAGAACTCCCCTTAAGATTGATGGAGGTCTATGGAACAAAAACTAAGAACTCCCCTTAAGATTGATGGAGGTCTATGGAACAAAAACTAAGAACTCCCCTTAAGATTGATGGAAGGTCTATGGAACAAAAACTAAAAACTCCCCTTAAGATTGATGGAGGTCTATGGAACAAAAACTAAGAACTCCCCTTAAGATTGATGGAAGGTCTATGGAACGAAAACTAAAAACTCCCCTTAAGATTGATGGAGGTCTATGGAACAAAAACTAAAAACTCCCCTTAAGATTGATGGAGGTCTATGGAACAAAAACTAAAAACTCCCCTTAAGATTGATGGAGGTCTATGGAACAAAAACTAAAAACTCCCCTTAAGATTGATGGAGGTCTATGGAACAAAAACTAAAAACTCCCCTTAAGATTGATGGAGGTCTATGGAACAAAAACTAAAAACTCCCCTTAAGATTGATGGAGGTCTATGGAACAAAAACTAAAAACTCCCCTTAAGATTGATGGAGGTCTATGGAACAAAAACTAAAAACTCCCCTTAAGATTGATGGAGGTCTATGGAACAAAAACTAAAAACTCCCCTTAAGATTGATGGAGGTCTATGGAACAAAAACTAAAAACTCCCCTTAAGATTGATGGAGGTCTATGGAACAAAAACTAAAAACTCCCCTTAAGATTGATGGAGGTCTATGGAACAAAAACTAAAAACTCCCCTCAAGATTGATGGAGGTCTATGGAACAAAAACTAAAAACTCCCCTTAAGATTGATGGAGGTCTATGGAACAAAAACTAAAAACTCCCCTTAAGATTGATGGAGGTCTATGGAACAAAAACTAAAAACTCCCCTCAAGATTGATGGAGGTCTATGGAACAAAAACTAAAAACTCCCCTTAAGATTGATGGAGGTCTATGGAACAAAAACTAAAAACTCCCCTTAAGATTGATGGAGGTCTATGGAACAAAAACTAAAAACTCCCCTTAAGATTGATGGAGGTCTATGGAACAAAAACTAATAACTCCCCTTAAGATTGATGGAGGTCTATGGAACAAAAACTAATAACTCCCCTTAAGATTGATGGAGGTATATGGAACAAAAACTAATAACTCCCCTTAAGATTGATGGAGGTCTATGGAACAAAAACTAATAACTCCCCTTAAGATTGATGGAGGTCTATGGAACACTGTAAGAACAACAGAATTACTCCCCTTAACCCATTCAGTACCGGCGACGTCTTTTTCATTGTATTCTGGCTACTAATTGGCGATTTTCTTCAGTTTAAAAAGGGCCTCCAGCAATTATTAACAGGCTTTGAACTATCTCACTTAACCCTTTTCGCTACCACAGATCCTTCTTAGACTGCACAACATCGTCTAAATATGGCTAGAATCAAATTTAAAATACGTCGCCGGTACAGAAGGGGTTAAGGGGGGATGGTTAACTTTTTGGGAGATTTTTGCATGAATTCATTATTTTTATAGTTTCCTCCCTAGACCGCCATAAAATTTAAATAAACCTCCATTAGATCCCCCTTCTAGATTAATTTGTACATTTGTTGGTAGAAAAATGTCCGGCCGAAGGCCGGTTCTTCCAACATTACAGACTCGCTATCGTTCGCCAGGGAAAAAATCGACACCTAAATAGCAAGAAAGGTCTAAATATTGATGAAGAAATGGGGCGAAAGGTCTTAAAATTGACTAACTAATGGGGCAAACATCTTAGCGTCTGAAAACTAATGGGGCTAAACATGAGGGAGAAAGTGATCCAGAAAACCGGCCCATCCCCCCTTAAATGAGTAGCTTATGATGGCCACTTTAATTACCCCTTTCTACCCATCAATGTGGACAGTGTGTAGGGTCAGTTTTAGCCCCTTCTGTACCGGCGACTTGTTGTTTTATTCTGGCTACTACTAATCGATTTCAATCAGTTTAGGAAGGATCTCTAGCCATTGTAAGGCTTCAAACTATGTCAATCAACCCTTTTAACTGCCACAGATCCTTCTTAGTCTGCATGAAATCGTCTAGATACAGCTAGAATACAATGTAACAGACGTCGCTGGTACAGAAAGGGTTAAGGGGGGATGGGCGTTTTTATTTGTTCAATTATGCATCTTTTTATATTTTCTTTAGTTTCCTCCCTAGACCTCCATCAAGCTTAAAATAACACCCCCTAGACCCCTTTTCAAGATAAATTTGTACATTTTTCAGTAGAAAAATTTGCCAGCCGAAGGCTGGATCCTTCTTAAATATAAGGCTCGCTATCGCTCGCCAGGGAAAAGACGACACGTAAATGGCGCGGAAGGTCTTAAAATTGACAAAGAAATGCGGTGTAAGGTCTTAAAATCGCCAAACTAATGGGCTGAGTGTATTTATAACTCAAAATTAATATGCTAAACATGAGGGAGAAAGGGGGCCTGAAAAACAGCCCATTTCCCCTTAACCCATGGACTGCGAAGGTACTCTTGGAAACCATGGTATTTAACTCATAAGCTGCGCAGCTATCGTATTTGAAAGTGCCCACCATGCGAAGGTATTTGGATTCATTACTGACTAAAACTGTCAATTTACCATATATATAATTAATACTTATCCATATGCACCTATTTACATTTAATATGAGCATATGAACATTGGAAAGCAATAAAACAAGTGGTAACAGCAATTGGCGGGTGAAAATCGTATATTTTAGCCCCACGGTCGTAATCTGACCTTGACCGGCGAGAGAGAAACACCCTCCCTCTCTCGTGTCTGGCATGGTACTGAGAGACAAGGGGAGCTCTCAGACTGTCTTAGAGGGTCGGAGATACACTCCTCCATCCTCCCCCTCTCACCCACCCGTCCTCGCACGAAAATACTCGATAAATATCGGGAATAATAGGGAAAATACTGAATAATTGAGGAGGGGGGGCAGGGGGGACACATGTGTAGGAGTGGTAGTAAATAATGGAGGGGAATTATCTCACCTAATCACAAATTGCTTTGTTTTGAGTGCCACTGGGATGTTTTGAAAGTTTTTGTTATGCCTTGGATCTTAAGAGTCTGGCCACATTCGCCCAGTAGAACCTCTTAAGGGGAGACTGAATGTTTGTTGGGTCTATTAATTAATTTATTCATATATTTTTTTATTTTCCTTCCTAGACCTCCATCAAGCTTAGAAAAACACCACCTAAACCCCCCTTCAAGATAAATTTTTAAATTTTTTGGTAGAACCGGCCAAAGGCCGGTTCCTCTTAAAATTGCAGGCTCGCTTTCGCTCACCAGGAAAAAAATCGACACCTAAATGGCTTGAAAGGTCTTAAAATTGACTACGAAATGGGGCGAAAGGTGTTAAAATCGCCAAACTAATGGGCCGAATGTCTTATAATCTCAAAACTAGTGGGGCTAAACATTAGGGAGAAGGGGGTCCAGAAAAACGGTCTGGCTCCCCTTAAGAGTCTGGCCCCGCAGTGCCTGGGTTAAACATGTGTAAGAATAGCCCTTGAAAAAAAAAACATGCTATAGTGTCAGGAAATGTCTGAATATTTGGGATAGAGAGTATACAGGGCATCTTTCCATACCAAGACATTCGCCCCATTAGTTTGGCATTTTCAGACTTTTTGCCCCATTTCTTTGCCCCCTTCATACCCCCTCCCCCCCCCCCCCACCCCCCACTATCCCTCCCTCTACTTGGCCTGTTATTTTGCACAGGTTCTAGCAGTTCGTGGGTATTGAACGGTATTGTGCAGCATAATTTACTGGTTCGGCTCAATGGTTTAAGGAGGGAGTTTAATTTGCTCTCTAAACCTCTGTCAAACTTTAAAAATACACTCACAAGACCCCCTTCGATACAAATTTGTAAATTTTTCGGTAGAAAAATATCCTGGCCGAAGGCCGATTTCTCTTCAAATACAGGCTCGCTATCGCTCGCCAGGAAAAAATAGACATCTAAAGGGCATGAAATGTCTTAATATTGGTAAAGAAATGGGGCAAAAGGTCTGAGACTTGCCAAACTAATGGGGCGAATGTCTTGAAATCTCATAACTAATAGGGCTAAACACGAGGGAGGAGGAGGACTCGAAAAAACAACTGCCATGAGAACATAACAAACAACTGCCATGAGAACATAACAAACATGGCAATCTGCAGAAGGCCATGTCATTATTATTAGCTATACTCTGTTTCTTTATCTGCAGAAGGCCATGTCATTATTATTAGCTATACTCTGTTTCTTTATCTGCAGAAGGCCATGTCATTATTATTAGCTATACTCTGTTTCTTTATCTGCAGAAGGCCATGTCATTATTATTAGCTATACTCTGTTTCTTTATCTGCAGAAGGCCATGTCATTATTATTAGCTATACTCTGTTTCTTTATCTGCAGAAGGCCATGTCATTATTATTAGCTATACTCTGTTTCTTTTTAATAATTGTTTAGTTTCCTCCCTAGACCTCCATCAAGCTTAAAATAACACCCCCTAGACCCCTTTTCAAGATAAATTTGTAAATTTTTCGGTAGAAAATGTCCCAGCTGAAGGCCGGTTCCTTCTTAAATGTTAGGCTCGCTATCGCTCGCCAGGGAAAAGACAACACCTAAATGGCACGAAAGGTCTTAAAATTGACAATGAAATGGGGCGTATGGTCTTAACATTGCCAAACTAATGGGGCGAATGTCTTGAAATCCCATAACTAATAGGCCTAAACATGAGGGAGGAGGAGGACTCGAAAAAACAATTAACTGCCATAAGAACATAACAAACAATTAACTGCCATAAGAACATAACAAACAATTAACTGCCATAAGAACATAACAAACAATTAACTGCCATAAGAACATAACAAACAATTAACTGCCATAAGAACATAACAAACAATTAACTGCCATAAGAACATAACAAACAATTAACTGCCATAAGAACATAACAAACAATTAACTGCCATAAGAACATAACAAACAATTAACTGCCATAAGAACATAACAAACAATTAACTGCCATAAGAACATAACAAACAATTAACTGCCATAAGAACATAACAAACAATTAACTGCCATAAGAACGTAACAAACAATTAACTGCCATAAGAACGTAACAAACAATTAACTGCCATAAGAACATAACAAACAATTAACTGCCACAAGAACATAACAAACAATTAACTGCCATAAGAACATAACAAACAATTAACTGCCATAAGAACATAACAAACAATTAACTGCCATAAGAACATAACAAACAATTAACTGCCATAAGAACATAACAAACAATTAACTGCCATAAGAACGTAACAAACAATTAACTGCCATAAGAACATAACAAACAATTAACTGCCATAAGAACATAACAAACAATTAACTGCCATAAGAACATAACAAACAATTAACTGCCATAAGAACATAACAAACAATTAACTGCCATAAGAACATAACAAACAATTAACTGCCATAAGAACATAACAAACATGGCAAATTGCAGAAGGCTATGTAATTATGAAGCCGGTATCACACAAGCACTTTTTCCCTCAACATTTATCCTCAACACTCCTCTGGCAGCTTATGAGGTCAACTTTTATAATATTTCTGTCGTCGAAGTTCATCTACCATCAGTCTAGTTTCTGATATCAGTGTAACATATTCCAGAAATGTTGCCAGAAAAATATTGATCATCCAATGTTGACTAAAAAAGCTCTCGTGTGATAACGGCTTTAGCTATACTCTGTTTCTTTTCAACTGGCGGGAAATTGAATCCATTGGCAAGTCATTTTGTCGATACTTAATGGAAAAATATGAAACTACTATGTCTCTGCATCATACTAAGACCATGTTTATATAATTGGCGCCATATCTCACTACAAAATCTTCAAAATAACATAAATTTTGATGGAAACTTAGCAATTTACCATCAGTTGAAAAGAAAAGTACTATCTATCTATCTATTGCCCGACGCCGTGATCCCCGAAGGGGTGGCCACGAACGTACCACCCCCATGCACCTCTGTCCCCAGTCAGTCGACGCCCCTCCCCCCAACCAGCACCGCCTTCGTTCATATACTTCCTCACCCTATCCTTCCACCTCTCTTTCGGTCTACCTCTCCCTCTCTGTCCCTCCACCTCGCTCTCGTACACCCTCTTAATCATTCTCTCGCTTTCCATACGTTCCATTATGGCCGAACCATCTCAAGTTGTTCCTTTTCCCACTTTCCAGCACATCTACCTCCACACCACACCTCCTTCTTACTTCCTCATTAGTCTGTCTATCCCTCTGTGTAACTCCGCACGCACTTCTTAAGTGATTAATTTCCACTGCTCTCACTCTTGGTCTGAGTCTCTCAACCAACGTCCATGCTTCGCTTCCATAAGTCAGTGTCGGGATTACCACATGTCATGCATGGACTTCTTCACTTCCATACTGACCACCCTACTTCTTGTTACTGCTTTCAGCATTCCTACAACCCTCTTCCCCTATTGTACCCTCTCCCGCACTTCTTCATCCATAGTCCCATCTTTACTCAACACACTGCCCAGATACTTAAAAGAGTTGACGATCTCCATAGCCTGACCGTTCAGCTTCACCTTACACTCTGTGACTTCAGCCCTTTCGAAGACCATAACCTTGCTCTTCCCTGCATTTACCTTCAAATTCCGTGTTTGCACACTGTTCCAAACTCATTTACCAGACCTTGCAACTCCCATTCATTATCACTCATCAGAACTGTATCATCCGCAAACAGCAGTATAGGTAGCTTCCACTCAATTCCCTCCCTTTTCAGCGATACACCAACATCCACTGCTCTTCCTAGTATTTCTTTCATGACTCCATCCATATATAGAGTAAGCAACCACAGGGACATCACACACCCCTGTTTCAAACCAACATTCAGGTCAAAGAACTCGCTCTGCTTACTCTCCACACGTACTGCTGCCTTTGCACCCTCATACATGCACTTCACTGCTTTCAGCAACTTGCCATCTACTCCGTATATTCTAAGTACTTTCCACAAACCTCTATCCACTCTGTCGTAGGCCTTCTTCAAGTCCATAAAGACAACATACACCTTTTGTTTCTTCTCCAGATATTTCTCCACAACACATTTCAGGGTAAAAATCTGATCTACACATCCTCTTCCTTTCCTAAAACCTCCCTGCTCGTCGTCTATCCATTTCTCCGTTCTCACTCTCACTCTCTCAATCACTACCCTACTGTATACCTTCCTTACTACGCTTAGAAGTGTTACGATCCAGGTTCTCAAAGACACAGGGCTCTTCAACATTGGACTAGATAATGGCAAAATGCAACAACGGTAACACTAGATCCAACTCCTGCCTTAAACACTGGAAAACAAAACACCATTACCGCCCTGAGTCGTGCCTGGACAACGAGGTATCCTATGACTCGGTAACTGGTGCACACACACTAGGCTGACGCTCGATGAAACAGCCTATTCTCAAACAGTAAAAGATTACTCGATTAGGTTACACAAAGAAAAGATAGTTAACGTGATTAATTAGCATTACGGTAGATACTCAAATAACTGGCACTCCTGTATTAACACCTTAAGAGCGGCCTATGCGGTTTATTTATATGTACCGCCCAGCGGGGTGTTTTTAGCCAAAATAGGGCTGTTTACGTGATCATTTTCATGCCTAAATAAGACCCAGAACGTAAAACAAGTATCTATCCCTGAAAGGGCATAAACAGAGCTTTCGAATGACACCATAACGATCCTTTTATGATGGCTAGTTTTCTTGCAATAACCGTGCAACGCGAGTGCAAAAAGCATGTAATTAGGCACTTTCCCCATACAATTCCTTATAGCGAGTGAGAGAGGTAGGAGGGAGGTGAGATTCGTGTCAGTAGGTTCGCCGCGGTGGTCTGGAGCAGTCATACGCTCGCTACTCTCCTGCCACCACTTGTCTCTCTCTCTCAGCAACATTACGTGCTGAAATTGCCACTCGAGTTATGTCGAGCGCCGCCACATAGTCCAGCTTTATTTAACTCGACTTATGTGGTGAGCCGCTAATTAACACCTTACGAGCGGCCTATGCGGTTTATTTATATGTACCGCCCAGCGGGGTGTTTTTAGCCAAAATAGGGCTGTTTACGTGATAATTTTCATGCCTAAATAAGACCCAGAACGTAAAACAAGTACCTATCCCTGAAAGGGCATAAACAGAGCTTTCGAATGACACCATAACGATCCTTTTATGATGGCTAGTTTTCTTGCAATAACCGTGCAACGCGAGTGCAAAAAGCATGTAATAAGCCACTTTCCCGATATAATTCCTTATATAGCGAGTGAGAGAGGGAGGAGGGAGCTGGGATTCGTGTCAGTATGTTCGCCGCGGTGGTCTGGAGCAGTCATACGCTCGCTACTCTCCTGCCACCACTTGTCTCTCTCTCTCAGCAACATTACGTGCTGAAATTGCCACTCGAGTTATGTCGAGCGCCGCCACATAGTCCAGCTTTATTTAACTCGACTTATGTGGTGAGCCTCTAATTAAGGGTTAAGGGTTAAAGAAAGTGCAATGCTAGTCCTGCAACATCAACTGGAAACTTCTGAAATAAGTCTGATGCTGGGAAGATGTTCGTAAAGAATCTTGAACAATTATAATGCAGAATACGGGTCACAATAAATACTAGGACATATAGTAATAATAGGCAGGCGAATAATAAAGACTGCGCAAAGGTAGTAATTCTCGACAACTAAAGAAATGCTTCATGACACAATGCAACAGCCTACTAGGGTTGTGCAACTCATCAACAACCTCGGCTCAAAAGTGCAGTGAATAATAATGTTGCATACATATAATAATGGGGGCTTATCTCTAACCAGTGTCTGCTCAGTTAATAAAGTCTAGCTGGGGTATCAAGGCAGGGCAACAATGGGTGAGCATGCGGCTCGTAGCCTAACGTTGTCCGAAGGTGGTATAATGAAGATTACGTTATATGACGGGGATGCTCTCTTGATAAATCTAGGTCTCTAGTACCTAGTTCTATCCTGGCGATCCCTCAGAAGTCAACACAAAGAGGCAGCACTATGTTGTGAGGGATAGGCTATGGCCCTCTCACCCCACAGCGCTGTGCTCGCAAAGTAAACCCACCCGAAGACAACTTAGGCCCCCACAGTACCTGTCGATGTCGTGCAGGGCTTAGCTAACACTGCACACATCGGAGACAACGACACAGTAACCTTACCCCTAGTCTAGCTTTAGATAACCAAGCAGAATCATTCAACACCTTGCCAGGGAGACATATACCGGTCTACAACCTTCCCGAGAGAGGACACACCCCCCCAAGATATGGGACACTCAACCATGGGCCCATATCTGAACAGACAGAATGTCGCTAGAATCTGCCACTCCTAACCACTCTGCCACTCATGGAATGCAAGCTCAGTCTCCTCAAAAAAAATACAACATTTATATATAAAAACAAATCTTATCACCCTTCCCAATCATAATACATTAATTCATAACATTGTGCTCCCAGAGCGAGCTTTAAGAAGCACAGCCTACTGAGGGAAAATCATCTGCACTCAGTACTCAGCTACAATACTATCTTAAAATTAATTATTAAAGAAAGAGTTTTTATTTAATTTTTCATATTTTATTTTAATGTTGTTTTTGGTGGCTACTATAGATGTAGCCTAATTTTCGTCTAATCAAAACCAACAACTCCTGCCCTGCGACCCTACGCTGGTGCTACACACGCGAGCCAACAAGCACCAGCGCAAAAATACACCGCGAGCCAAGACAGGAGGCTATACCAACATACTGTGGTAGCCTACCCCGGATCCTCCACCCGCGACAAACAGTCCGCAATCACATTCTCACAACCGGCAATATGGCGAATATCTAAGTTGTATTCTTGCAACATGAGCGACCATCTGGTCAGCCTCATATTCCGGTTGTGGAATTGATTGAGGAATTTAAGCTGGTGGTGGTCGGTATACACTACCACGACTGGCCCATAGGCAGGAACATAGACCTCAATGTGTCTGAGATCTAACACGATTGCCAGCAGTTCCTTTTCAACAACCGAATAGTTTTTCTGTGCTGAATTAAATTTCTTTGAAAAGAAACTGACTGGATGCTCAAGACCTTCCTCGTCTGTCTGCAAAAGTTCGGCACCAGCCCCTACACCGCTGGCATCAGTCGCCAACTGAAATGGTCATTCAAAGTCCGGGGCCCTGAGGATAGGGTGAGTGCATAAAAGGTGTTTAACTACTCGAAACGCCTGCTCACACTCAGGTGCCCAGCGGAACTTTTTATCTTTAGCTAGTAGATCTGTCAAAGGAGCTAACACAGTAGAATAACCTCTTATAAAGTGGCGGTAATACCCAATCATGCCCAAAAATCTCATGATCTGCCGCTTGGTGGTCGGCCTGGGGAACAAGTCGATAGCCTGTATCTTCTGTTGGGGCGGGCTCACCTGCCCTAACCCAACCACAAACCCCAGATACTGCACCGTGGCTTGCACAAAGTCACACTTGCCCAGATTAACCCCCAAGCCTGCTTTACTAAGTTGACTAAATAAGGCTTCTATGTGCTCACAGTGACTTTGGAAATCGTTGTCATAAATGATCACGTCATCAAGGTAGACATTACAGTTTGGGATGTCTGCTACGATGTCGTTCATTAAGCTCTGGAAAGTGGCCGGTGCATTTTTTAGACCATATGGCATCACGTTGCAACGGTAAGTACTGCCATCCAGCACAAACCCGCACACCTCTTTAGCCCGCTCAGACAGTGGTACTTGCCAGTAGCCTTTGACGAGGTCTACCTTTGTCAAGTACCTTGCTTTCCCGATCTTATCCACACTGTCATCCACCCGGGGAAGAGGATATGCGTTGGTGGGGGTCAACCCGTTCAACCGCCTAAAGTCAATGCAGAACCGAACTTTTCCATCAGGTTTGGGCTGCAGAGTGACAGAAGTCCACCGTACTGCCCCCTTCTCGATCAAGCCTCTCGCCAGCATATACTCCAGCTCATCCCTGAGCGCTTGGAGTTTAATGGGTGGCACCCGATAAGGTATCGACTTGAAGGGGGGGTGCTCTCCTACATCGACGTCATGCACCGCTTGAGTAGTGAGGCCTGGGTGCTCGGCAAATACAGTGGGGTATGAATCGAACAGGCGCTGCACTGCCACCTGCTGTTCCTCCGGCAGGTGCGCCAGAGCATCATGCGCACATTGGCTCGAATTCCCCGCCCACTGATCAGCCGAGACATGACAATCCCAGTTATCATCCACCTGATCATTGCTGCCCCCCTCTCCTTCTCCACCATGACCGCAGCAGGTCAACACAGGGACAGCTAGTGACTCAGGTGGGCGCCTCACATACTCCTTCAACAAATTAATGTGGCATAGTTGGTTACGCTTCTTCCGGTCTGGAGTGGCAACGAGGTAATCTAGATCGGAGATCTTTGACACCACCCGATAAGGCCCAGCGTACTTGGCAGCCAGAGGATGACCTGCCAAAGGCAACAGGACCAACACCTCTTGAGCTACCTGAAACTCCCGGAGTTTCGCCTTAGTATCGTACCTGTCCTTCATACGGGCCTGCGAACTCACCAAATTACGCCCGGCCAGCTCCAAACTTCTAAGCATTCTCTCTCTGCTCTCGAGGACGTATCTCAACATAGAACATGGCTTAGCAGTACCCTCCCAAATCTCCTTCACCATGTGGAGAGGGCCCCTCACCTGATGCCCGATAACAAGCTCATTCGGACTGAAACCGAGACTCTCTCCAGGTACTTCTCTTGCCGCGAACAAAACATACGGCAGACCAAGGTCCCAATCGTTTCCGTTCTCTGCGCAATAACATCGAAGCATGCTTTTCAGCGTGGCGTGCCACCTCTCCAACACCCCTTGACTCTCCGGGTGATACGCAGAAGAGACGACAGTGCTGAAGCCATGCTGAATCATAGTTTGTTTGAACAGATTAGAGGTAAAATTAGAACATTGGTCCGATTGCACCTCTTGCGGGTAACCATACCGCGAGCAATACAAGAGCAGGTTCCGGACAACAGTTTTTGCCGTGCCATTTCTCATTGGATATGCATCAGGATAACGAGTGGCCACATCCATGATAGTTAATAGAAATTTATTACCGGCACTAGTAGGGGTTAGGGGCCCGACCATATCAATGATGACCTTACTGAAGGGCGGTCCACTGACAGGAATGGGGTGCAACGGGGCTCTCGGAATTGTTTGGTTAGGTTTTCCAACCCTCTGGCACGTATGACACCTTGCTATCCAGGTTACCACCTGCCCCTTCAACCCCGGCCACCAAAACAATTTTTCTAAAGCTGCCACCGTTTTTCTCACCCCTAGATGTCCTGCCAGTGGTATGTAATGCGCCAACCTCAGTAGGCTATCCCTGCACTCCCGTGGCACCACCAACTGGTCCACTACTCCGGACCCCTCTTGCCAACTACGTTTAGGGTCTTGAAAACGCCTATAGAGGATGCCTTCTAAATAAAAAAAATCTCCTGGCTGTGCATCGCCGTCCTCGTCGAGCTCTACAGCTCCATTAGCACACGTTTGGAGCTCAGGGTCCTCTAGTTGCAACCGACGTATATCTGAGGGTGCCAAGCGATCTAACTGCTCCCGGAGCAATGCATGACCTTCCCCGATACTGGGCTGCTCCCTCTGTCTCTCTCGATGTACATAACGTTGCTGTCGTGGAGACTCGTCATGCCCAGCCTCGTCACTCTCGATGACAGGCCCAGGGGCTACTCCAGAATTAAGTAATGGTACAAAGGAGTACAAAGGAAATCAAGCAACAACAGATATAGTGACCCTTCTAGGTTGCTTGTCCTCCAAAACACTGAGGATCAAGTGTCCAAACAGTGGTTTAGAGTTGGTAAGGGAACATTGGAAAGGGAACTACTGCCCTGCCACTAACGTGGCAGGACTAGGAAGTTAGTAGGGGACATATGGGTTAGTAACTGAGGGGAGGATAAAGTTATTCATTTACAAACGCAGTCAGTCGCGGGTTTGATGCGAGATATTTGTCTAGGCGAAATTTAAATGAATCAACGGTGCTGCAGTCTATAACGTCTCGGGGAAGCCCATTCCACAAGTTGACAACTCGATTGAAGAAGAAATTCTTAGATTCGTGCGAGTTAAAAGATTTACCAATAATTTTGCAACCGTTTCCCCGCGTGTAATTAGATTGGTCGATAGTGAAGTACTTACTACAGTTCATATTGTCGATGCCTTTGATGATTTTGAACACTTGAATTAAGTCGCCTCTTAATCTGCGCTGGGTTAAAGGAAATAGATTTAATTCTCTAAGACGCTCTTCGTATGGTTTGTTCTTTAGGCTAGGTATCATTTTGGTAACTCTACGTTGAACTCGTTCTAGCTTGTTTATATCTTTTTGGTAATAAGGGCACCAGGATTGAACGCAGTATTCCAGAAGAGGGCGGACTAAGGAATTGTAAAGGGTTAGGATAACTTCTTTGGATTTATGCTCAAATGACCTGCCTATAAAGCCAATTATTTTGTTTGCCTTCTTAACAACTTCTGAACATTGTTGACTCGGTTTTAGGTTACTCGATATTGTTACTCCCAGATCAGTTTCTCTGTTTACATTCTTAAGCTGAGTGCCATTCATCGAATAGTTTGCTTTCTCATTTAGGTATCCGACATGTAGTACTTTACATTTATCCGCATTGAAACTCATTTGCCAAATTTGGGCCCAACATGACAATTTATCTAGATTGTGTTGCATATCGTCAACTTGTTCTTTTGAGAGTACGCTATTTGCAATTTTTGTATCGTCAGCAAATTTTGAGATTGTGCAGGTGAGACCCTCATCTATGTCGTTGATGTAAATTAGAAAGAGAATTGGTCCTAGTACCGATCCCTGGGGTACCCCGCTACTTACATTGGTCCATTTAGATGCCTTACCGTTTATGACTACCCTTTGCTTTCTGTTGCTGAGCCAATTTTCTATCCATTTCAACACACCGTCTTGTATTCCATGCGCTTTTAGTTTTAGCAGTAAACGTTTGTGGGGAACTTTGTCAAAGGCCTTTTGAAAATCAAGGTATATAATATCTACAGCTTTACTCTCATCGTAGAGGTTGAGGATATCGTGGAAGAAGTCTAAGAGGTTTGTTAAACAGGAACGTTTTTTACGAAAGCCGTGTTGAGTATCTTTAAGTATGTTATTTTCCTCCAAGTGATTTACGAGTCTGTCTCGTATGACCGTTTCTAGCATTTTACATACAACTGAGGTTAAGCTAATTGGACGATAGTTACTGGGTAGGGATTTGCTGCCTTTTTTGAATATCGGTGTTACGTTGGCTAGCTTCCACTGATCAGGCATAGTTCCAGACTGCAAGGATTTATTGAGTAGTAATGTCAGTGGTTTGGAGAGCTCATTTTTAGCTTCCTTTAGAACTCTAGGCGAGATTGTATCAGGTCCTGGCGTTTTATTTACCTTGAGTTTATCTAAACAATTCAATACTTCTCTCTCTGTAACGGTGATATTGCTTAGAACATCTGAATTATCAATCTGAATCGGCGATGGTGTAGGGATATCACTGAGGTCTTCTGTTGTAAAAACTGATGCAAAGAAGGTATTGAGGGCATTACTCATTTGTACTTCGTCTTTGGTGTATTCTCCTTTTTCATCGACTAACGGTCCAACAGTTGAAGTAACTACTTTTTTCTTTCTGATATAACTATAGAATTCTTTCGGGTTTGTTTTACTTTGATTCGCAATATGTAACTCTAAGGTCTTTTTACTTTGCTTAATTAACTTTTTGGCTTTGCGTCGTAGCTCTACAAATTTCACCCGTTCTTCGTCATTTTGTGAGGATTTTAATCTATCATTAGCACATTTTTTAGCAAGCAGGCAGTTTGAAATATCTTTATTCCACCATTTGGGCTTATTATTATGGCCTGGACGCCGTATTTTCGATGGTATGCAGTCTTGCACTGCTTTTAGGTAAGTGGTTTCGAATAACTTCCAAGATGTATTTATGTCGTTATTGTTAATTAAAAAGCTCCAGTCAGTTTCTTTAAACATAGCTCTAAGTTTATGGAAGTTTGCTTTCTTGAAATTAGGGACTTTTTCGATGCTACTATTTGGTTCGTTACTAGTAAACTTTAAAGTGAAAGTTATCGTACGATGGTCGCTGTTACTGAATTCATCACCAACATTCAAATTCTCTATCAATTCTTCTTTTGTTGCAAGTACAATGTCAAGAACGTTATTACCACGGGTCGGCATTCGAACAAATTGATAAAGCGAACTCTCTTGCAAGTTCGTATACAAGTCATGTCCGGAGTGTGAAGTAAGAGTATCGCCCCACTTGGTCACAGGTAAATTAAAGTCGCCAAAAATTACGGTATCTTGTGAGTTACTTACATCTGCAATTTGTTCGTAAATTTCTCGGTCAGTTTGCACTGATTGAGCTGGAGGTCTGTATATTAACGCAAGTATTATTTTTGTACCTTTATTATTCTTTATTAGCACAAAAGATGTGTCGACGTTCACAATTTGAGGTTTTGACACGAGGGTCGGGTTAAGACTTTCTTTGATATAAAATAAAACGCCACCTCCATTTTTATTTATTCGGCTGTTCTCAAACATTACATAACCGGGAAGTGAATACTCTGCTAAAAAGTCTCTATCTTCTGTATTGAGCCAAGATTCTGTTATGCCAATCACATCATAATTTTCTGTAAACACTAGTTCCTCTAAATCTGAAAATTTATTGCGTATGCTACGAGCGTTTGCATAGAAAACCTTTAAAGTTGCGGTTTTAGAACTCGCAGATCGTTCTTTCATCGAATTTTTGGTTCTGGTTGGATCTACATTTACATTCATGGCTGTCCTCGGTCCTCGGTCGTTATCCCTGACGGTTTTGAATTTGGGTCGTGTTGGTGGAGCTTTATCCAAATTCGCGGTTCTTGACGGTGCTAATACTGAATCACCCAGGAGAGCCGCCGAGTCAAAACTCTTAAAACCAACTCCAGCTTTAGCCTCCTCCTGTTGATCGTTCCTCCGCTGGTCTGAAGACGGAGGACTAGGCTGTGACACTTTAGCTGCCCGAGCTCGGGTGACAACACACGCCATGGGTTGTGTCTGGCACCGCTCGACCCACTCTTGCTCTTCCCTACTCACGTCGGCCGGCCTCTCGGCAACGACTAAGGGTAGAACCTCAGAAGCGGGCATTGCAAAGTCGTTGCCGAGAAGAAGGTCGACGCCCTCCACTGGCAGTTTCTCCACAATCCCGACATCCAATTCATGTGCCACACCATCCACCTCCAACTCCACCAGCGGGTATGACCGAGTTGCATTAATACCCTGCACCACCACCACCCGAGCCGCGTTTATAGGGTAGCCAGTCAAGTTTTTCATCAGAGTCTGGGAAGCACCTGTATCACGCAAGACCTCTACTCCATGCTTGCGCCCCGCCCACATCATGCAACCCCGCCCTCTATGGTCGCAAAAAACATCCTGAGCAGGGTTCGAGCCTCCCAGGTGCTTCTGCATTGGCTGTGCCTCAGCCTCTGACGAACTGCCCCGGGCAAACTCAGATGACTTCGGAGACACACCCAATGTTGCAGGCCAAAGACACAGCTGCTGTAGGTGGTTTGCTAGGACAGACTCTTGCAAAGTGCCCCTTTTTATGACAATGATAACACTCCAACTCCCCTTTGGGCTTCCCTTGGTACTGGGAAGAGCCCGGCCCCTTCTTAAATGGGACGGTGCTAGTCTTGTGGTCAGTCTTGGTATCATGGCTCTTGTACTTGTTTGCATAAGGTATATCACTAACTCGGGGGGGTGGGGCGTCACGCCCCTTGTTACCTGCCTCACTACGCTGGGCAGACCCGCACCCACGAATTAGTGATAGCCGGAGGTCAGCCATCTCAGCTGCCTCCTGTAGAGTTTTTGGTTGCTTTTCTTTAAGGTTTAACGTCAGGTCGCCGCCCGTGCATTTGAAAAACTGCTCTAAAAGCACCAACTGTTTAATGTCGTCAAACGTAGTAGCTTTCTCCGACCTCAGCCAATTCCCAAAAGCATCGGACAGCTCCCGGGCATGCTCCAAAAAGGTGCTCTCCCGACCCTTGGTAACACCCCGGAACTTCAACCTGTACGTCTCTGGTTGTAGTTCGTATGCTCTCAGGACAGCCTCCTTGAGTTCCTCATAGATAATACAAGACTTTATAGGCAACGCATCGTAGGCTTTAAGACCCTTGCCTATTAATCTAGAGGATACAAGTGCTGCCCATTTATTCTCTGGCCACTGGTGTTCCTGGCACTTCTTCTCAAAGCGTGCGAAAAATTCTGTTACACCACTCTCATCAAACACCGGAACCAGTTTCAATAAGTGCGAGAGAAACTGCTCATGAACACGGTTACCAGCCCCAAGTCGCTGTCCCGTTGTCTCTACTCGCGACTTCTCTACATCCATGTCGGCACAGTACTTAGTCGACTCAGCTTGGATTTTTGCTAGCTCTATTTGCTGCTGAAGCTCACCTGCCCTTTGTTGCTGGTGACTTTTTCTATCTTCTATCTTGGCTAATTATATTTGCTGCTGAATCTGAAGCTCACATGCCCTTTGTTGCTGCTGAATCTTAGCTAATTCGAGCTGATACACTAATTCTGGAGTTAACCCTTGAGGAGGTGAAGGTGCTACAATGTTTGAAATTACCGGTGGTCCCCCCAGGGGCAACCCACCCTGCCAGTCACCACCCAACTGCGGAAGCGTACCCGGGGTCGGCAAACTACTGGGATGGCTGGGAGTCGAGTGTAGGGGAAGCATGGCCGAAGGGCTCTGAGCACTCAACCCATCTCGCTCACCAGTCACCCTGCCCAGTACACACGTTATCAAGTTATCCTTGGTCATGCTGCTAGTAACCACATGACCGATAGCTGTGGCCAGGCATTGAAGACCGTACCGATCCATACCCTCCAACCGCTCGGCAGTAACAGGCCATTGCAAAAATATCCTAGCATCCTCCTCACAGTTCACCCGATTAACCCTTTCATCATACTGTTGTTCCTCAGTCTCGACATTACGTACTGTGTCTCCATTCTCCTCTGACCCGGTATAAGACATGATGCTCACAAAAATTTCTCACCACAATATTCAGAAAAGAAGTACCCCAAACTCTTATGTAGCACTATTCACTTGCCAAAAATGTGTGAAGACTCTCAAGTGCTATACTACTTTGCCAAAAAAAAAATTAACGTGCCCACTATATTCCTCAATAAAACAAATGACCACAACAATCCTGCAATTATCTCTTAGTTCACAAGATCCTGAGCTAGGTCGCCATTTGTTACGATCCAGGTTCTCAAAGACACAGGGCTCTTCAACATTGGACTAGATAATGGCAAAATGCAACAACGGTAACACTAGATCCAACCCCTGCCTTAAACACTGGAAAACAAAACACCATTAACGCCCTGAGTCGTGCCTGGACAACGAGGTATCCTATGACTCGGTAACTGGTGCACACACACTAGGCTGACGCTCGATGATACAGCCTATTCTCAAACAGTAAAAGATTACTCGATTAGGTTACACAAAGAAAAGATAGTTAACGTGATTAATTAGCGTTACGGTAGATACTCAAATAACTGGCACTCCTGTATTAAAGAAAGTGCAATGCTAGTCCTGCAACATCAACTGGAAACTTCTGAAATAAGTCTGATGCTGGGAAGATGTTCGTAAAGAATCTTGAACAATTATAATGCAGAATACGGGTCACAATAAATACTAGGACATATAGTAATAATAGGCAGGCGAATAATAAAGACTGCGCAAAGGTAGTAATGCTCGACAACTAAAGAAATGCTTCGTGACACAACGCAACAGCCTACTAGGGTTGTGCAACTCAACAACAACCTCGGCTCAAAAGTGCAGTGAATAATAATGTTGCATACATATAATAATGGGGGCTTATCTCTAACCAGTGTCTGCTCAGTTAATAAAGTCTAGCTGGGGTATCAAGGCAGGGCAACAATGGGTGAGCATGCGGCTCGTAGCCTAACGTTGTCCGAAGGTGGTATAATGAAGATTACGTTATATGACGGGGATGCTCTCTTGATAAATCTAGGTCTCTAGTACCTAGTTCTATCCTGGCGATCCCTCAGAAGTCAACACAAAGAGGCAGCACTATGTTGTGAGGGATAGGCTATGGCCCTCTCACCCCACAGCGCTGTGCTCGCAAAGTAAACCCACCCGAAGACAACTTAGGCCCCCACAGTACCTGTCGATGTCGTGCAGGGCTTAGCTAACACTGCACACATCGGAGACAACGACACAGTAACCTTACCCCTAGTCTAGCTTTAGATAACCAAGCAGAATCATTCAACACCTTGCCAGGGAGACATATACCGGTCTACAACCTTCCCGAGAGAGGACACACACGGAAAAGTCCGTCTCTCCAACCTCAATAAAGCATAATACCTCCTTAACCTAATACAGGGAAATATCTGAGAGCTTCGCGTACAATACGACTGGCCGACGATGAACGTCTATGCTGAAACCAGAAGGGATGTTGAGTTTAATAAAGATTAGAGAATGAGAAAGGAGAAGTCGAGAGAGAGAAATAGTATGCAAAGTGGCGAGTATGGGGGACAGAATTGCAAAGGATGTAGGTGATACGCGTGTCAGGCAAGCTCTGAGCTGGTAAAAACATGAGGCCGCGATGGGCAGGGACTAGTTGACCACCCGGCCGCCAACGCCGTCAGTGCCCAAGCGAGCCGCGTCATAGCTCAACCCGCTGCCAGGTGTACCCCCTCACCCTCTCTCGCTCGCCTCCCACACAAGCAACATTTATATTATAGCGAATATAAAATATAAGGCGCGGTCACAGACCAAAACAAAGATCACTTCTAGACTGTCTGTGGCAACACGACACTAATAAAACAAAGCAGATCATCCTAGGACAACTGTAGCCCATCCCCCCATCCTGGCGAGCGCTAGCGAGCTGCAATGCCCCACGCAACCATTCTGTCAACGCCGGGAGGCGTCACAGAAGACATATTCCTCGGTGGTTACCACACACTCCTCTTTCCCCTTTACCCTTATATAGGGGGACTATTATGCCAGTCTTCCAGTTATCGGGTGCATTCCCCTTCTTCCATGCTAGTTTGCACATTTTCCATACCCATTCGATCACTATCTCACCACCATACCTCAACATTTCGCCACACACTCCATCTGTTCCTGGTGCTTTCCCCAACTTCACTCTTTTCATGGCTTCCCACACTTCTGACCTCCTGATCCCCACCTCCTCCTCCACTACTTCTCTTCTTCTCCTTCCCATACCATATCCAGCTATGTTTTCTGGCTCTTCATTCCTTACATTTAGCAACTCATTGAAGTACTCCCTCCATCTTTCGACTCTCTCTTGCTTCTCGGCTAGCATTCTTCCATTCTTATCTTACACACCCTTACTGTTTCCCTTGCTACCTTCCCTAACTTTCTTGACTTTTTTCCAGAACAGTTTCTTACACTCCCTCCATTTTACACTCAGATTCCTTCCAAATTCCTCATCTACTCTTCTCTTACTTTCCTTCACTACTCTCTTCACCACCCTCTTACTCTCCACGTACCTTGCTCTTTTCTGTCTCTCGAAATCTTCATTCCCTCTACTACCCAACCACTCTCTATATGCTTTCTTCTTTTCTTCCACAGCTATTCTTACCTCTTCTGTCCACCATGCTGTATAGACAAATATTATAAATGGGTTTATTTTGACCAATAAACCTTTAGTATTTTACCATTATTTTTTTTTTAGATATTTACTTTAAGGGAAGGGTTTTAGTTTGTTCCCTAGACCTCAAGCAAACTTAAAATTACACCCCCTTGACTCTCTTTCAAGATAAATTTGTACATTTGAAAAATGTCCCGGCCGAATGGCGGTTTCTCTTAAATTACAGGCTCGCGATGTTTCGCCAGGAAAAAATCGACACCAAAATGGCACGAAAGGTTTTAAATTTGACAGAAATGGGGCGAAAGTTCATAAAATCGCCAAACTAATGGGGCGAACGTCATAAGATTTCCAAAGCAATGGGGCTAAACATGAAGAAGAATGGGATAAAAATAAAAAAATCCCTCAAGTGGAAATCTCTCCTTAAGGGGAGGTGGGTCGTTTTTCTGGACCCTTTTCTGCCTCGTACTAAAGCCCATTAGTTTTGAGATTTTAAAACGTTCGCTTCATTAGTTTGGCGATTATAACACCTTTCGCCCTATTTCGTTATCAATTTTAAGACCTTTCGTGTCATTTAGGTGTCGATTTTTTCCTATGCGAGCGATAGCGAGCCAGTAATATTAAGAGTAACCGGCCTTTGGCCGGGAAATTTTTCTACCGAAAAATGTACAAATTCATCTTGAAGGGAGGTCTAGGGGGTGTATTTTAAGCTTCATAGAGGTCTAGCGAGGAAACTAAAAAATAAATGTATAAATGAATAAATAGACTAAAAATCCAGCACCAATCCCCTTATTAAACCAAATATATATATATATATATATATATATATATCTGTTAGTAAAGCCAGGTAATAAATTTTCTTTGATGCACACGAGGTTAAAAGATATAGCAGTTTCAGCATTAGAAATTGTATAGTTCAGGCTTTCCAGAGATCTGACAATTTTGCGTTAATGGGCAGTACGGAGGTACAGTAGATTGGCAAAATTCATGATGAAATGGATACAGGATACAGGTACATGGTGAACAGTAGATACGACGTTTCGCTATTCATATAGTATTTTCAAGTAATCAATGGTAAAGAGAATAATATGAGTTTAAATAGGAGCTGGGAAGGTTGAGGTGGCGAAGTTACAGCAGGCTATCGTCTTTGTTTTGTTTTATCTAAAAAAAGTAGGCTACTGCTTTACTAGGCTACAGTGACACCAGGGCCATCTGTTGATACAGTATATTAACCCCTTGTGTGCGGTCACACTTTATTTTTATATAATCTCTATTTGGTGAATTGTATATTTAGTTACATATTCTGTTATATATATATATTTGTTTAAGGTTAGGTTATCACACCTGGTAGCCTATTTCTGGGTATTTCAATTTTATTATTTTCGGTTAGGCTATTCAACGCTGGTAGCCTATTGGTGCGTATTTAAATTTATAAAAAAAAAAACTTTTGGTTAGGCTATCGCCCCTGGAAGCCTAATTCTGCGTATCTCAAATGTTTTGTTTTCGGTTAGGCTATCACCCCTGATAACCTATTGTTGTGTATTTCAACATTGTTTTCGGTTGAAGTGATTGAAGTGTTTCTAAAGTGAGTGAAGTGTTTTAAAGTGAGTTAAGTGTTTTAAAGTGAGTTAAGTGTTTTAAAGTGAGTGAAGTGATCTGAAGAAACTGACTGTTACCATGCCTCGCACTTGTACGAACTGCGCCAGTAGGTTTGGTGAGTCCATGTTTGTTACTGTCGATCTTCAAGTCTGCCGTCTCTGCCAGCAACAAGAGAATTTGACAGTGAAATTAGATGAAGCCTACAACAAGATCAACGTCCTCACCATGAAGCTGGAATCACTCCAAGAGTTTGTAACACTCAACGTTGGAGTACCACAAACTTCAATTGTCACCGCAACTCCAGCAGCCACCAACGCCCCAACGTCAACTGCCAACAATTCAACGCCTGCAGTAGCCATTTCATCTGATGGTTCCGATACTCAAGAAACAAATAGTAACTCTCTTCCCCCTCAAGACAATTTCCGTGTTGTGAGGAACAACGTTTGCCCCAAGACCAGGAAACCCATACCGATTACTGAGTGTCAAAACCGCTTCCAGATACTCGCAGACTCAGATGACGAAGCAGAAAAAGAAGAAGTCCGGCTCGTGGGAGACTCGATGATACGTGGTCAGCTCACAGAGTTTTGCGCCAGAGCACCTAAGACCAGGAAGCGTTTTTGTATCCCTGGTGGTGGTGTGGACGACGTAGTTGCTGCAGTTGACGAAGTATCTAAGCTGGCCCCTGCTAATACAATGTACATCATCCACGTTGGATCCAACGATGTACAGCGAACCCGGTCGGAAGATTTGCTTTTAAAGTACCAGCAGCTGATCAAGTCGTTTAAGGAGAAGTCATCAAGGATCATCGTCTCAGGAATCGTCCCCCGGCTTGGTGTAGAGAGCCGATTTTACAACATAGCCAGCAGCACAAATCGTTGTCTAGCAAACCTCTGCAGGAAGGAAAACGTGGGATTCGTCGACACCTGGGACAATTTCTACTACGATGACTATTTGTTTTCGGACGATGGAGTTCATCTGAACCAGGTGGGAGCAGCACGTTTTGGGCGTCTTCTCAACGATGCGGTGAAGGATTTTCGGAGAAGAAATCGACTCAGCACAGGACAACCAGGAAGGAGGACCGAACACAGCGAGGGCGGCAACCTGCGAAGGAATTAAATGCTAATCTGTCAAGAACCGCGAATTTGGATAAAGCTCCACCAACACGACCCAAATTCAAAACCGCCAGGGATAACGACCGAGGACCGATGTCAGCCATGAATGTAAATGTAGATCCGATCAGAACCAAAAATTTGATTAAAGAACGTTCTGCGAGTTCTAAAACCGCAACTTTAAAGGTTTTCTATGCAAACGCTCGTAGCATACGCAATAAATTTTCAGATTTAGAGGAACTAGTGTTTACTGAAAATTATGATGTGATTGGTATAACAGAATCTTGGCTCAATACAGTAGATAGAGACTTTTTAGCAGAGTATTCACTTCCCGGGTATATAATGTTTGAGAAAAGCCGAATAAATAAAAATGAAGGCGGCGTTTTATTTTATATCAAAGAAAGTCTTAACCCGACCCTCTTGTCAAAACCTCAAATTGTGAACGTCGACACATCTTTTGTGCTAATAAAGAATAATAAAGGTACAAAAATAATACTTGCATTAATATACAGACCTCCAGTTCAATTAGTACAAACTGACCGAGAAATTTATGAACAAATTGCAGATGTAAGTAACTCACAAGATACCGTATTTTTGACGACTTTAATTTACCTGTGACCAAGTGGGGCGATACTCTTACTTCACACTCCGGACATGACTTGTATACGAACTTGCAAGAGAGTTCGCTTTATCAATTTGTTCGAACACCGACCCGTGGTAATAACGTTCTTGACATTGTACTTGCAACAAAAGAAGAATTAATAGAGAATTTGAATGTTGGTGATGAATTCAGTAACAGCGACCATCGTACGATAACTTTCACTTTAAACTTTACTAGTAACGAACCAAATAGTAGCATCGAAAAAGTCCCTAATTTCAAGAAAGCAAACTTTCATAAACTTAGAGCTATGTTTAAAGAAACTGACTGGAGCTTTTTAATTAACAATAACGACATAAATACATCTTGGAAGTTATTCGAAACCACTTACCTAAAAGCAGTGCAAGACTGCATACCATCGAAAATACGGCGTCCAGGCCATAATAATAAGCCCAAATGGTGGAATAAAGATATTTCAAACTGCCTGCTTGCTAAAAAATTTGCTAATGATAGATTAAAATCCTCACAAAATGACGAAGAACGGGTGAAATTTGTAGAGCTACGACGCAAAGCCAAAAAGTTAATTAAGCAAAGTAAAAAGACCCTAGAGTTACATATTGCGAATCAAAGTAAAACAAACCCGAAAGAATTCTATAGTTATATCAGAAAGAAAAAAGTAGTTACTTCAACTGTTGGACCGTTAGTCGATGAAAATGGATAATACACCAAAGACGAAGTACAAATGAGTAATGCCCTCAATACCTTCTTTGCATCAGTTTTTACAACAGAAGACCGCAGTGATATCCCTAGACCATCGCCGATTCAGATTGATAATTCAGATGTTCTAAGCAATATCACCGTTACAGAGAGAGAAGTATTGAATTGTTTAGGTAAACTCAAGGTAAATAAAACGCCTGGACCTGATACAATCTCGCCTAGAGTTCTAAAGGAAGCTAAGGATGAGCTCTCCAAACCACTGACATTACTATTCAATAAATCCTTGCAGTCTGGAACTATGCCTGATCAGTGGAAGATAGCCAACAAAACACCGATATTCAAAAAAGGCAGCAAATCCCTACCCAGTAACTATCGTCCAATTAGCTTAACCTCAGTTGTATGTAAAATGCTAGAAACGGTCATAAGAGACAGACTCGTAAATCACTTAGAGGAAAATAACATACTTAAAGATACTCAACACGGCTTTCGTAAAAAACGTTCCTGTTTAACAAACCTCTTAGACTTCTTCCACGATATCCTCAACCTCTACGATGAGAGTAAAGCTGTAGATATTATATACCTTGATTTTCAAAAGGCCTTTGACAAAGTTCCCCACAAACGTTTACTGCTAAAACTAAAAGCGCATGGAATACAAGACGGTGTGTTGAAATGGATAGAAAATTGGCTCAGCGACAGAAAGCAAAGAGTAGTCATAAACGGTAAGGCATCTAAATGGACCAATGTAAGTAGCGGGGTACCCCAGGGATCGGTACTAGGACCAATTCTCTTTCTAATTTACATCAACGACATAGATGAGGGTCTCACCTGTACAATCTCAAAATTTGCTGACGATACAAAAATTGCAAATAGCGTACTCTCAAAAGATCAAGTTGACGATATGTAACACAATCTAGATAAATTGTCACATTGGGCCCAAATTTGGCAAATGAGTTTCAATGCGGATAAATGTAAAGTACTACATATCGGATACCTAAATGAGAAAGCAAACTATTCGATGAATGGCACTCAGCTTAAGAATGTAAACAGAGAAACCGATCTGGGAGTAACAATATCGAGTAACCTAAAACCGAGTCAACAATGTTCAGAAGTTGTTAAGAAGGCAAACAAAATAATTGGCTTTATAGGCAGATCATTTGAGCATAAATCCAAAGACGTAATCCTAACCCTTTACAATTCCTTAGTCCGCCCTCTTCTGGAATACTGCGTTCAATGCTGGTGCCCTTATTACCAAAAAGACATAAACAAGCTAGAACGAGTTCAACGTAGAGTTACCAAAATGATACCTAGCCTAAAGAACAAACCATACGAAGAGCGTCTTAGAGAATTAAATCTATTTCCTTCAACCCAGCGCAGATTAAGAGGTGACTTAATTCAAGTGTTCAAAATCATCAAAGGCATCGACAATATGAACTGTAGTAAGTACTTCACTATCGACCAATCTAATTACACGCGGGGAAACGGTTGCAAAATTATTGGTAAATCTTTTAACTCACACGAATCTAAGAATTTCTTCTTCAATCGAGTTGTCAACTTGTGGAATGGGCTTCCCCGAGACGTTACAGACTGCAGCACCGTTGATTCATTTAAATTCCGCCTAGACAAATATCTTGCATCAAAACCGCGACTGACTGCGTTTGTAAATGAATAACTTTATTTTATCCTCCCCTCAGTTACTAACCCATATGTCCCCTACTAACTTCCTAGTCCTGCCACGTTAGTGGCAGGGCAGTAGTTCCCTTTCCAATGTTCCCTTACCCACTCTAAACCACTGTTTGGACACTTGATCCTCAGTGTTTTGGAGGACAAGCAGCCTAGAAGGGTCACTAGATCTGTTGTTGCTTGATTTCCTTTGTACTCCTTTGTACTCCTTTGTACTCCTTTGTACTCATTGGTGGATGGTATGTTCGCTATGCGGGCACTTCTCCTGGTTTGTGATTGGCCAGTGGGTGATGACGTCAGGAGTTGCGCGCTGGAGTCAATCATGGCTAGGGGTGTAGGGTGGTGGAGAGAAGGGGGGACTGAAGTCATCGTAGGTTGGCTGGGAGCTGGGGTGAGATGTGCGGGTTCGAGGGGCGTCTCTCCATTGGCAGAGCGGCAGTGTAGTGTCTTTTAGCAGAAGGAAGTATCTGAAGGTCTAGAGTTTGATTATTAATACTAGGATTCAGGGCTTGTATGTATAGGGCTTCTAATATTGGGAGTCGTCTTTTTTTTTTTTTTTTTTTTTTTTTTTAAGAGACAATGAACGGAGGAAGGAAAACACAGATAAAACAAAAAGGTCCATGTGCCTAAAGGCATCCTCCATTCATAAAATGTTTGTAACAACTGGATTTAAACATTTGTAGATTGTAAGTTTGTGGAAAGCAATTCGAGGGAAGTGAATTCCAAAGAGTAGTAGCTCTGGGGATAAATTAATTCTGATAAGCAGAAGTTCTGCATTGTGGAGGAGAAAGTGTAAATTCATGGGCGCTCTCAGCTGCCCTAGTTCTACGGGGAAAGATGTGGAGAGGCGGCACAATTGAAGCAAGTTCCTCGGAACAATAGCTGTGAAAATATCTGTAGAATAATGCAAGGGATGCAACCTTTCTTCGTATGGATAATGTAGGAAGGTCCTGTGTGATTGCAGGGTTATTGATTAATCTAATAGCTTTATTTAGAATTTTGTCCAACTGCCTCAATGCAACCACTCCACTTCCACCCCACAGAGGTGAACAGTAATCCATCTGCGAACGCACATGACTTTTATATATCACGGCCAACTGCTCGTCAGTGAAGAATTCTCGAACTCTGTACAGGAGTCCCAGTTTTTTAGAGGCATTCTTAGCAATGCTTCTAACATAATGTGTCCAGCTCAAGTTAGTAGTTAATGTTACACCGAGAATGTTAATACTAGGGGAAGTGGGAATATTTACATCATTAAAAAATATATGGGAGTCAGTGAGATTCTGTCGGTTAGAAAATTGAATGTACTTGGTTTTCTGTGCATTAAAGGAAACTAGATTCTTTTGTCCCCATCCATTAATTCTAGAAAGGTCCTGGTTCAGAGAATGTTTATTTTTGAATTTATAAGATCGGGTTGGGTGAAAGAATTGGTAAATGTGAAGGAACTGTGGAGTGTTGAGTCATCTGCGTAGGAATGTATTGGATTATGAGTGGTAGATATGAGATCATTGATATGAATGAGGAACAGAATTGGGGCCAAAACTGATCCCTGGGGAACACCAGCATTTATTGAGTGAAATTGAGAATAAAGGTCATCTACCATTACACGTATTTTTCTGTTATGAAGATAAGAAGAAATTAGTGGAACTAATGATGCAAGGCCGTAGTGTGACATCTTCGACAATAAGGATTGATGCCAGACTCTATCAAATGCCTTTGATATATCCAGTGCTATTGTAGGTGTTTCACCATGTTGGTCTGTAGCTTGGTTGATTTGATGCGTAAGAAGGCAAAGCATGTCTGCAGTTGATCGACATCGTCTAAAACCATCTGCGATCACTTTCTCTATCAACTATGGTGGTGTGTTTTTTTAAATTGTTACGTGTGAGGGGGGTGGTTGTGGGTCAGGTAGTGGTCTTTTATGGCTCCTGCCTGAAGGTGAAGTGTTAGCCGTTGGGATAGACGAGTCTGCGTCATACCAATGTATGATTGAGGTCCTCAATCCTCAAAATTACAGGTAAATTGGTATATTACATGATCGTCAGTCATCGGGCTTTTTGTTTTGGTGGGAGCAGGTCTGTTGCGGAGAACAAGGTTGGAGGTCTTAGGGAATTTGTAATATATGATTAATTTAACTTTTGTTTTCCGGGTTGGTGGGGAGGACGTGATTAGATATTATTTCTTTCATGACTGCCTCGTCGGTGTTGTGGTCGGAGGACATGTAATTTCAGTAGAATATCTTGATTTCATTAGGGGGGGTCGATGTTGGGTGGCTTTTGGGTGTACCACTTTTCAAGGTGGTGGTTGATGGTGCTGGAGACGTCTGAATAGGAATATCCGTTGTTTACTAGGACATGCGATAATCTTTCCAGTTCCTGGTGGGTGTCGGCCAAAGTAGAGCAGTGTGTGAGGACTCTCCTGACGTAGGTGGAGAAGGAGGATAGGAGATAACGACGGGGGCATTCGCTGTCACCATTGAGGCATTGTCCTGTGTTAGTGGGTTTTGTGTAGACTGTGGTTTTGAACCCAAGGGTGTTCAGGGTGACGAGGATGTCGAGGAAGGGGAGTTGTCCATTATTGGATTTTTCAAAGGTGAAGTTGAGTCCGGAGGAGGTCATGAAGCGATGATGGAGTTCGTGGAGGTCCTTAATTTGCACAAAGATGTCATCCACGTATCTAAACAGTAGACGGCAGGTCGCTGGACGTCTAGGAGCTCTTCCACGATGGTACCCATGAAAAAGTTCGCGAAAAGAACTCCCAGGGGGCTGCCCATCGCTACTCCGTCTATCTGCTGATACATGTTGCCTCGTGGGCAAAGAAAGAGGGCTTCCTTAGTGCAGAGCTCCAGCAGCGTCTTCAGGGCCTTCTCCAGGATGTCTAGGGTGGGTGTGTCAGGGCAATGGTATACTCGGCGTAGTATCATGTCAATGGTCCTGTCCACAGGCACGTTGGTGAACAGGCTTTCTACGTCGAGGGAGGCGATGGTGTGGTCGTTATTCCGGGGGGCGTCTCGTAGGATTTCGAGGAAATCGTGGGCTGAGTTGAGGTTGAATTGGCAGGGCACGTAGGGGGTGAGTAGGTTGTTCAAGGTCTTGGCGATCTGGTAGGTGGCGGTGGGGATCTGAGAGATGATAGGGCGGAGGGGGTTTCCAGGTTTGTGAGTTTTGACGGTTCCGTAAGCATAGCCGGGGTGTATTCTCCGATGAGTTTTTTAAGATGGACTCCTCCTTGTTTGGCGTTGATGGCGGTGATGGTGGTGTTGGCGGCACGTTTGATTTCATCGGTCGGGTTGCGGGTGATCTTTTTAAATTTGTTATTGTCGCTTAAGATGACGTCCATTTTCCTAAGGTACTCCTCCTTGTCGAGGATCACAAGGCAGGAAGATTTATCTGCACGATGGATGATGATGTTAGGGTTCTCTCTGAGTTGTTTAGTGGCTTGGAAGTGTTGTTTGTTGAGTATTTTGCTGTGGTGTGTTCCTTTTGTTTTGGCCGCTTCAGCTAGAAGGGTGGGTTGTAGGGCGGGGGTGGTGGTGACTTTGCCTTCCTTCTTCAGTCGTAAGATGTCGTCCAAGAGGATTTCCGTTCTAGGCGTTTCCGGTGGGGGCCACTACACCTCCAATCTCCAAGAACTCCAGCATCGCTTCATGACCTCCTCCGGACTCAACTTCACCTTTGAAAAATCCAATAATGGACAACTCCCCTTCCTCAACATCCTCGTCACCCTGAACACCCTTGGGTTCAAAACCACAGTCTACACAAAACCCACTAACACAGGACAATGCCTCAATGGTGACAGCGAATGCCCCGTCGTTATCTCCTATCCTCCATCTCCGCCTACGTCAGGAGAACCCTCACACACTGCTCTACTTGGGCCGACATCCACCAGGAACTGGAAAGATTATCGCAAGCCCTAGTAAACAACGGATA
The DNA here is from genome assembly GCA_032716605.1 of Paralithodes platypus. Taxonomy (NCBI): domain Eukaryota; kingdom Metazoa; phylum Arthropoda; class Malacostraca; order Decapoda; family Lithodidae; genus Paralithodes; species Paralithodes platypus. The sequence continues at coordinate 11,572,725 of CM064493.1, read as the reverse complement.
TTCCTATTCAGACGTCTCCAGCCTCATCAACCACCACCTTGAAAAGTGGTGCACCCAAAAGCCCCCCAACATCGACCCCCCTAATGAAATCAAGATATTCTACCGAAATTACATGTCCTCCGACCACAAAACCGACGAGGCAGTCATAAAAGAAATAATATCTAAACACGTCCTCCCCACCAAACAAAATTAAATTAATCATATATTACAAATCCCCTAAGACCTTCATTCTTGTTCTCCGCAACAGACCTGCTCCCACCAAAACAAAAAGCCCGATGACTGACGATCATGTAATATACCAATTTACCTGTAATATTGAGGATTGTGGACCTCAATCATACATTGGTATGACGCAGACTCGTCTATCCCGACGGCTAACATTTCACCTTCAGGCAGGAGCCATAAAAGACCACTACCTGACCCCCAACCCCTCCTCCCTCACACGTAACAATTTAAATAAACACACCACCATAGTTGATAGAGAAAGTTAGTGATCCCAGATGACTCCCAATATTAGAAGCCCTAAACTTACAATCCCTGAATCCTAGTATTAATAATCAAACTCTGGACCTTCAAATGCTTCCTTCTGCTAAAAGACACTACACTGCCGCTCTGCCCATGGAGAGACGCCCTTCAGCTCCGCCCCTCAAACCCGCACATCTCACCCTAGCTCCCAGCCAACCTACGATGACTTCGGTCCCTCCTTCTCTCCACCACCCTACACCCCCAGCCACGATTGACTCCCGGCGCGCAACTCCTGACGTCATCACCCACTGGCCAATCACAAACCAGGAGAAGTGCCCGCATAGCGAGCATACCATCCACCAATGAGAGACGATAGCCTGCTGTAACTTCGCCACCTCAACCTTCCCAGCTCCTATATAAACTCATATTAGTCTCTTTACCATTCATTACTTGAAAATGCTATATGAATAGCGAAACGTCGTATCTACTGTTCACCATATACCTGTATCCGGTATCCATTTCATCATGAATTTCGCCAATCTACTGTACCTCCTTACTGCCCATCAACGCAAAATTGTCAGATCTTTGGAAAGCCTGAACAATAAAATTTCTAATGCTGAAACTGCTATATCTTTCAACCTCGTGTGCATCAAAGAAAAAAAAGAAAATATATATATACATTATTTTATTATGTTCTCTCCACCAACCAACTTTACTCCTAAACTCGATTAATGAAATTAACAAACACATGTGGCAGTCCGGGGATTCGAACACAGGAAGCTCGCACTTAAAATCAACACACTTATGCATTGCGCCACGAAGACAGTTAAAGAATGCTGCACAAGCCTACGATTTATTAAGCAGGTTCGAATCCTGCATACTAATCTTAGCATGTACATTCATTCCAACTGCACTATCGCAGGCTCTGAATAGGTGAATGGAAAGAGTAATTAATGGGGAGCTTAACCCTCGGGAAGGCCTCTCTATAAACTACTCCTGAACCCCCTATCCCCCAAGATTAATAAAGGGGATGAATAATGAGAGCTCCCTGACTGCCATTGACCGACCACCTGTGCTTTCTGTATGTTATTTATTTGCTATAATTATATTATCCTCCCCGTCTCTCTCTCACTCTCACACACACACACACACAAACTCTCTCTCCCTACACACACACACACATATATATATATATATATAATACTAGCAGGGGTACTCGGCGTTGCCCGGGTAATCACCATCACTACTATTACCACTACTACTACCATAATCACCATCATCAATCAATACTACCACAATCATCACAATACTACTACTACCATAATCACCGGCCTCGACCTCCCTGTGCCTCATTAAACGGCGACCTCGATTTCGGCTGCTAAATGAACTCCGATTTTGGATCTGACCTCATCCGTAGCCCCATTTTAAGGGGCTACGAACAATTTTCGTTCCATACACCTTTTCGATCGGAGGCCTCCTTCTGCCCCAAACGGCCATTTTGTTTTTAAACCAAAAGCGATGTTTCCGATTTCGCGCCCATTTTCTCTGTCCCTTTCACCCTGGGGAATTCTATTTTTTCACTAAAACCTGCCTAGGGACCCCCTTACTATGCATACCAAGTATGAACGCTCTAGCTTAAAAAATGTGGCCATGCATAAAGAACACACACACACACACACAGACAATCGAAAATATTATATAGACTAGCAGGGGTACCCGGCGTTGCCCGGGTAATCACCATCACTACTACCACCACTACTACTACCATAATCACCATCATCAATCACTACTACCACAATCATCACAATACTACTACTACCATAATCACCGGCCTCGACCTCCTGTGCCTCATTAAACGGCGACCTCGATTTCGGGTGCTAAATGACCTCCGATATTGGATCTGACCTCATCCGTACCCCCATTTTGGGGGGCTGCGAACACCTTTCATTCCATACAACTTTTCGATCGGAGGCCTCCTTCTGCCCCAAACGGCAATTTATTTGAAAACCAAAAGCGATTTTTCCGATTTCGCGCCCATTTTCTCCGTCCCTTTCACCCTGGGGAATTCTATTTTTTCACTAAAACCTGCCTAGGGACACCCTTACTATGCATACCAAGTATGAACGCCTTAGCTTAAAAAATGTGGCCATGCATAAAGAACAGACACACACAAACACACACAGACAATCGAAAATATTATATAGAAGATATATATATATATATATACTGTATATATATATATTTACTATATATATACAATCATCACAATATATATATATATATATATATATATATATACTGTATATATATATATTTACTATATATATATATATATATATATATATATATATAGTATATATATAATATTTTTGTGGATGAGGGAGACAATAGGCAAAACTGCCTGTGTACTAGCGGTAGAATAGTGAAAGAACTGCAACATTGCGGCGAAGAGAGAGAGACTACAGATAATTGGTGAGGGGACGTGAGTTAATGAGATGGAAGACTTTCTTTTCTATTTTGTCTAGAAGTGTTGTGTGAGAGGATCCTCCCCACACGTGTGAACTCTCAATACATGGACCCACTGTGCCCCTATACAGAGAAGCGCGTAGGGGTAAAGAACCCCTGGAGGCAGTTGAGCACACCCAACTTCTGGGAAGTTGTTTTAGCAAGAGAGATCATAAGAAAAAGAGACCGAGAATATTGAGAGAAGATGAAGGGTTAATTTGTATGTTGTTGAAGAGTAGGTCATAGTTTTCTGGAAGGGGGCGACGAGTTGACAGATGGAGAAATAGAGTTTTGGAGACATTGGAAGTAATAAGGTTATCTCTGCCTCAATTAGAGATAGTAGAGAGATCAGAAGGTGTGTTATGGCCTCCTTACGTGAGTTTTGGAGTTCCCCCTTTGCTTAGCCCCTTTACTTTTGAGATTTTAAGACATTTGCCATTTTAGTTTGGCGAATATAAGATCATTTGCCCCATTTCTGACAAATTTGAAACTTTTTGTACGATTTAGAGGTTGATGTTTTCCTAGCGAGCGATAGCGAGCATGCAATTTAAGGGGAATCGGCCTTCGGCCGGGAGATTGTTCTACCGAAAAATGCACAAATTTATCTCGAAAGGGGATCTTGGGGATATTATTTTTAAGGGTGATGGAGGTCTAAGGGGCAAACTAAAAATCTCCCCTTAACACTGGGTTTCAGCAATACTAAAGATCAATCGTGCAACACCACAATTCCTAACATGTCTGGGTTCTTGTGTACAGCAGACACTAACCTTAACCACTTTGGATGTAGCAATACTAAGTTCAACATGCACAAAGCTCATCAAACAATAATAATAGTCTAGCTTTTATTACTCGAGTTCTTGTGAAAGGCAAGCTTCTATATAGTTGTGAACAGTAAGTGATTCAACTATCTAATGAATGGCTTCTAAATTACCTGAATTTTAGAGTGAAGCAAGTTACAGTTTATGAGCAATAACTAATTTGGGTTCTTGTGAAAAACAGAGGGTTTTTGTCAAGGTACAGTACCAAATAACACTTCTAACAGTGTTCTAATGACTGTCTAATGGTCCTATAGCTGTTTAATATAGTTAGTCAAAAAGGTGGTGAGTTGATTCTCAAGAACCAGGGCGTCTCGGCAGGTACAGTGGCGCTAATAAATCATTCCTCAGCTGTCATTACATGGCTCGCTATGTGCTGTATTAATGTCTGTCAGATGTTGAATCGGGTGGCTAAGTGTAGGAACATCTTGGTATATCTCACACAAAAAGAACAAATCCTGTGTAAATATTGCTATTACCAATTATTGATCAAAACATAATTGGTGCCTAGACATCACTTATTAGCCCGATTGTACAGTCGCGCTAATAAGTGATGTCTAGGCACCAAGTATGTTTTGATCAATAATTGGTATAGGCAATATCTAAGCTTCATTTCTTCATATCGACTGAAATATACAAACATGTTCCTACACTTACCCACCCTATTCATCATCTGACAGACATTAATACAGCACAGAGAGAACCAAACGTAATGGCAATTGGGACATGACTAATTAGCGCGACCGTACTTCGTCGTCAGCTAGGCCACACATAAGGGCAACGGCAACAGAACCACACACAGGCGTCGACACCAGGAGCCTCTCAGGTATAGTTTATTCGCTGTAAGTAAGCGAGAAATCATGAGCTCTATCCTCTGTAACTCAAAGAGGGCTAGACCAAATTGGTTGTAGATTTCCACATCTATTCCTTGATTGACTCTTCCCACATGGTAGAAATATTAGCTCGATTACTCTAGTCGTTTTTCAGTTACAGAAGTTAGAGGTAATGATTTCTCGCCTACCTACAGCGAATAGACTATAGCGGGATCTCTCAGGGCGGTCAGGTCAATAATAGGGGATGAGGGCCTCGTTCGCTGGCTCGGCTTCTGACTCAAACAGCTTCGGTATATACAGTATAGTTCCCCCCCTCTCTCTGTGGTCCTCTTACCAACCAAGGGGTATTACGTATCCCCCCCCCCCCGATCTCTCTCTCTCTCTCTCTCTGTAGAATTAAGTCCTGACCACCTTATTTGGATCGTAAGGTCTGTGTGGCCAGTGCATATATGTAAGTCTATGTAAATATATATCTCTCCCTCCCTCTCTCTCTCACTGTCACGCTCACTCTCTCTATCTCTCTCTCTTACCAATGAGGGGGTGATAGTTCCCCCTATATGTGGCCCCACACTCTCTCTTACCAACGTGGGGGTGGGGGGGGGGGGGTCTGCGCTCCCCCATGTATACCTGTAGCCCCCCCCCCACTGGAGCCAACACTATTCTCTACCAAGCATCAGAGAGTGGTGGTGGTGGTGGACATTTCCCTCACCCCTCACCTTCTACAGGTAAAATATAACATTAAACCCGGTATCACACGAGAGTTTTTATAGTCAACATTCTATGATCAACATTTTTCTGGCAACATGTCTGGAATATTTTGCACCGGTATCAGAAACTAGACTGTTGATAGATGAAATTAGGTCACCGAAATATTCTAAATGTTGTTGTTGTTGTTGTTGTTCCCTAAGCTGCCTGGCCGAACAGCCCCGAGTCCTTAAGGAAGGCCATGGCCACGGTCGGGCTCTCCCACAGAGCTCTCAAATAGTGTAAATTGTGTTGTTGGCGTAAGTGGTTGTGTGAAATGCAGTCTTCTATGATGTGTTTTATGGTATGGGGTGCTGTGTTACAACCCGGGCAGGTGTCAACGACGGAGTCATCCAGTCTCTTCTGATAGCTCAGAAGAGCTGGATGGTGTCCGCATCTCAGCCTGGCCAGGTGGACTCTGTCCTCGCGAGGAAGGGAGGATTCAGAAGGATGGATTTCGGGAGGTCGTGCTTGCAGCTGTGTGTTGTCTATGAGTGAGTGGATGGAACGGCGAGTGATATGAGTATGGATGTGCTTCCGGAAGTTGGTATGGGGTGGGCAGGGAGGGAGAGAAGACAGTATTTGTGTGTGATAGCGTGTGCTGGGTGTTGTTTTTATATTTCTTGATGTCTGTGGGTGTGTTGCCATGTAGTGTAGTGGGTGGTGTTGATTCGTGGAGGCTGCTGCCAGGAATTGAGTGCCTCTCATGTCTAGATGATCTTTGACTTTTAGGACTTTGGTTTCTTGATGTAGGTGATCTGCGGGTGTAGTAGCTGTGCATCCTGTGATGATTTTAAGGGCTTTATTTTGAATAGTCTGTAAGGTCTTATGATGTGTTTCAGCTAGGTTAGAAGCCCAGACCGGGCTTGCGTATTCCATAACTGATCTTATGTATTTTTTGTAGACTGTGGTGGTGGTTTCTTTGTTGTGTCCAAATTTCGTGTGGGCAAGTGATCTGAGGGCGTTAAGTCTGGGTGTCAGTTTCTTTTTCGTGTCTGTGGTGTGCTGTTTGAATGTCATTTGGGTGTCGTATGTTATGGATTTTGTGTGTGTGTGTGTGTGTTAGGGGTGTGTTGTTTATGTTGAGTCCCGGGACGTAATTGTGCTCTCCTGTCCAGCTTGTGAGGAGGGTTGCAGTGGATTTAGCTAGGGCTAAATTGAGTCTGTTTGTAGTGCACCACTCATGTAATGTGTCGAGATAGTCTTGAAGGAGTCTTGTTACTGTGTCTGGGTTTTGGTGCGTGCTTGTGAGTGTTATGTCGTCTGCGTAGGAGGCTATGGTTATTTGGGGTGAATTTGGTGTATTTATATCATGCATGTACAGATTGAAGAGTGCGGGCAACAGGACGGATCCGTGCGGGACTCCATTTGGGAAATTTCTAATGCTAGATGACTGACCGGCAAAAGATACGTGTGCACATCTGCCTGCTAAGAAGTTGGCCAGCCATCTTTTTGTGTTGTTGTGCATGTTTGTGTTGTAGATTTTGTTTGTTAGGTTGTGGCGGGGGATGGCATCGAAGGCTTTACTAATGTCAAGTGTGGCAAGTACTGATCTGTGTGGTGGTCTAGCTGAGTTGATGCCGTCAAAAGCTCTTTGTGTAAGGTCTGTAAGAAGTGTAAGAAGTCTGTGTAAGGTTTGTGGAGTGCAATGGCCTGAAGCCGTGTTGTGTTGGAGAAAGGGGTAAGTCAGGTGTCATTAGTTGTAGTACAAGGCGCTCTATGACTTTGGAGGGGGTGCAAAGGAGTGTGATAGGGCGGTGTGAGGATTTAGATTTTCTTTTCTTCCTGTGACATATGACCTGACCTAACATTTTTTCTTGTTCAATATGATCCATTAGTAGGTATTGCTATATAGTGTACTATTTTTTCTCCATAACATAGAAGTCCGCCGGTTGGCGTCTCTTAAGTAGCCTATTATTTGGCCGTTGTTTTTGTAACGTGATATTTAGATACATAGCCTATAGGCTCGCAAGCAAAATGGATAAAAACGGTAAAGAGACACCGTCTAGTGGGGTGCTGAACAAAGCCCCTAAAAATCAAAGGGCGGGACTTCGGGGAGTAATAAATAGGCTAATAGTGGACGTCAACACTTTCATCACTACTGCTGAACTAGAGGAATTGGAGGCTAGATTAGAAAACATCCAGGTTACCCACGGTCGTATTACGGCTCTGAGTGAGGTGATTGTGGCTGCCATGACAGAGGAGGAAGAGATTGTTACAGAGTGTGATAATCGCGCCCTCTATGACGAACCTGTCTTTAGAGCGAAGTACCTATTACAGCGTGCAATCGCAAGTAAGAAGGGAGGCGATAATGAGGCCCATAGAAGGGCTGACCCAAAACATACTGTACACCTCCCAAAGCTCAATCTTCCTACATTTGGGGGCAAGTTGACCGAGTGGTTAGCTTTCTGGGACGTATTTCGATCTACGGTTCATGAATCCTCTTTGGATAATGTCCGCAAGTTTCACTATCTGAAGGGACAAATGGAAGGAGAGGCCTTACATTTAATAGAGGGTTTTGCAGTAGTAGGTGGTAGTTATCTTGAAGCGGTACACTTATTAGAGTCCACATACGGGGATAGAGAGCAGTTGAAGATGGCCCATGTCGTTGCCTTGTTGGGGCTCGCAGAACCACAGTATAAGGTTGATGAGTTGACAAACTTCAGGGCAAATATGGAGTGCCATACTCGATCGCTAGATACCCTAGGGCTTACCACGCAGGAAATGATAGTCATTATCTTGCGTCAGAAGCTTCCTATGGCAATACTTGATAAGGTAAGATCATTTGAGCTGGGGGAATTCAAAACTCAGTTCAGTAAGGAGATCAATAATCTACAGTTGAACAAAGGGAGAATGTATGAGTCGGGAGGGAGTGAGAATGTGGAGAAGAGGGGAACAGTAAGCATGACAGTGGGGACTAAAGTAAAGAAAGAGGGTGTGTATAAGAAACCTGCTCAGATTCTATGTAAGCTATGTAACAACAAACATAAATGGACTTTCTGCGTAAAATACCCAACAAATGAGACAAAACTAGCACAGGCGAAAAGATTGAAGCTATGTGTAGGTTGTCTAAGTAAAGAACATGGTAAGCAGGGACAATGTACTGCTACATACTTAAGGCCCTGTCGCCACTGCAAAGGACATCACTTTGATAAGTTGTGTCCTACAGCAGATAAAGTCAAAGACGTCAAAAATGAGGGTACTACAACTGTGGCACTAGGTAGCACGCAAGACACCACTATATTGCCCACAATACAGATTCCCATGGAAGGTAATGACAGTAACAAAGTTTGTCGGGTACTTCTAGATCAAGGGTCTCAACGTTCCTTTATAAAGAGGTCCGTACTAGTGGGACTGAAGCACCGAATCGTAGGGGCTGAGACTCTTCGATTACAGGGCTTCACAGGGGTTACTGATAAACAAGACTACGAGATAGCGGAGATTTCATATTTCTATCGTAAAAACCGGTACTTTATGACTTGTATCGTAGTAGACACCCTACCAGAATATGTATCTGTGGGTGTGAAGAAGGTGGAACACGCATTACGTAGCAAAGGGGTTAACTTGTCAGATCCCATGGGAAATCAGAGTGAGGTGCATGTTCTACTTGGTGTGGATCATTATTATGAAGTAGTATACCCTGGATTTAAAAAGATGTGTGGTGTAATTATAATCCCTACTAAATTTGGATACTGCATGAGCGGAAAGGTGCATACTACACAGTCAAAGGTCCTGGTCGACACGGTCTCGATATATAGAGTCAATGTAACCGCGGCAGAGGAGTTGGGAAGGGAGGATTCCCAACCTAGTGACCCTAAGATGGCTGCCGAGTTCGACCTGGAACGACTGTGGAGATTGGATCACATAGGCATTAATCCTATGGAGACTGATTATGACTCGGAAGTTGCGCTACAAAGGTTTGACGAGTCTGTGTGCTACTGTGCCTCAGACAAGCAATATAAAGTTAGTTTACCTTGGAAGAACAGTGAGATAAGCCTGCCTACCAACTATGGTTTGGCATTAGGTCGCTTGCGCACATTGCAGCGGAAATTGTCTAACGAACCGAGCACGCGCCAGGCGTATGACGATGTATTTCGGAGTTATGAGGATAAGGGTTTTATTGAGAGAGTCGATGTCGAGGAACCGTGTAAGAAGGGTAGGGTTCACTATCTGGCCCATCATGGGGTAAAGAAAGACAGCGTCACCACACCAATACGGGTGGTGTATGACTGTTCTGCCCACCAAGGTCAACAACCCAGTCTGAATGACTGCCTGTTGACAGGTCCGTCCATGGTGTCGGACCTGTCCCAACATCTATTGCGGTTTAGGCTGGGGAAGTACGCCTATACCAGTGACATCGAGAAAGCATTCTTGATGGTCAAGCTAAAGGAGGAAGATAGAGATGTTACCCGCTTTCTTTGGTTCGGCGACATTAGCGACTCTGAAAGTCCCATCATAATATACCGTTTTCGGGTTGTACTCTTTGGGGCCACTTGCTCGCAGTTTTTGTTAAATGCCACAATCAGAAAACATCTAGCTGACACTCATGAGGACACAAGTAAACTATCTCGCGGATTATACATTGACAATTTGCAGGGTACTAGCGATAGTCAAGATGATTTGTTGTATGCATACTGGCAAGCACGCAGATTGTTTGCGGATGCACATCTATTTCTCCGCGAGTGGGTTACTAATAGTGAAGATCTTCAGAGTTTAATACAGGTGGATGGTACGGCATCTCTTAACCAGGAAAAGTCCAGAAATTTGGGGATGATCTGGCAACCTAAACATGACATACTAACTTTTCAAACAAGGTCTTTTGCTCAGCAGACAGGAGCGCACACAAAAAGAAGTCTGTTGAGCAAAGTTGCGCAATTTTTTGATCCTTTGGGTCTAGCATTACCTGTTACCATAAGAGCTAGGATTCTAATGCAGGAAGTTTGGAGACGTAAAATAGGATGGGATGACAGTTTGCCCGAGGACCTGAATGACCAAGGGACATTGTTGTTGAATGAATATGCCATCCTATGTACTAAACCTATACCTCGTAAAGTGGCGGCGTTCGGTGACGTTACGTTACACACGTTTTGCGATGCTAGCGCCACGGCATACGGGGTAGCCATATATGTTGTTACTTCATTTGGGGCACATTTAGTTACAGCCCGGGCCAAAGTAGCCCCGGTTAAAAAGGTAACTATCCCTAAAATGGAATTGACTGCCATGCTGCTATTAGCACGTCTGGTGCAACATGTACGCGCAGCATACGAGAGCGAATTAAATATTGAAATCGTTCACGTATGGTGCGATAGTCAGGTCGCACTCAACTGGATACATAGCAAGAAGTCTCTGCCAGTTTATGTGCGGAATAGGGTAGATGAGATTAGAGCCCTTTTGCCAGACGTTGCTTATCCTTATGTAAATACAAAGGAAAACCCTAGTGATCTCATAACTAGGGGTATAACGGCTAGCCAGTTAATGAAGTCCGAATTGTGGTGGCATGGTCCAAAGTGGCTGCTCCATGAAAGTGAATGGACGATATGGCATGCTGTTGGTGAGGGACTTCTGCCACTGGAAACAGTGGCAGTTACAGCCCAACCAAATGAGCCACCGGGTCCTATCATAAAATGGGCAAGATTCGGTGACTATAATAAACTAGTCAGAGTTGTAGCTTGGGTGTTGCGATATGTATCCAATCTTAAGCTTAAAGTAACGGGCCAACTCTGCAACAGGGGTCACAACATTGATGCTCGTGAATTTAAAGCAGCTGAAGTAACTTTGATCAAATGGGTTCAAGTAGAAACCTTTTCCAATGAATTAGAATCCTTGAAAGGCTCGAATAAGACATTAATGCCTAATATAGTGCATCAACTAAGGTTGCACCTAGACAATGGCCTCATCAGGTGTGAGGGTCGCCTGAAGTGGTCGGGTGTACCAGACGGCACAAACCGACCTATACTTATGCCAACAAGACATCACGTTACTGATCTATTGATCATACGTGCACATAGGGAAGTAAAACACTACGGGGTATGTCATATTATATCAAATTTACGTCTCACATGGTGGATACCCAGAGTTCGACAAGTAGCTCGACGCGTAGGGAGAAAGTGTGTAATATGCCAGAGACTAAAGGGTAAACCATATGCAACTGGACCAGCTCCACCCCTACCTGAATGCCGTGTAAAGCATGTAGAACCTTTCCAAGCGGTAGGATTAGATTACACAGAGGCATTGAAGACGAGGGAGAGTGAGAAGGTTTATATATTATTGTTTACCTGTGCGACGTCTCGAGCAGTACACCTAGAACTATGTGATAATATGTCTAGCGAAGAATTTATGCTGGCGTTCAGACGGTTTTGTGCCCGTCGTTCATTCCCTCAACTCATTCTTAGCGACAATGCTCCCACTTATGTCCAAGCATCAAAATATCTAAAGGATATGAGTAGTGATCCTACTATCATCACTTTTTTGGGAGAAGAAGTGCGAATGGAGGTTCATTCCAGTTAAGGCACCTTGGTTTGGTGGCATGTGGGAACGGTGTGTCGGCATAGTAAAGTCAGGACTAAGAGCGGTTGTAGGACGTGCTCTATTAAAGAAGAGTGAGTTGACGACAGTCCTCACAGAGATAGAGGCAGTCGTGAATGATCGCCCGCTTACATATGTGTACACCGACCTGCAAGAACCACTACCATTAACGCCAGCTCACTTGCTATATGGAAAACCATTGACTGCGTTTCCATCTGATTTTCAGTCCATAGTAGAGTTAGAGGATCCCTCGTTGTACTCTGAGGTAGCGGTGTCTAAGAGATACCAGTATATATCCAGGATAATCGAGGATTTTAGGAAACGGTGGATTAGTGAATATCTGCTAGCATTGAGGGAAAGGAGTGTTACTCCCTCTGGTAGACCAACGGCACCTACAGTTGGTGAAGTTGTTTTAATTAAAGAAGATAGTCCTCGTTTATACTGGAAATTAGGCCGCGTATTGGAGGTATACAAGGGGGCAGACTCTGTAGAGCGGGTGGCGCTATTAAAGACAGCCACTGGAACTACTGTTCGTCCTATCGCACGTTTGTACGCTTTGGAGCTAGATTCCGCATTGCAATCTGAGGCTCCACCTGTTATTGATGAGGTCCGAGGATTCTCGAAGGAACGACTCACCTCATACTGATGGTGATCATTCTCGGACCGGGACGCGTCCCAGACGCGCTGCTGCTGGCGCTGTCGACTTGTGGCGTCAGAAGATAGCCTCTGGGCAACTTTAGGTTTAAGGTGGGGTTCAGGTCTTTTTTGTGGGGGGAGTGTATCGTATAAATACGATAGAATATGACTCTTTTGTGATCTTGTATGTCTCTGTGACGTCACGATCTCTCCTACAGCACGACGTAGGACGAGTAGATCGTATATTATAAGATTGTAAATAAGTTAAGTTATAAAAGGCCTAATATGCTATTAAGCAATATTGCCATGGTCTTATGTAGTATATATGAATTTATCGTATATATTAATATAATTTATCGTATAGAGCAACCTAAATGCGGTACGATAATTTGGGCTCCTGGCGGTTTGCCAAGGCAGCAAGGTGTGCTTTTGAGGTACGCCAGAGCCTTCACGAACACCAACCAGTTAACATCTAATTTTCCGCCCTCAGTTGATCGTGCTTTTGTGCCTCTAATCACAATACACATACAGCAATACACACAGCTACACCATCACGACGCTCTCATCGACATCATGACTGACTGATAGATAAGCATATTATTCATGTCCATTCCCATGTAATCATTTATTCTTTCTTTAACTTGACTCGTGTCTTGGGACCGAAGTCTCGTTCCCCATTGTCCACCACCATATTGGGTAAAACGTTCTCCCTTGCCTCATTGCCATGTGGAACTATTGGTGAGTTAATTCCTGGCTAATATTAACCCTTATAACCTTACCCTATAATTATATATATTTATTATGTGAGACCTTTGGATATAAATTAGCTTGTTTCAGATTGAATTCAATTTAGATATAGAGTATTCATTTAGATTGATTTTATTTGATTCATTATAGCTTAGTAATATTTAACTTCCATTGATAGTTTACCACATTGGTGCCCAGACCCGGGAATTAGCTACCAGTAAGGGATTTTAAGGCAATGAACAAGGGGACATATAACAGGATGCAGGAACAACTCTATGATAAACTGGCAAGGCTAGCCAAGCGATGGTTAGAGCCGGAATGTAGGGTCACATCGTTGCACCTGCCCAAGTTCTGCTTCCCACCCATCGTCTTTCCCAAATAATTTTTCTTTTTCCTTCCTGTGACATATGACCTGACCTAACATTTTTCTTGTTCAATATGATCCATTAGTAGGTATTGCTATATAGTGTACTATTTTTTCTCCATAACATAGAAGTCCGCCGGTTGGCGTCTCTTAAGTAGCCTATTATTTGGCCGTTGTTTTTGTAACGTGATATTTAGATACATAGCCTATAGGCTCGCAAGCAAAATGGATAAAAACGGTAAAGAGACACCGTCTAGTGGGGTGCTGAACAAAGCCCCTAAAAATCAAAGGGCGGGACTTCGGGGAGTAATAAATAGGCTAATAGTGGACGTCAACACTTTCATCACTACTGCTGAACTAGAGGAATTGGAGGCTAGATTAGAAAACGTCCAGGTTACCCACGGTCGTATTACGGCTCTGAGTGAGGTGATTGTGGCTGCCATGACAGAGGAGGAAGAGATTGTTACAGAGTGTGATAATCGCGCCCTCTATGACGAACCTGTCTTTAGAGCGAAGTACCTATTACAGCGTGCAATCGCAAGTAAGAAGGGAGGCGATAATGAGGCCCATAGAAGGGCTGACCCAAAACATACTGTACACCTCCCAAAGCTCAATCTTCCTACATTTGGGGGCAAGTTGACCGAGTGGTTAGCTTTCTGGGACGTATTTCGATCTACGGTTCATGAATCCTCTTTGGATAATGTCCGCAAGTTTCACTATCTGAAGGGACAAATGGAAGGAGAGGCCTTACATTTAATAGAGGGTTTTGCAGTAGTAGGTGGTAGTTATCTTGAAGCGGTACACTTATTAGAGTCCACATACGGGGATAGAGAGCAGTTGAAGATGGCCCATGTCGTTGCCTTGTTGGGGCTCGCAGAACCACAGTATAAGGTTGATGAGTTGACAAACTTCAGGGCAAATATGGAGTGCCATACTCGATCGCTAGATACCCTAGGGCTTACCACGCAGGAAATGATAGTCATTATCTTGCGTCAGAAGCTTCCTATGGCAATACTTGATAAGGTAAGATCATTTGAGCTGGGGGAATTCAAAACTCAGTTCAGTAAGGAGATCAATAATCTACAGTTGAACAAAGGGAGAATGTATGAGTCGGGAGGGAGTGAGAATGTGGAGAAGAGGGGAACAGTAAGCATGACAGTGGGGACTAAAGTAAAGAAAGAGGGTGTGTATAAGAAACCTGCTCAGATTCTATGTAAGCTATGTAACAACAAACATAAATGGACTTTCTGCGTAAAATACCCAACAAATGAGACAAAACTAGCACAGGCGAAAAGATTGAAGCTATGTGTAGGTTGTCTAAGTAAAGAACATGGTAAGCAGGGACAATGTACTGCTACATACTTAAGGCCCTGTCGCCACTGCAAAGGACATCACTTTGATAAGTTGTGTCCTACAGCAGATAAAGTCAAAGACGTCAAAAATGAGGGTACTACAACTGTGGCACTAGGTAGCACGCAAGACACCACTATATTGCCCACAATACAGATTCCCATGGAAGGTAATGACAGTAACAAAGTTTGTCGGGTACTTCTAGATCAAGGGTCTCAACGTTCCTTTATAAAGAGGTCCGTACTAGTGGGACTGAAGCACCGAATCGTAGGGGCTGAGACTCTTCGATTACAGGGCTTCACAGGGGTTACTGATAAACAAGACTACGAGATAGCGGAGATTTCATATTTCTATCGTAAAAACCGGTACTTTATGACTTGTATCGTAGTAGACACCCTACCAGAATATGTATCTGTGGGTGTGAAGAAGGTGGAACACGCATTACGTAGCAAAGGGGTTAACTTGTCAGATCCCATGGGAAATCAGAGTGAGGTGCATGTTCTACTTGGTGTGGATCATTATTATGAAGTAGTATACCCTGGATTTAAAAAGATGTGTGGTGTAATTATAATCCCTACTAAATTTGGATACTGCATGAGCGGAAAGGTGCATACTACACAGTCAAAGGTCCTGGTCGACACGGTCTCGATATATAGAGTCAATGTAACCGCGGCAGAGGAGTTGGGAAGGGAGGATTCCCAACCTAGTGACCCTAAGATGGCTGCCGAGTTCGACCTGGAACGACTGTGGAGATTGGATCACATAGGCATTAATCCTATGGAGACTGATTATGACTCGGAAGTTGCGCTACAAAGGTTTGACGAGTCTGTGTGCTACTGTGCCTCAGACAAGCAATATAAAGTTAGTTTACCTTGGAAGAACAGTGAGATAAGCCTGCCTACCAACTATGGTTTGGCATTAGGTCGCTTGCGCGCATTGCAGCGGAAATTGTCTAACGAACCGAGCACGCGCCAGGCGTATGACGATGTATTTCGGAGTTATGAGGATAAGGGTTTTATTGAGAGAGTCGATGTCGAGGAACCGTGTAAGAAGGGTAGGGTTCACTATCTGGCCCATCATGGGGTAAAGAAAGACAGCGTCACCACACCAATACGGGTGGTGTATGACTGTTCTGCCCACCAAGGTCAACAACCCAGTCTGAATGACTGCCTGTTGACAGGTCCGTCCATGGTGTCGGACCTGTCCCAACATCTATTGCGGTTTAGGCTGGGGAAGTACGCCTATACCAGTGACATCGAGAAAGCATTCTTGATGGTCAAGCTAAAGGAGGAAGATAGAGATGTTACCCGCTTTCTTTGGTTCGGCGACATTAGCGACTCTGAAAGTCCCATCATAATATACCGTTTTCGGGTTGTACTCTTTGGGGCCACTTGCTCGCAGTTTTTGTTAAATGCCACAATCAGAAAACATCTAGCTGACACTCATGAGGACACAAGTAAACTATCTCGCGGATTATACATTGACAATTTGCAGGGTACTAGCGATAGTCAAGATGATTTGTTGTATGCATACTGGCAAGCACGCAGATTGTTTGCGGATGCACATCTATTTCTCCGCGAGTGGGTTACTAATAGTGAAGATCTTCAGAGTTTAATACAGGTGGATGGTACGGCATCTCTTAACCAGGAAAAGTCCAGAAATTTGGGGATGATCTGGCAACCTAAACATGACATACTAACTTTTCAAACAAGGTCTTTTGCTCAGCAGACAGGAGCGCACACAAAAAGAAGTCTGTTGAGCAAAGTTGCGCAATTTTTTGATCCTTTGGGTCTAGCATTACCTGTTACCATAAGAGCTAGGATTCTAATGCAGGAAGTTTGGAGACGTAAAATAGGATGGGATGACAGTTTGCCCGAGGACCTGAATGACCAAGGGACATTGTTGTTGAATGAATATGCCATCCTATGTACTAAACCTATACCTCGTAAAGTGGCGGCGTTCGGTGACGTTACGTTACACACGTTTTGCGATGCTAGCGCCACGGCATACGGGGTAGCCATATATGTTGTTACTTCATTTGGGGCACATTTAGTTACAGCCCGGGCCAAAGTAGCCCCGGTTAAAAAGGTAACTATCCCTAAAATGGAATTGACTGCCATGCTGCTATTAGCACGTCTGGTGCAACATGTACGCGCAGCATACGAGAGCGAATTAAATATTGAAATCGTTCACGTATGGTGCGATAGTCAGGTCGCACTCAACTGGATACATAGCAAGAAGTCTCTGCCAGTTTATGTGCGGAATAGGGTAGATGAGATTAGAGCCCTTTTGCCAGACGTTGCTTATCCTTATGTAAATACAAAGGAAACCCTAGTGATCTCATAACTAGGGGTATAACGGCTAGCCAGTTAATGAAGTCCGAATTGTGGTGGCATGGTCCAAAGTGGCTGCTCCATGAAAGTGAATGGACGATATGGCATGCTGTTGGTGAGGGACTTCTGCCACTGGAAACAGTGGCAGTTACAGCCCAACCAAATGAGCCACCGGGTCCTATCATAAAATGGGCAAGATTCGGTGACTATAATAAACTAGTCAGAGTTGTAGCTTGGGTGTTGCGATATGTATCCAATCTTAAGCTTAAAGTAACGGGCCAACTCTGCAACAGGGGTCACAACATTGATGCTCGTGAATTTAAAGCAGCTGAAGTAACTTTGATCAAATGGGTTCAAGTAGAAACCTTTTCCAATGAATTAGAATCCTTGAAAGGCTCGAATAAGACATTAATGCCTAATATAGTGCATCAACTAAGGTTGCACCTAGACAATGGCCTCATCAGGTGTGAGGGTCGCCTGAAGTGGTCGGGTGTACCAGACGGCACAAACCGACCTATACTTATGCCAACAAGACATCACGTTACTGATCTATTGATCATACGTGCACATAGGGAAGTAAAACACTACGGGGTATGTCATATTATATCAAATTTACGTCTCACATGGTGGATACCCAGAGTTCGACAAGTAGCTCGACGCGTAGGGAGAAAGTGTGTAATATGCCAGAGACTAAAGGGTAAACCATATGCAACTGGACCAGCTCCACCCCTACCTGAATGCCGTGTAAAGCATGTAGAACCTTTCCAAGCGGTAGGATTAGATTACACAGAGGCATTGAAGACGAGGGAGAGTGAGAAGGTTTATATATTATTGTTTACCTGTGCGACGTCTCGAGCAGTACACCTAGAACTATGTGATAATATGTCTAGCGAAGAATTTATGCTGGCGTTCAGACGGTTTTGTGCCCGTCGTTCATTCCCTCAACTCATTCTTAGCGACAATGCTCCCACTTATGTCCAAGCATCAAAATATCTAAAGGATATGAGTAGTGATCCTACTATCATCACTTTTTTGGGAGAGAAGAAGTGCGAATGGAGGTTCATTCCAGTTAAGGCACCTTGGTTTGGTGGCATGTGGGAACGGTGTGTCGGCATAGTAAAGTCAGGACTAAGAGCGGTTGTAGGACGTGCTCTATTAAAGAAGAGTGAGTTGACGACAGTCCTCACAGAGATAGAGGCAGTCGTGAATGATCGCCCGCTTACATATGTGTACACCGACCTGCAAGAACCACTACCATTAACGCCAGCTCACTTGCTATATGGAAAACCATTGACTGCGTTTCCATCTGATTTTCAGTCCATAGTAGAGTTAGAGGATCCCTCGTTGTACTCTGAGGTAGCGGTGTCTAAGAGATACCAGTATATATCCAGGATAATCGAGGATTTTAGGAAACGGTGGATTAGTGAATATCTGCTAGCATTGAGGGAAAGGAGTGTTACTCCCTCTGGTAGACCAACGGCACCTACAGTTGGTGAAGTTGTTTTAATTAAAGAAGATAGTCCTCGTTTATACTGGAAATTAGGCCGCGTATTGGAGGTATACAAGGGGGCAGACTCTGTAGAGCGGGTGGCGCTATTAAAGACAGCCACTGGAACTACTGTTCGTCCTATCGCACGTTTGTACGCTTTGGAGCTAGATTCCGCATTGCAATCTGAGGCTCCACCTGTTATTGATGAGGTCCGAGGATTCTCGAAGGAACGACTCACCTCATACTGATGGTGATCATTCTCGGACCGGGACGCGTCCCAGACGCGCTGCTGCTGGCGCTGTCGACTTGTGGCGTCAGAAGATAGCCTCTGGGCAACTTTAGGTTTAAGGTGGGGTTCAGGTCTTTTTTGTGGGGGGAGTGTATCGTATAAATACGATAGAATATGACTCTTTTGTGATCTTGTATGTCTCTGTGACGTCACGATCTCTCCTACAGCACGACGTAGGACGAGTAGATCGTATATTATAAGATTGTAAATAAGTTAAGTTATAAAAGGCCTAATATGCTATTAAGCAATATTGCCATGGTCTTATGTAGTATATATGAATTTATCGTATATATTAATATAATTTATCGTATAGAGCAACCTAAATGCGGTACGATAATTTGGGCTCCTGGCGGTTTGCCAAGGCAGCAAGGTGTGCTTTTGAGGTACGCCAGAGCCTTCACGAACACCAACCAGTTAACATCTAATTTTCCGCCCTCAGTTGATCGTGCTTTTGTGCCTCTAATCACAATACACATACAGCAATACACACAGCTACACCATCACGACGCTCTCATCGACATCATGACTGACTGATAGATAAGCATATTATTCATGTCCATTCCCATGTAATCATTTATTCTTTCTTTAACTTGACTCGTGTCTTGGGACCGAAGTCTCGTTCCCCATTGTCCACCACCATATTGGGTAAAACGTTCTCCCTTGCCTCATTGCCACGTGGAACTATTGGTGAGTTAATTCCTGGCTAATATTAACCCTTATAACCTTACCCTATAATTATATATATTTATTATGTGAGACCTTTGGATATAAATTAGCTTGTTTCAGATTGAATTCAATTTAGATATAGAGTATTCATTTAGATTGATTTTATTTGATTCATTATAGCTTAGTAATATTTAACTTCCATTGATAGTTTACCACATTGGTGCCCAGACCCGGGAATTAGCTACCAGTAAGGGATTTTAAGGCAATGAACAAGGGGACATATAACAGGATGCAGGAACAACTCTATGATAAACTGGCAAGGCTAGCCAAGCGATGGTTAGAGCCGGAATGTAGGGTCACATCGTTGCACCTGCCCAAGTTCTGCTTCCCACCCATCGTCTTTCCCCAATAATTTTCTTTTCTTCCTGTGACATATGACCTGACCTAACATTTTTTCTTGTTCAATATGATCCATTAGTAGGTATTGCTATATAGTGTACTATTTTTTCTCCATAACATAGAAGTCCGCCGGTTGGCGTCTCTTAAGTAGCCTATTATTTGGCCGTTGTTTTTGTAACGTGATATTTAGATACATAGCCTATAGGCTCGCAAGCAAAATGGATAAAAACGGTAAAGAGACACCGTCTAGTGGGGTGCTGAACAAAGCCCCTAAAAATCAAAGGGCGGGACTTCGGGGAGTAATAAATAGGCTAATAGTGGACGTCAACACTTTCATCACTACTGCTGAACTAGAGGAATTGGAGGCTAGATTAGAAAACGTCCAGGTTACCCACGGTCGTATTACGGCTCTGAGTGAGGTGATTGTGGCTGCCATGATAGAGGAGGAAGAGATTGTTACAGAGTGTGATAATCGCGCCCTCTATGACGAACCTGTCTTTAGAGCGAAGTACCTATTACAGCGTGCAATCGCAAGTAAGAAGGGAGGCGATAATGAGGCCCATAGAAGGGCTGACCCAAAACATACTGTACACCTCCCAAAGCTCAATCTTCCTACATTTGGGGGCAAGTTGACCGAGTGGTTAGCTTTCTGGGACGTATTTCGATCTACGGTTCATGAATCCTCTTTGGATAATGTCCGCAAGTTTCACTATCTGAAGGGACAAATGGAAGGAGAGGCCTTACATTTAATAGAGGGTTTTGCAGTAGTAGGTGGTAGTTATCTTGAAGCGGTACACTTATTAGAGTCCACATACGGGGATAGAGAGCAGTTGAAGATGGCCCATGTCGTTGCCTTGTTGGGGCTCGCAGAACCACAGTATAAGGTTGATGAGTTGACAAACTTCAGGGCAAATATGGAGTGCCATACTCGATCGCTAGATACCCTAGGGCTTACCACGCAGGAAATGATAGTCATTATCTTGCGTCAGAAGCTTCCTATGGCAATACTTGATAAGGTAAGATCATTTGAGCTGGGGGAATTCAAAACTCAGTTCAGTAAGGAGATCAATAATCTACAGTTGAACAAAGGGAGAATGTATGAGTCGGGAGGGAGTGAGAATGTGGAGAAGAGGGGAACAGTAAGCATGACAGTGGGGACTAAAGTAAAGAAAGAGGGTGTGTATAAGAAACCTGCTCAGATTCTATGTAAGCTATGTAACAACAAACATAAATGGACTTTCTGCGTAAAATACCCAACAAATGAGACAAAACTAGCACAGGCGAAAAGATTGAAGCTATGTGTAGGTTGTCTAAGTAAAGAACATGGTAAGCAGGGACAATGTACTGCTACATACTTAAGGCCCTGTCGCCACTGCAAAGGACATCACTTTGATAAGTTGTGTCCTACAGCAGATAAAGTCAAAGACGTCAAAAATGAGGGTACTACAACTGTGGCACTAGGTAGCACGCAAGACACCACTATATTGCCCACAATACAGATTCCCATGGAAGGTAATGACAGTAACAAAGTTTGTCGGGTACTTCTAGATCAAGGGTCTCAACGTTCCTTTATAAAGAGGTCCGTACTAGTGGGACTGAAGCACCGAATCGTAGGGGCTGAGACTCTTCGATTACAGGGCTTCACAGGGGTTACTGATAAACAAGACTACGAGATAGCGGAGATTTCATATTTCTATCGTAAAAACCGGTACTTTATGACTTGTATCGTAGTAGACACCCTACCAGAATATGTATCTGTGGGTGTGAAGAAGGTGGAACACGCATTACGTAGCAAAGGGGTTAACTTGTCAGATCCCATGGGAAATCAGAGTGAGGTGCATGTTCTACTTGGTGTGGATCATTATTATGAAGTAGTATACCCTGGATTTAAAAAGATGTGTGGTGTAATTATAATCCCTACTAAATTTGGATACTGCATGAGCGGAAAGGTGCATACTACACAGTCAAAGGTCCTGGTCGACACGGTCTCGATATATAGAGTCAATGTAACCGCGGCAGAGGAGTTGGGAAGGGAGGATTCCCAACCTAGTGACCCTAAGATGGCTGCCGAGTTCGACCTGGAACGACTGTGGAGATTGGATCACATAGGCATTAATCCTATGGAGACTGATTATGACTCGGAAGTTGCGCTACAAAGGTTTGACGAGTCTGTGTGCTACTGTGCCTCAGACAAGCAATATAAAGTTAGTTTACCTTGGAAGAACAGTGAGATAAGCCTGCCTACCAACTATGGTTTGGCATTAGGTCGCTTGCGCGCATTGCAGCGGAAATTGTCTAACGAACCGAGCACGCGCCAGGCGTATGACGATGTATTTCGGAGTTATGAGGATAAGGGTTTTATTGAGAGAGTCGATGTCGAGGAACCGTGTAAGAAGGGTAGGGTTCACTATCTGGCCCATCATGGGGTAAAGAAAGACAGCGTCACCACACCAATACGGGTGGTGTATGACTGTTCTGCCCACCAAGGTCAACAACCCAGTCTGAATGACTGCCTGTTGACAGGTCCGTCCATGGTGTCGGACCTGTCCCAACATCTATTGCGGTTTAGGCTGGGGAAGTACGCCTATACCAGTGACATCGAGAAAGCATTCTTGATGGTCAAGCTAAAGGAGGAAGATAGAGATGTTACCCGCTTTCTTTGGTTCGGCGACATTAGCGACTCTGAAAGTCCCATCATAATATACCGTTTTCGGGTTGTACTCTTTGGGGCCACTTGCTCGCAGTTTTTGTTAAATGCCACAATCAGAAAACATCTAGCTGACACTCATGAGGACACAAGTAAACTATCTCGCGGATTATACATTGACAATTTGCAGGGTACTAGCGATAGTCAAGATGATTTGTTGTATGCATACTGGCAAGCACGCAGATTGTTTGCGGATGCACATCTATTTCTCCGCGAGTGGGTTACTAATAGTGAAGATCTTCAGAGTTTAATACAGGTGGATGGTACGGCATCTCTTAACCAGGAAAAGTCCAGAAATTTGGGGATGATCTGGCAACCTAAACATGACATACTAACTTTTCAAACAAGGTCTTTTGCTCAGCAGACAGGAGCGCACACAAAAAGAAGTCTGT
Source organism: Paralithodes platypus (assembly GCA_032716605.1). Lineage (NCBI taxonomy): Eukaryota > Metazoa > Arthropoda > Malacostraca > Decapoda > Lithodidae > Paralithodes > Paralithodes platypus. Next base: position 11,549,466 of record CM064493.1, on the reverse strand, counting down.
TGAGCAAAGTTGCGCAATTTTTTGATCCTTTGGGTCTAGCATTACCTGTTACCATAAGAGCTAGGATTCTAATGCAGGAAGTTTGGAGACGTAAAATAGGATGGGATGACAGTTTGCCCGAGGACCTGAATGACCAAGGGACATTGTTGTTGAATGAATATGCCATCCTATGTACTAAACCTATACCTCGTAAAGTGGCGGCGTTCGGTGACGTTACGTTACACACGTTTTGCGATGCTAGCGCCACGGCATACGGGGTAGCCATATATGTTGTTACTTCATTTGGGGCACATTTAGTTACAGCCCGGGCCAAAGTAGCCCCGGTTAAAAAGGTAACTATCCCTAAAATGGAATTGACTGCCATGCTGCTATTAGCACGTCTGGTGCAACATGTACGCGCAGCATACGAGAGCGAATTAAATATTGAAATCGTTCACGTATGGTGCGATAGTCAGGTCGCACTCAACTGGATACATAGCAAGAAGTCTCTGCCAGTTTATGTGCGGAATAGGGTAGATGAGATTAGAGCCCTTTTGCCAGACGTTGCTTATCCTTATGTAAATACAAAGGAAAACCCTAGTGATCTCATAACTAGGGGTATAACGGCTAGCCAGTTAATGAAGTCCGAATTGTGGTGGCATGGTCCAAAGTGGCTGCTCCATGAAAGTGAATGGACGATATGGCATGCTGTTGGTGAGGGACTTCTGCCACTGGAAACAGTGGCAGTTACAGCCCAACCAAATGAGCCACCGGGTCCTATCATAAAATGGGCAAGATTCGGTGACTATAATAAACTAGTCAGAGTTGTAGCTTGGGTGTTGCGATATGTATCCAATCTTAAGCTTAAAGTAACGGGCCAACTCTGCAACAGGGGTCACAACATTGATGCTCGTGAATTTAAAGCAGCTGAAGTAACTTTGATCAAATGGGTTCAAGTAGAAACCTTTTCCAATGAATTAGAATCCTTGAAAGGCTCGAATAAGACATTAATGCCTAATATAGTGCATCAACTAAGGTTGCACCTAGACAATGGCCTCATCAGGTGTGAGGGTCGCCTGAAGTGGTCGGGTGTACCAGACGGCACAAACCGACCTATACTTATGCCAACAAGACATCACGTTACTGATCTATTGATCATACGTGCACATAGGGAAGTAAAACACTACGGGGTATGTCATATTATATCAAATTTACGTCTCACATGGTGGATACCCAGAGTTCGACAAGTAGCTCGACGCGTAGGGAGAAAGTGTGTAATATGCCAGAGACTAAAGGGTAAACCATATGCAACTGGACCAGCTCCACCCCTACCTGAATGCCGTGTAAAGCATGTAGAACCTTTCCAAGCGGTAGGATTAGATTACACAGAGGCATTGAAGACGAGGGAGAGTGAGAAGGTTTATATATTATTGTTTACCTGTGCGACGTCTCGAGCAGTACACCTAGAACTATGTGATAATATGTCTAGCGAAGAATTTATGCTGGCATTCAGACGGTTTTGTGCCCGTCGTTCATTCCCTCAACTCATTCTTAGCGACAATGCTCCCACTTATGTCCAAGCATCAAAATATCTAAAGGATATGAGTAGTGATCCTACTATCATCACTTTTTTGGGAGAGAAGAAGTGCGAATGGAGGTTCATTCCAGTTAAGGCACCTTGGTTTGGTGGCATGTGGGAACGGTGTGTCGGCATAGTAAAGTCAGGACTAAGAGCGGTTGTAGGACGTGCTCTATTAAAGAAGAGTGAGTTGACGACAGTCCTCACAGAGATAGAGGCAGTCGTGAATGATCGCCCGCTTACATATGTGTACACCGACCTGCAAGAACCACTACCATTAACGCCAGCTCACTTGCTATATGGAAAACCATTGACTGCGTTTCCATCTGATTTTCAGTCCATAGTAGAGTTAGAGGATCCCTCGTTGTACTCTGAGGTAGCGGTGTCTAAGAGATACCAGTATATATCCAGGATAATCGAGGATTTTAGGAAACGGTGGATTAGTGAATATCTGCTAGCATTGAGGGAAAGGAGTGTTACTCCCTCTGGTAGACCAACGGCACCTACAGTTGGTGAAGTTGTTTTAATTAAAGAAGATAGTCCTCGTTTATACTGGAAATTAGGCCGCGTATTGGAGGTATACAAGGGGGCAGACTCTGTAGAGCGGGTGGCGCTATTAAAGACAGCCACTGGAACTACTGTTCGTCCTATCGCACGTTTGTACGCTTTGGAGCTAGATTCCGCATTGCAATCTGAGGCTCCACCTGTTATTGATGAGGTCCGAGGATTCTCGAAGGAACAACTCACCTCATACTGATGGTGATCATTCTCGGACCGGGACGCGTCCCAGACGCGCTGCTGCTGGCGCTGTCGACTTGTGGCGTCAGAAGATAGCCTCTGGGCAACTTTAGGTTTAAGGTGGGGTTCAGGTCTTTTTTGTGGGGGGAGTGTATCGTATAAATACGATAGAATATGACTCTTTTGTGATCTTGTATGTCTCTGTGACGTCACGATCTCTCCTACAGCACGACGTAGGACGAGTAGATCGTATATTATAAGATTGTAAATAAGTTAAGTTATAAAAGGCCTAATATGCTATTAAGCAATATTGCCATGGTCTTATGTAGTATATATGAATTTATCGTATATATTAATATAATATATCGTATAGAGCAACCTAAATGCGGTACGATAATTTGGGCTCCTGGCGGTTTGCCAAGGCAGCAAGGTGTGCTTTTGAGGTACGCCAGAGCCTTCACGAACACCAACCAGTTAACATCTAATTTTCCGCCCTCAGTTGATCGTGCTTTTGTGCCTCTAATCACAATACACATACAGCAATACACACAGCTACACCATCACGACGCTCTCATCGACATCATGACTGACTGATAGATAAGCATATTATTCATGTCCATTCCCATGTAATCATTTATTCTTTCTTTAACTTGACTCGTGTCTTGGGACCGAAGTCTCGTTCCCCATTGTCCACCACCATATTGGGTAAAACGTTCTCCCTTGCCTCATTGCCACGTGGAACTATTGGTGAGTTAATTCCTGGCTAATATTAACCCTTATAACCTTACCCTATAATTATATATATTTATTATGTGAGACCTTTGGATATAAATTAGCTTGTTTCAGATTGAATTCAATTTAGATATAGAGTATTCATTTAGATTGATTTTATTTGATTCATTATAGCTTAGTAATATTTAACTTCCATTGATAGTTTACCACATTGGTGCCCAGACCCGGGAATTAGCTACCAGTAAGGGATTTTAAGGCAATGAACAAGGGGACATATAACAGGATGCAGGAACAACTCTATGATAAACTGGCAAGGCTAGCCAAGCGATGGTTAGAGCCGGAATGTAGGGTCACATCGTTGCACCTGCCCAAGTTCTGCTTCCCACCCATCGTCTTTCCCAAATAATTTTCTTTTCTTCCTGTGACATATGACCTGACCTAACATTTTTTCTTGTTCAATATGATCCATTAGTAGGTATTGCTATATAGTGTACTATTTTTTCTCCATAACATAGAAGTCCGCCGGTTGGCGTCTCTTAAGTAGCCTATTATTTGGCCGTTGTTTTTGTAACGTGATATTTAGATACATAGCCTATAGGCTCGCAAGCAAAATGGATAAAAACGGTAAAGAGACACCGTCTAGTGGGGTGCTGAACAAAGCCCCTAAAAATCAAAGGGCGGGACTTCGGGGAGTAATAAATAGGCTAATAGTGGACGTCAACACTTTCATCACTACTGCTGAACTAGAGGAATTGGAGGCTAGATTAGAAAACGTCCAGGTTACCCACGGTCGTATTACGGCTCTGAGTGAGGTGATTGTGGCTGCCATGACAGAGGAGGAAGAGATTGTTACAGAGTGTGATAATCGCGCCCTCTATGACGAACCTGTCTTTAGAGCGAAGTACCTATTACAGCGTGCAATCGCAAGTAAGAAGGGAGGCGATAATGAGGCCCATAGAAGGGCTGACCCAAAACATACTGTACACCTCCCAAAGCTCAATCTTCCTACATTTGGGGGCAAGTTGACCGAGTGGTTAGCTTTCTGGGACGTATTTCGATCTACGGTTCATGAATCCTCTTTGGATAATGTCCGCAAGTTTCACTATCTGAAGGGACAAATGGAAGGAGAGGCCTTACATTTAATAGAGGGTTTTGCAGTAGTAGGTGGTAGTTATCTTGAAGCGGTACACTTATTAGAGTCCACATACGGGGATAGAGAGCAGTTGAAGATGGCCCATGTCGTTGCCTTGTTGGGGCTCGCAGAACCACAGTATAAGGTTGATGAGTTGACAAACTTCAGGGCAAATATGGAGTGCCATACTCGATCGCTAGATACCCTAGGGCTTACCACGCAGGAAATGATAGTCATTATCTTGCGTCAGAAGCTTCCTATGGCAATACTTGATAAGGTAAGATCATTTGAGCTGGGGGAATTCAAAACTCAGTTCAGTAAGGAGATCAATAATCTACAGTTGAACAAAGGGAGAATGTATGAGTCGGGAGGGAGTGAGAATGTGGAGAAGAGGGGAACAGTAAGCATGACAGTGGGGACTAAAGTAAAGAAAGAGGGTGTGTATAAGAAACCTGCTCAGATTCTATGTAAGCTATGTAACAACAAACATAAATGGACTTTCTGCGTAAAATACCCAACAAATGAGACAAAACTAGCACAGGCGAAAAGATTGAAGCTATGTGTAGGTTGTCTAAGTAAAGAACATGGTAAGCAGGGACAATGTACTGCTACATACTTAAGGCCCTGTCGCCACTGCAAAGGACATCACTTTGATAAGTTGTGTCCTACAGCAGATAAAGTCAAAGACGTCAAAAATGAGGGTACTACAACTGTGGCACTAGGTAGCACGCAAGACACCACTATATTGCCCACAATACAGATTCCCATGGAAGGTAATGACAGTAACAAAGTTTGTCGGGTACTTCTAGATCAAGGGTCTCAACGTTCCTTTATAAAGAGGTCCGTACTAGTGGGACTGAAGCACCGAATCGTAGGGGCTGAGACTCTTCGATTACAGGGCTTCACAGGGGTTACTGATAAACAAGACTACGAGATAGCGGAGATTTCATATTTCTATCGTAAAAACCGGTACTTTATGACTTGTATCGTAGTAGACACCCTACCAGAATATGTATCTGTGGGTGTGAAGAAGGTGGAACACGCATTACGTAGCAAAGGGGTTAACTTGTCAGATCCCATGGGAAATCAGAGTGAGGTGCATGTTCTACTTGGTGTGGATCATTATTATGAAGTAGTATACCCTGGATTTAAAAAGATGTGTGGTGTAATTATAATCCCTACTAAATTTGGATACTGCATGAGCGGAAAGGTGCATACTACACAGTCAAAGGTCCTGGTCGACACGGTCTCGATATATAGAGTCAATGTAACCGCGGCAGAGGAGTTGGGAAGGGAGGATTCCCAACCTAGTGACCCTAAGATGGCTGCCGAGTTCGACCTGGAACGACTGTGGAGATTGGATCACATAGGCATTAATCCTATGGAGACTGATTATGACTCGGAAGTTGCGCTACAAAGGTTTGACGAGTCTGTGTGCTACTGTGCCTCAGACAAGCAATATAAAGTTAGTTTACCTTGGAAGAACAGTGAGATAAGCCTGCCTACCAACTATGGTTTGGCATTAGGTCGCTTGCGCGCATTGCAGCGGAAATTGTCTAACGAACCGAGCACGCGCCAGGCGTATGACGATGTATTTCGGAGTTATGAGGATAAGGGTTTTATTGAGAGAGTCGATGTCGAGGAACCGTGTAAGAAGGGTAGGGTTCACTATCTGGCCCATCATGGGGTAAAGAAAGACAGCGTCACCACACCAATACGGGTGGTGTATGACTGTTCTGCCCACCAAGGTCAACAACCCAGTCTGAATGACTGCCTGTTGACAGGTCCGTCCATGGTGTCGGACCTGTCCCAACATCTATTGCGGTTTAGGCTGGGGAAGTACGCCTATACCAGTGACATCGAGAAAGCATTCTTGATGGTCAAGCTAAAGGAGGAAGATAGAGATGTTACCCGCTTTCTTTGGTTCGGCGACATTAGCGACTCTGAAAGTCCCATCATAATATACCGTTTTCGGGTTGTACTCTTTGGGGCCACTTGCTCGCAGTTTTTGTTAAATGCCACAATCAGAAAACATCTAGCTGACACTCATGAGGACACAAGTAAACTATCTCGCGGATTATACATTGACAATTTGCAGGGTACTAGCGATAGTCAAGATGATTTGTTGTATGCATACTGGCAAGCACGCAGATTGTTTGCGGATGCACATCTATTTCTCCGCGAGTGGGTTACTAATAGTGAAGATCTTCAGAGTTTAATACAGGTGGATGGTACGGCATCTCTTAACCAGGAAAAGTCCAGAAATTTGGGGATGATCTGGCAACCTAAACATGACATACTAACTTTTCAAACAAGGTCTTTTGCTCAGCAGACAGGAGCGCACACAAAAAGAAGTCTGTTGAGCAAAGTTGCGCAATTTTTTGATCCTTTGGGTCTAGCATTACCTGTTACCATAAGAGCTAGGATTCTAATGCAGGAAGTTTGGAGACGTAAAATAGGATGGGATGACAGTTTGCCCGAGGACCTGAATGACCAAGGGACATTGTTGTTGAATGAATATGCCATCCTATGTACTAAACCTATACCTCGTAAAGTGGCGGCGTTCGGTGACGTTACGTTACACACGTTTTGCGATGCTAGCGCCACGGCATACGGGGTAGCCATATATGTTGTTACTTCATTTGGGGCACATTTAGTTACAGCCCGGGCCAAAGTAGCCCCGGTTAAAAAGGTAACTATCCCTAAAATGGAATTGACTGCCATGCTGCTATTAGCACGTCTGGTGCAACATGTACGCGCAGCATACGAGAGCGAATTAAATATTGAAATCGTTCACGTATGGTGCGATAGTCAGGTCGCACTCAACTGGATACATAGCAAGAAGTCTCTGCCAGTTTATGTGCGGAATAGGGTAGATGAGATTAGAGCCCTTTTGCCAGACGTTGCTTATCCTTATGTAAATACAAAGGAAAACCCTAGTGATCTCATAACTAGGGGTATAACGGCTAGCCAGTTAATGAAGTCCGAATTGTGGTGGCATGGTCCAAAGTGGCTGCTCCATGAAAGTGAATGGACGATATGGCATGCTGTTGGTGAGGGACTTCTGCCACTGGAAACAGTGGCAGTTACAGCCCAACCAAATGAGCCACCGGGTCCTATCATAAAATGGGCAAGATTCGGTGACTATAATAAACTAGTCAGAGTTGTAGCTTGGGTGTTGCGATATGTATCCAATCTTAAGCTTAAAGTAACGGGCCAACTCTGCAACAGGGGTCACAACATTGATGCTCGTGAATTTAAAGCAGCTGAAGTAACTTTGATCAAATGGGTTCAAGTAGAAACCTTTTCCAATGAATTAGAATCCTTGAAAGGCTCGAATAAGACATTAATGCCTAATATAGTGCATCAACTAAGGTTGCACCTAGACAATGGCCTCATCAGGTGTGAGGGTCGCCTGAAGTGGTCGGGTGTACCAGACGGCACAAACCGACCTATACTTATGCCAACAAGACATCACGTTACTGATCTATTGATCATACGTGCACATAGGGAAGTAAAACACTACGGGGTATGTCATATTATATCAAATTTACGTCTCACATGGTGGATACCCAGAGTTCGACAAGTAGCTCGACGCGTAGGGAGAAAGTGTGTAATATGCCAGAGACTAAAGGGTAAACCATATGCAACTGGACCAGCTCCACCCCTACCTGAATGCCGTGTAAAGCATGTAGAACCTTTCCAAGCGGTAGGATTAGATTACACAGAGGCATTGAAGACGAGGGAGAGTGAGAAGGTTTATATATTATTGTTTACCTGTGCGACGTCTCGAGCAGTACACCTAGAACTATGTGATAATATGTCTAGCGAAGAATTTATGCTGGCGTTCAGACGGTTTTGTGCCCGTCGTTCATTCCCTCAACTCATTCTTAGCGACAATGCTCCCACTTATGTCCAAGCATCAAAATATCTAAAGGATATGAGTAGTGATCCTACTATCATCACTTTTTTGGGAGAGAAGAAGTGCGAATGGAGGTTCATTCCAGTTAAGGCACCTTGGTTTGGTGGCATGTGGGAACGGTGTGTCAGCATAGTAAAGTCAGGACTAAGAGCGGTTGTAGGACGTGCTCTATTAAAGAAGAGTGAGTTGACGACAGTCCTCACAGAGATAGAGGCAGTCGTGAATGATCGCCCGCTTACATATGTGTACACCGACCTGCAAGAACCACTACCATTAACGCCAGCTCACTTGCTATATGGAAAACCATTGACTGCGTTTCCATCTGATTTTCAGTCCATAGTAGAGTTAGAGGATCCCTCGTTGTACTCTGAGGTAGCGGTGTCTAAGAGATACCAGTATATATCCAGGATAATCGAGGATTTTAGGAAACGGTGGATTAGTGAATATCTGCTAGCATTGAGGGAAAGGAGTGTTACTCCCTCTGGTAGACCAACGGCACCTACAGTTGGTGAAGTTGTTTTAATTAAAGAAGATAGTCCTCGTTTATACTGGAAATTAGGCCGCGTATTGGAGGTATACAAGGGGGCAGACTCTGTAGAGCGGGTGACGCTATTAAAGACAGCCACTGGAACTACTGTTCGTCCTATCGCACGTTTGTACGCTTTGGAGCTAGATTCCGCATTGCAATCTGAGGCTCCACCTGTTATTGATGAGGTCCGAGGATTCTCGAAGGAACGACTCACCTCATACTGATGGTGATCATTCTCGGACCGGGACGCGTCCCAGACGCGCTGCTGCTGGCGCTGTCGACTTGTGGCGTCAGAAGATAGCCTCTGGGCAACTTTAGGTTTAAGGTGGGGTTCAGGTCTTTTTTGTGGGGGAGTGTATCGTATAAATACGATAGAATATGACTCTTTTGTGATCTTGTATGTCTCTGTGACGTCACGATCTCTCCTACAGCACGACGTAGGACGAGTAGATCGTATATTATAAGATTGTAAATAAGTTAAGTTATAAAAGGCCTAATATGCTATTAAGCAATATTGCCATGGTCTTATGTAGTATATATGAATTTATCGTATATATTAATATAATTTATCGTATAGAGCAACCTAAATGCGGTACGATAATTTGGGCTCCTGGCGGTTTGCCAAGGCAGCAAGGTGTGCTTTTGAGGTACGCCAGAGCCTTCACGAACACCAACCAGTTAACATCTAATTTTCCGCCCTCAGTTGATCGTGCTTTTGTGCCTCTAATCACAATACACATACAGCAATACACACAGCTACACCATCACGACGCTCTCATCGACATCATGACTGACTGATAGATAAGCATATTATTCATGTCCATTCCCATGTAATCATTTATTCTTTCTTTAACTTGACTCGTGTCTTGGGACCGAAGTCTCGTTCCCCATTGTCCACCACCATATTGGGTAAAACGTTCTCCCTTGCCTCATTGCCACGTGGAACTATTGGTGAGTTAATTCCTGGCTAATATTAACCCTTATAACCTTACCCTATAATTATATATATTTATTATGTGAGACCTTTGGATATAAATTAGCTTGTTTCAGATTGAATTCAATTTAGATATAGAGTATTCATTTAGATTGATTTTATTTGATTCATTATAGCTTAGTAATATTTAACTTCCATTGATAGTTTACCTCACTATCTACCTGGTATGTATAGATCACCATTGCTGGCAGATTTGCTCCTTTACGTTTGACCCTGGGACCCTTTTCAAAAGTTGCAAACATTGGTTTTCTTTATGTGAGTGCCGAGACAAAAATTAACCATACAGGATTGTAGGTTGATGATGTGGGATCATAAATTCATCAATGCCAGCAACTTCAGACTGAACCCTTGTGGGGACAGTGACCGTTAAAGGGGTTCAAAAACCAAAATATTTATGCGAAGACCGACATACACACAGTTAAGTTATTCTAGAAGCTGGAAGGGTGTACTATTTGAAAATCATGATGCCAGCAAGTTTTGACTGTGCCAAACCATTGCCAGCAAGACCTTTTTAAAGGGGTTCAAAAACCAAAATATTCATGTGGAAACTGACATAGACACGGTTAAGTTTTTCTAGAAGCTGGAAGGGTCTACTATTGGAAAATTATGATGCCAGCAAGTTTTGACTGTGCCAAACCCTTGCCAGCAAGACCCTTTTTAAGTGGTCCAAAACCAAAATATTTAAGGCCGACATACACGTGGTTAATTGAATTTCATTTTTATTATTACAAAATAACAAACATAACTTACCGGGATATACCGGTATTTTGGGATACATCACTTTATCAATAATTTTGTAATTTTATACATGTTCAAACAGCATGTTACAATAGACAGCTGTGCTTCTAGGACAGGCACAAATAAGTTTCACATGCAATAACTATGCCTAGCCTACGATGATTGACAAATAACTTTTGCCTACTCATCACTTTCACTGTCACCACTGTCCCCGCTCCACTCGCCTCCGGACTCTAATTCTTCGTCTTCCATCTCCTCGACTTCATCATCTTTGGACTCACCTGGTCCAAAGTCTGGTATGGCTTGTCCTTCGAACCAGAATGGTTGAAGTGTTTCGCTATTTTCTTCTTTCCACCCAAAATCCAAGGGGTTGTTAACATTGGGCATTCCTTGGTCAGCATTCCGCCACATCATTGCAACAAAATTTGCCCGTTGGATGTGTTTGTGCAATGATTTACTGCATGGAGGTAGTGAGGCACAATTGACCTTCTTGACTTTGCTCAGTACTTTGCTTCCCCCCGTCATTTTCATAAACGACTCGTATCTCGCCTCATTGATGTCTTGGTGGTGCTTCACCCCGTATATATGGCAAACGAACGCAGTTACGGACTGATAATCAACATCAGTAGAATTTAGTGACTGGATGCCACTTAGATATTGATTGTCGTCATCTGATTCAAGTATCTCAAATGTTTTTTTCTTTCCTTTTCTATAAAAGGATGTGTGAAGTCACAGCCAGTAAGTGAGTGCAGGCCTGTTAGTGCATCACTTAATCCTGACTGCTTCTTCTCCAGTTCAGCAACAATTGTTGAGATGTCGATGAAGCGCCTATTGTTGCTTGTTCCATAGTCCATGATTATAGACAGGTCTGGTTTTCTGGCAGCTAAGGAAGTCAGGACAACTACAACATCTGTGTCCGACGAACGAACCATGACAGTACCACGTTCAGTGTTGCCAAGGTGAAAGGCTATCAGCGTGTCGGCTTCTTCGTGCTGTCCTTGCATTGTTTCTGGTCGAGTCACTTTCAACTGTCCTGATGTGTTCTTCAATCTTATGCACGTTCCGCCATGAGATATGTATATGGTTCTCTCCCCAATTATTGGACCGTATTGTTCCTTTTGTAACTCAGCAAGAAGAAACCGACCGAACTCTTCCTTAAAACAGTAATCTTTGAGTAGCTCGGTACCCTTCTGCTTTTGTTGTTGATCTGGGCTTGTAATCTGATAGGCAACGTCATTTACACCTCCTCTGTTTTGTCGCTCGGCATCCTTGATGGAAGGTGTGATATACTTATCAAGCAAAAGATGAACTTCATCACCATGAGCAGAGCACAACTTTACCATAAAATCTCGGGCTATGCTGCTGTAGGTTGACTTGTTGTGTTTGGAAAGAACTTCATGCATGAGTAGACCCCCATCAAAGATAGTGGCTTTGACACGTCCAATTGATTTCTCATCAAGTACCTTCACTTGCTTTTGTTCCAAGATTTTTGTGAGTGCGGCCTTCTCAGTATTGTTCATGGTGTCGTCTGAATGGGCTAGAGCCAGAGGGACTTCATTGATAGGGTAACTCAGGATCATCTTCAAATCAGGCTTTGCATCTGACTGTGCAGTTGCTGTCAACAAGTAGCCAAATTCGATCCCAAGATGTCAAGTATTGAACTTTGCAAGAGAAAACCTTGGTAAGAAGTGTCCTGAAGAGAAGAAAGCACTAGGAGCTGCTGAGGGTGTTCGTGATGCACTTGGCTACTTGTTGACAGCAGCTGCACAGTCAGATGCAAAGCCTGCTCCCGTCAAAGCGGGTCGGGTGCAAATACCCACTCCGATATATATTTTGGTTTTGACAGCAAGCTAAATTTGTACATTTTTCGATAGAAAAATTTCTCCGGCGAAGCCGGATTTCTCCATACAATGCTGACTTGCTATCGCTCGCCAGGAAGAAATCGACCTGGATGGGGATAAACGTCTTAAAACAGTTGGTTGAATGGGGCCGAATGGATACAAGCCAGGGAAAAAGAGAAAAGGAGAGAAAGATACAACAAATAAAGCCGGTGACCCCCTTAAAAGCCTTTGTGACTATCAGGGTGTTTATAAACCTTTATTTTAGTTACTTCAACCTCTGCAGTTGTCTTTGAGGTAGCTGTGGGCAGAAAGCTAACTTTGGAGAGTTTATTATATGATTGAGAGAACTCTATTTCTGAATGCTAATCGGCAGCCATAGGATAGCGAAAGGGTTAAGGGGGGAACGGCGTATATTTATTCCCTCATTTATGAATCAATTTAACCCCTTAAAGCTCTGACGCGTTTTGCAGTTTATTTTGGCTATCATTAGACTGTTTTATGCAGCTTAAGAAGGATCTGTGGGTATTAAAAGGGTAAAGACTCTCTCAATCAACCCTCTGACTTCCATATAGGCCTACCCTTCCTAATCTGAATAAAATCGTCTAATAATTACCAGAAAGTAGGAAAGAAATGCGTATTGGAGCTTGAAAGGGTTAATATTTCTGTAGTTTCCTCCCTAGACTATACAAGGCTAGAAAAGTATATCGCAATTAAGGGACGATGGGTCGTTTTCTTGGTCCCCCCTCCCCCCCCCCCCCTTCTTCCTTATATTTAGCCCCATTAGTTTTCAGATTATAAGACGTTCGGCCCATTAGTTTGGACCCCTCCAGCCCAGCTACTAAATCAAGCCATTGTTGTATATGGGTTTTCTTGTGTTTATTCCGTGTATTTTAGCTGTAATGGTTTGTTTATTATATATATCCTTGTCTGTTTAAGGGGGGGGGCCGGTTTTCTGGACCACTTTCTCCCTCATGTTTAGCCCCATTAGTTTTCAGATGCTAAGATGTTGCTAAGATGTTTGCCCCATTAGTTAGTCGATTTAAAGACCTTTCGCCCCATTTCTTCGTCAATATTTAGACCTTTCGTGCTATTTAGCTGTCGATTTTTTCCCTGGCGAACGATAGTGAGCCTGTAATGTTGGAAGAACCGGCATTCGGCCGGGAAATTTTCTACCGAAAAATGTACAAATTAATCTAGAAGAGGGATCTAATGGATGTTTTTGTTTTAATTTGATGGAGGTCTAGGGAGGAAACTAGACAAATAATGAATACATGCAAAAATCGCCCAAAAAGTGAACCATCAAACATTAAACAAATTATATATCATGTTTATAGGTCGTGTTCTTTCCCAGTCAAATAACCCCGATAAATGCCTTAAGGGGAGGTTTTTAGCTTGCTCCCTAGACCCCCATCAACCTTTAAAAAAATACCCCCAAATGTCGTAGCCAAAGGTCGGTTCCTCCTAAATTACAGGCTCGCCCTTGCTTGCCAGGATAAAATCGACACCTAAATGGCACGAAATATCTTAAAATTTACAGAAATTGGGCGAAATGTCTTGAAATCGCCAAAATAACGGGGTGAACGTCTTAAAAACTAATGGGGCTAAACATGAGGGAGAAGGAGGTTCGAAAAATAATCCCTCAAGTGAAAATCTCCCCTTACTAATACTGGCACTTCACATATTATTGAAATTGCTTGTGAGGTGCTGACGTAAACCCGGGGACGTTTTTCTAATTATATTACAGCTATAATTAGACGATTTTGTGCATTTTAAGAAGGATCTGTGGTTGTAAAAAGTGTTGAATGAGATACTTCGAAGCCTGGTAATTGCTGGAGACTGAATATAATCGCCTAATAGTAGCCAGAATAAAGCACCGTTACAGAAAGGGTTAATGAATGGATTAATGGCGACTGCCTCATATGGTGCCATGGGTGTGAACTACTATTATATACTACTACTACTACTACTACTACGTCTACTACTACTACTACTACTACTACTTCTACTACTACTACTACTACTACTACTACTACTACTTCTACTACTACTACTTCTACTACTACTACTACTACTTCTACTACTACTACTACTACTACTACTTCTACTACTACTACTACTACTTCTACTACTACTACTACTACTACTACTACTTCTACTACTACTACTTCTACTACTACTACTACTACTTCTACTACTACTACTACTACTACTACTACTTCTACTACTACTACTAATACTACTACTACTACTACTACTACTTCTACTACTACTACTACTACTACTACTACTACTACTATTTTTGTTGTTTTTTAATATAAACCAAGCAGCCACAGCGAGGCAAAACAGATCAAACTAGGCGTTACTTTTTTAAGCGTGTTGTAAGATATTGGAATAAGCTCTGAGAAGTTTAAGATTAAGGGGTCGTTTTTCTGGGCCCCCTTCTTCCTCATGTTTAGCCCCATTAGCTTATAGATTTTAAGACGTTTGAACCATTAGTTTGGCGATTTTTAAACCTTTCGTCCCATTTCTATGTCAATATTAAGACCATTCGTGTTATTTAGGTGTCGATTTAAGCTTGATGGAAGTATAGGGAGGAACTAAAACAAGGATATATATATATATATATATATATATATATATATATATATATATATATATATATATATATATATATATATATATATATATATATATATATATATATATATATATATATATATATATATATATATATATATATATATATATATATATATATATATATATATATATATAATATATAATATATATATATATATACAGTATATATATATACGAAAACAAATAAAACTTATTAAACTCTTACCAGGTCCTAATCTACTTCTGTTGACAGGTGAAAATGTCAGACTACAGATGGAAGGGGCCATTTCTGTTCATCGTGCTATTGGCTGCATTATTTACCAATATGAACCTCAACACTGTATTTATGGACTTCAATATAAGGAGTCTACCAGAATCCTACCCACAAATCTCAAGCATCAACCAATTTCTTAGAAATGACGTTTTTGATAAAGAAGCCAATAATTCGAATTTTAATACCAGTGGACAAAACACTTCAATCGCGAATCCTCCTCTAAAAGATTCACCACAATTTGGAGAGAAGAATCGAACCCCGTACCAAACTTCTGCACAAACAGGACAACATGGACTTAATCTTCCCAAACAACTTGTGTTCACGGAAAACTGTCTGCCCATCCCACCATTCCCACCACCTCCTATGGTCCCCCAAGAAGGTATGTATAGAATAATAATAATAATAATAATAATAATAATAATAATAATAAAACGAATAATTCACGAAATGACTCGTTTCACAGTCTGACTGTAATTTATACTGTATATATTATAATGTATCTATACTTTTGTTTACCTACAGACTCTACAGCCCCCCACGTTATTGTAAACGATGGTGGTCGCCTGGGAAACAAGATGTGTCAGTACCTTAGTGGTTACCTGCTGAGACATCTCTTCGGTGTTAGGGTGAGGGGTTTGTTTACTTTCCGCTCACACACACCCTTTCCCTCATTATTTTGTCATTGTTGACACTATTATTGTTGAAATAACAATTTCCTTCAACCTCGTATGCCTTAATGAAAATATCCTCCCTTGCTACACAAACCTCATATATATATATACCGGTATATATATATATATATATATATATATATATATATATATATATATATATATATATATATATATATATATATATATATACTGTATATATATATTATATAATATTCCACAGGTACCCATTCTTTAGCCTTCACCAAGTGGTTTAGTGTTGATCAGTATATCTGTTGCTGCTTGTTTTCTTTTATTTCTAATAATAAATAATAATAATAATAATAATAATAATAATAATAATAATAATATTTATTCAGTTAGCATTTTACGGTGTTGTTACAACATAATATGTTTCAAATATGACATGTACCAGCTTTGCATAGCCCATTAAGGCCGTTAGGCGTATTTCCTTTGGGGTCCTCTTTGTAATTCTTTGTAATCCATGTTATAAAGTATGTGAGGGTGAAAATAGGTACAATCTGTAACCAATTATGCCTATTTGTATTCAATGACACATGTCTTCTTTTTACTATATCATTGACTATTGTATTCAGAGTAGGAAACGTCTTAGGATGGCACAGGGCTACTTTAACTCGTTTGTACCCCTTTGATTCCAAAAGGTCCTTCCTATGCTAAATAGATATACAGTAGTGTTAGCCAGAATGATATCTCATTTAGTACTGGTAACATGATTTTCATTATATTCTGGCAGCTATTAAGCGATTTTATTCAGCTTAGGAAGGACGTCTACCCATTAAAATACTACAGACTTATCTCAAATAATCAATCTAGCTACCATATTATCCTTCGCAAGCTTCATAAAATCGTCTAATGATATCTTAAATATAATATAAAAGACGTTGCCGGTAATATGCAAATAAGGAGATCGTGTACTAAAGGATTGTTTGTATTTGTTTATTCTACCAAGGTGTCGATAATGGAAGGAATGAACTTAACCCTGCCCCTGTATTTCCCGAACATCTCCATACCCATCCGAGACAGAAAGAACACAACCAGCATCAAATACAGTCGTCTATATCAACTCTTATATGAAGCTGGTATGATGGAAGCTAATACCAGTGGAGGCATTGTCCAGGGGCCTCTTCTGTCCAAGTCTTATTATGTATACAACCATCCGTGCCCGAGAGATCTGTTCATGAATTACCGGTCCCTCCTTCGAAGTGTCCTGGTCTACAAGGGTGATATACTGTATCAGGCCAAGAACAACATTGATCTAACTTTATTCCACCGTAACCTGACTCTCAAGGACGTGACGCTGGTAACCGCCCACGTCCGAAGAACCGACTATACTCACTTTATAAAAGATCGTTTCAACTTCACTCCCATACCGCCCATTTACTACGAGCGGGCGTTTGAGTTCTTCAGGCAGAGGTACGGTAATAGGCGAATATTCTACCCTCTCTGGGCTTAACACTAATAAGGCGTACGGTCCGGACGGTATTCCTCCTGTTGTTCTCAAAAACTGTGCTTCCGTGCTGACTCCCTGCCTAGGCAAACTCTTTCGTCTCTGTCTATCCTCTAACGTCTTCCCTTCATGCTGGAAGTTTGCTCACATTCAACCTGTCCCAAAGAAGGGTGACCGCTCTCAACCCTCCAACTATCGTCCAATTGCTCTCATCTCTTGTCTTTCTAAAGTTTTTGAAACTATTCTTGCTTCCAAATTTCTTAAGCATTTCTCTTCTCATAATCTGCTCTCAGATCGCCAGTATGGCTTCCTTAAGGGTCGCTCTACTGGTGATCTTCTTTCATATCTTACTAACTCTTGGTCATCCTCCTTTCGGGACTTCGATGAGACTTTTTCTATTGCACTAGACATATCGAAAGCTTTCGATAGAGTCTGGCACAAATCTTTAATTTCTAAACTACCCTCCTTCGGTTTCTATCCCTCCATCTGTGCCTTTGTCTCTAATTTCCTTTCCGGCCGTTCCATAGCCGCGGTTGTGGATGGCCATTGTTCACTTCCTCACCCTATAAACTCTGGTGTTCCTCAGGGCTCTGTCCTATCTCCTATTCTCTTTCTAATTTTTATAAATGATCTCCTTAACTGTACCTTAATTCCCATCCATTCATACGCAGACGACTCAACCTTACACTACTCCAATAGTTTTCAGAACGCCCCAGCCAGCAATCCCTTAACGACAAACGTAATGAAGCAATAGAACTCTTAAATTCTGATCTAAATACTATCTCCAATTGGGGCAGAGAAAACCTTGTTACCTTTAATGCTTCCAAAACCCAATTTATCCATCTATCTACCCATCAGGATCTCCCAGCGGACTATCCCTTATTCTTCAACTATACAAAAATCAACCCTTCATCTTCTCTCACTATTCTTGGTGTCTCTTTTTCTTCTGCTCTCATTTGGCAGGACCATATTACCAGTCTTGCTAAGGCAGCCTCCCAGAAGCTGGGTGTGCTCAACTGCCTTAGGGGGTTCTTTTCCCCAGCACAGCTTCTTGCTCTGTACAGGGCCATAGTGCATCCTTGTATTGAGTATTGTTCACATGTGTGGGGAGGTTCCTCTCACACCGCTCTCCTAGACAAAGTTGAAAGGAAGGCCTTTCGTATCATTAACTCCCGTCCACTCACCAACTCTCTGCAATCTCTCTCTCTCCGCCGCAATGTTGCATCTCTCTCGCTATTCTATCGCTACTATAATAATCAGTGTTCCTCAGATCTTTCCCAGTGCATACTACCTCCTTTACATAGGGCACGTGGTACCCGTCTTGCAACTCAATCCCACCCCTACTCTGTGCAACCCTCTAACCCAAGAGTGAAACGTTACTCTCAAACTTTCTTCTACTCAACAGCTGAGCTCTGGAACTCTCTCCCAGAATCAGTCTTTCCCTCTTCCTATGACTTAAATTGCTTCAAACTCCGTGTGTCCAGGCATTTTGGCTCGATCGTCCCTTGATTTTGGCCCTGTCACTCTTTCAACTATGGGGGAGGCACTCGCTAAAGGCAATTCTGCCTTTTGCCTCCCTCAATCACATAGAAAAAAAAAAAATGTGCTTCTTTATCCTTTTGAGTACCGGCGACGTGTGCTATATTTAATTATAGCTTGTTGACGATATTATGAAGCTTAGGAAGGATCTGAGATAGCTAAAAGGGTTGGTTGAGCTATATTGAAGCCTAATTATTGCTAGAGTTCCTTCTTAAGCTTAATAACATCGTCTAATAGTTGCCATAATATGATAGAAAGGACGTCCCTGGTACTCAATGGGGTTAATACTGCCTATCATTGTGTTGTGTGTACGGTAGCGCTAATAAGTCATGTCTCGGCTGTCATTGCATTTGGATCGCTCTGTGCTCTATTAATGCCTGTCAGATGTTGAATACGGTGGGTAAGTGTAGGAACTTGTTTGTATATCTCACTCGAAATAAATATATCAAGTTTAAATATTGCTTATGCCAATTATTGATCAAAATCTACTTGGTGCCGAGACATCACTTATTAGGCCGACTGTACGTTTGGCTATACTGCCTTATATACTGCCTAAACCCAGTATCACACGAGCGCTTCTTTCCTCAACATTTATCTTCAACACTGGTCTGGCAGCTTACGAGGTCAACGGTTTACATATTTCTGTCACTTAAATTAGTCTATCATCAGTCTAGTTTCTGATACCAGTACAAAATACCCCATAAATGTTGCCAGAAATATGTCGACCATCGAATGTTGAGTATAAAAGCTCTCGTGTGATACCGGCCTAACCTTGTATTGTGTGTACGTCCAGGGTTGATCGACCAGTGTTTGTGGTGGTGTGTGATGATCGTGTGTGGTGCAGCGACAACCTACCTGCAGACGATGTTGTTATGGCAAGTACGTCCAACTCTCTCTTTATCAACAATTTTGGATTATCACAATTTCCCGTTTATTGTCATCATATTTTTTGTTCCTATGTGTATGGAGGAAACAAAGGGCAGGCTGCCTGTAACGAGTATCTCCCCCAAAGTTAATAGAGTGCCAGAGCCAAATTCAAGGGACGTTGGAGTAAAAATGCCTGGACACACAAAGTTTAAAGCAGTCTAAGTCATAGGATGAAGAAAAGATGGATTAAGGGAGAGAGTTCCAGAGTTCACTTCTTGAGTAGAAGAAATACCGAGAAAATTTGCCAATTCTTGGGTTGGAGAGCTGGACAGAATAGGAGTGAGACTGTGTTGAAAGGCGGGTCACCTCGCACTCGCCGCAAGGGAGGGGATATACACAGAGAGCTCTGAAGAACACTGATTGTTGTCATAGTGATAGAAGAGTGAAAGAGATGCAACATTGCGGCGTGTAGAAAGATATTGTAGGGAACAAGTAAGAATTGATGAGGCGAATTGCTTTTGATTCTACTCGTTCTAGAAGGTGGAGCCTCCCCACACATGCGAACAATAATCAATACAAGGGCGCACTGTGCCCCGATACAGAGCAAGAAGCTGTGCGAGGATGAAGAACCCACGGAGACAGTTGAGCACACCCATTTTCTGGGAAGCTGTTTTAGCAAGAGTGGTAATATGAACTATCCAATAAAGGTCAGATGAAAAAGATACACCTAGAATGTTGAGAGAAGATGAAGTGTTGAGTTGTGTATTGTTGGAGAATAGTTGATAGTCGTGTGGAAGATTGTGATGGAGAGATAGAGGGAGAAACTGGGTCTTGGAGGCGTTGAAAGTAACAACATTTTCTCTGTCTTAATCAAAAGTAATTGAAGGATCAGAAGATCGGCATTCTATGGCCTCGCCACGTATGTTCTGGAGTGTTTGCTTGCTAGGTTGATGTGAAAAACTAGTTGAATAGTGTAAGGTAGAGTCGTCAGCATATGAGTGGATAGGACTAGAGGTGCAGTTGAGGAGATCTTTGATAAGTACTAGAAAGAGAATTGGAGACAGGACAGAACCCTGAGGAACACCAGAGTTGATAGGTTGAGGAAGTGAACGATGGCCGTCTACAACTGTAGCTATGGAGTGGTCTGAAAGGAAAGTAGAGACAAAGACACTGATAGAGGGATAGAAACTGAAGGAGGGTAGTTTGGAAATTAAAGACTTATGCCAGACTCTATCAAAGGCTTTGGATATGTCTAGAGCAATAGAAAAAGTCTCACGGAAGTGAGACTTTGTGGACAAAATCTCAGATAAAGGGAGTGTCACAGGCTGGAATTAACCTATATATGTTTTGTTGTACAGGCAGCCCCATCGGCACCGTGGACCAAGCAGTTATGACATTAGGGCCCCACACCATCACCAGTTATGGTACCAATATGCAATACGCAGGCCCGGCCTGGACTTTTAACCTAGCTGAAACACATAATAAGACCTTACAGACTATTCAAAATAAAGCCCTAAAAATCATCAAAGGCTGTAAAGCTCCTACATCAGCAGATCACCTACATCAAGAAACCAAAGTCCTCAAAGTCAAAGACCATCTGGACATGAGAGGCACTCAATTCCTGGCAGCAGCCTCCACGAACCAACACCACCCACTACATTACATGGCAACACACCCAAAGACACCAAGAAATATCAAAACAACACCCAGCACACGGTATCACACACAAATACTGTCTTCTCTCCCTCCCTGCCCACCCCAAACCAGCTTCCAGAAGCACATCCATACTCATATCTCTCGCTGTTCCATCCAATGTTGGTAGTAGGGGTAGGCAGCCCCGCCCAGGGAAGTACTACCGCCAAGGTATCGGGAGACTCAGGGAATAGCCTGAATTCCATTTTCTCTCCCAGGCCTTGGTAGCTGGATACATATCTTTCTGCCTCACACATCAGGGGTATCAGGAAAAAAACTCTTTATATAACATACACATCCAACTTCACGACATTGCCCTACATCGCTATCCTCTATCCGTAAAACACTACTCTTCCCACTACATATCTTACATGTAACACCAAACACTTACCTAATAAATATGGCAGTACAACTGTTAGAGCAAACCTGGTGGTCCCTCGGATATCCACCCCCGGCAGGGTTGGGTCATTGACACAGGGCCCTCCCGGTCGTCATCATGCGACTGTGTCAAGAGCATTGCAACGTCCCATAGCTGCTTGTCGGTGCAGCTTTTTCTTTAGTAATATAAGGGGACTTCACTCTAACATCAATTCTGTACACCAATTTCTTCAAGCAGAATCTCCTACTCTCCTTTTTTTGACAGAGACTCAAGTAACATCCACATCTGACACGTCTAGATTTAATTTTCCAGGTTATCAACTGCTCCAAAATGTCAGACCTAAAGGAGGTGTATGTTGCTTCGCAAAATCTGAAATTGCCCTGGAGGAGGTTACTAGTTTCAATTGTCCCTATTTTGATTATTCTATATACAAATTAATTTCTGGTGGTAAATTTAAATACCTATGTTGCATCTACCGTTCCCCAAATACTCCTCCAGAGCAAAGTCTTTTTGATTCTCTGTCCTCACAACTCAGTGTCCTCAACTTAAACGCTTCTTCTGAAATCACTGTGCTGGGTGATTTTAATGTCCATAATGTTGAATGGCTCACTCATTCAGCCAGGACTGATGATGCTGGTCTTGAATGTGAGCTATTTGCAGACTCATTTAATCTCACTCAACTAGTCAACCAACCCACCTGTGTACCAGACAATCCTAATCCTAATTCCCACCTACTGGACTTATTTTTAACAACCAATTCAGAAAATTATGAAGTTACAGTGAGGTCCCCGCTTGGATCTTCTGATCACTGTCTGATACAGGCCACCTGTCTATCACCTTCCACACCTTCCCACTCTGAACCTGTTTTGGTGACTAAATGGCATTACGATAGGGCAGACTGGGAGGGTCTTCAAGGTTTCTTTATTGATATTCCCTGTACCTCTTTCTTTTCTAATGATGCACACTCTACCTTGAGCCACATACAAGATTTTGTAAAAATTGGAATGGAAAGTTTTATTCCTCATCAAAAGTACAGTAAAAGATCTAATTCACCTAAATGGTTTGACCATAATTGTGCTAGAGTAACTGAACAAAAAGCAATAGCCTACAATGCATACACAAGATCAAAAACACATGAAGCCTTTAATTACTTTAGAAATATCAGAAATCATGCCAAAACTGTATTAAACCTAACTAAATCAAACTTTCTTCACAAGCAGGCAAATAAACTTCTAATTATCCAAATGATAACAAAATATTTTGGTCTACTCTTAACTAATTCAAATCCAACTTCACTACTGCTTCATCCATTCCACCATTAAAATCTCCGACTGGCAATCTTGTAAGTGACCCACGAGGTAAAGCTAACCTTCTTGCGGATATTTTCTCCACCAACTCAACCTTAGGTGAAATAAATCAAGATGTCCCTGTACTTAATTTTAATTCGCCTGAAATTCCCTCACTTAAGATCCACACCAGACATGTCAAAACTATTTTGCAGAATCTCTCAGTAGATAAGGTCCAGATGAAATTCCTCCAATAGTACTTAAGAATTGCTCCTTGGTGCTCGCTCCTGTATTGGCAAAATGTGTCAGTCTGTGTACGCATACCTCATGCTTCCCAGTACCCTAGAAAGAAGCAAACATCCACCCAGTTCCTAAAAAAGGTGCCTCTTCAGATCCATCAAACTACAGACCAATAGCTATAACTTCCACTCTTGGTAAAGTCTTTGAAATTATATTAAATAATCACATAATTAAGCATCTTGAGAATAATAAATTAATCAGTGATAGGCAATATGGTTTTAGACGATGTCGATCAACTGCAGACATTCTTTGCCTTCTTACGCATCAAATCAACCAAGCTACAGACCAACATGGTGAAACACATACAATAGCACTGGATATATCAAAGGCATTTGATAGTCTGGCATCAATCCTTATTGTCGAAGATGTCACACTACGGCCTTGCATCATTAGTTCCACTAATTTCTTCTGATCTTCATAACAGAAAAATATGTGTAATGGTAGATGGCCTTTATTCTCAATTTCACTCAATAAATGCTGGTGTTCCCCAGGGATCAGTTTTGGCCCCAACTCTGTTCCTCATTCATAGTAATGATCTCATATCTACCACTCATAATCCAATACATTCCTACGCAGATGACTCAACACTCCATAGTTCCTTCACATTTACCAATTCTTTCACCCAACCCGATCTTATAAATTCAAAAACAAACACTGCAATTTCTCTGAACCAGGACCTTTCTAGAATTAATGAATGGGGACAAAAGAATCTAGTTTCCTTTAATGCACAGAAAACCAAGTACATTCAATTTTCTAACCGACAGAATCTCACTGACTCTCATATATTTTTTAATGATGTAAATATTCCCCTAGTATTGACATTCTCGGTGTAACATTAACTACTAACTTGAGCTGGACACATTATGTTAGAGGCATTGCTAAGAATGCCTCTAAAAAACTGGGACTCCTATACAGAGTTCGAGAATTCTTCACTGACGAGCAGTTGGCCGTAATATATAAAAGTAATGTGCGTTCTCAGATGGATTACTGTTCACCTCTGTGGGGTGGAAGTGGAGTGGTTGCATTGAGGCAGTTGGACATAATTCAAAATAAAGCTATTAGATTAATCAATAACCCTGCAATCACACAGGACCTTCCTACATTATCCATACGAAGAAACGTTGCATCCCTTGCATTATTCTACAGATATTTTCACAGAAATTGTTCCGAGGAACTTGCTTCAATTGTGCCGCCTTTCCCCATCTTTCCCCGTAGAACTAGGGCAGCTGAGAGCGCCCATGAATTTACACTTTCTCCTCCACAATGCAGAACTTCTGCTTATCAGAATTCATTTATCCCCAGAGCTACTACTCTTTGGAATTCACTTCCCTCGAATTGCTTTCCACAAACTTACAATCTACAAATGTTTAAATCCAGTTGTTACAAACATTGTATGAATGGAGGATGCCTTTAGGCACATGGACCTTTTTGTTTTATCTGTGTTTTTCCTTCCTCCGTTCATTGTCTCTTAAAAAAAAAAAAAAAAAAAAAAAACACTCATAGACAACACGCAGCTGCAGGCACGACCTCCCGAAATCCAGCTTCAGAATCCTCCCTTCCTCGGGAGGACATAATCCACCTGGCCAGGCTTAAATGCGGACACCATCCAGCTCTTCTGAGCAATCAGAAGAGATTGGATGACTCAGTCGTCGACACCTGCCCGGGTTGTAACACAGCACCCCATACCACTTACGCCAACAACACAATCTACACTCCTTGAGAGCTATGTGGGAAAGCCCGACCGTGGCCATGGTCTTCCTTAGGGACTCGTGGCTGTTCGGCCAGGCAGCTTAGGGAACAACAACAACAATAACAACAACAACGGTACCTTCAGCTTAGATAGATAGATAGATAGGTATATAGTATGTCTTATTTTCTCTCTTTCTCTGGCTTGTATCCATTCGGCCCCTTTCAGCTTACTGTTTTAAGACGTTTATCCCCATCCAGGTGCAGATTTCCTCCTGGCGAGCGATATCGAGCCAGCATTATGGAGAAATCCGGTTTCGCAGGAGACATTTTTTTTTATCGAAAAATGTACAAATTTAGCCTGTTGTCAAAAATATTTATCTAAATATGTTGGCTCGCTACCGATCGCCAGGAAAAGATCGACACCTGGATGGGGATAAACGTCTTAGAACAGTAGGCTGAATGGATACAACCGAGAGAGAGATAGAAAAAAACAAAACACTGTCCCTTTAACATGAGCCCTTTATATGTTTCATTGTACAGGCAGCCCTATAGCTGTTGTGGACCAAGCCGTGTTGACATACGGGGCTCACACCATCACCAGTTACGACACCTTCAGCTTCATGGGGGCTCTATTGGCTGGGGGGCACATTACTCACCCCATCAACAACAACACTAAATACACATACTACAGCTGTGTACGATCGTTGGATTTCCACTTCATCTCTAGGGATATAGATTATTATTATCCCAATAACTGACTATTTAGAATATATATATATAATTTAATTTTAGGTCTCGAGGGAAGCAAATCTCTAGCCCAACACTCTCTAAAGCCGGTATCACACGAGAGCTTTTATGGTCAACATTCGGTAATCATGATTTTTCTGGCAACATTTCTGGAATATTTTGCACTGGTACCGGAAACTAGACTGATGATGGATCAATTTAGGTGACTGAATTATTTTAAATGTTGACTTCATAAGCTGCCAGACCAGTGTTGAGGACAAATGTTTGAGGGAAAAAGCGCCCATGTGATACCGACTTAATATTACACTTCCCAAACAGACTTGCGAGGGAAACCATGTACAGTGACGCTAATATGTCATGTCTCACCTGCCATTACGTTTGGCTCTCTCTGTGCTGTATTAATGGTTGTCAGATGTTGAATACGGTGGGTAAGTGTAAGAACATGTTTGTATTAAAATGTAAAACTTGCAAACTAAACAAACCAAAATTGGGACAAGGACAATATAAAGTCAAATTAAATTATCAAAATCGCTATGTGGAAACAACGCTTACTAAAATGAAAATTATTAAATAAAAGAACACAATCCACCACATAGGGTGTACATTACTAC
Organism: Paralithodes platypus; assembly: GCA_032716605.1. Classification (NCBI taxonomy): domain Eukaryota; kingdom Metazoa; phylum Arthropoda; class Malacostraca; order Decapoda; family Lithodidae; genus Paralithodes; species Paralithodes platypus. The sequence goes on along the minus strand of CM064493.1, from coordinate 11,523,140 downwards.
ATGAGCAAGTTAATCTGTTTCCCAAGCAAACTAATCGCACATATAACAACGCACTATCGTCACGTTAAAGGAAGTAGTCAAGTTTGGGAAGTCCGGGACGTTCTGGCAAATTTTACTAAACTCTGCATGAATAAAGAAACTACATGTTAAATGTCAAAATATTATTTACAATCAAATTTGCAACATGACAAGACATTAACAATAGTACAAAATACAAATATTGATAAGATATCTATACTATTACAAAATAATATATAAAATACAGTACAGCACTCACTAACGATAGTGCTATAGGGTAGGTACCTGTAAGCATAGCTTGCCTCAAGTGACCCCTATCAATAACTACCCTACAAATAACCTACATTTATAGCACAAATAAACTAAGGAAATCGCAAAAGTAAGCAATTGATACTATCGACAATGAATACATATAATATAAAGACAAATAATTGCAAAATATGAAGTAACAACAGATTTAAACAAAGAGTACTCTTTTATCAAGAACAATACATTTAAAAAATCATCAATATTAATATTAATAATAGAAAAAGAAAAAGATAAACAATAAATACAGACAAAAAACAATAAATACAGACAAAAAGTAAGCAGAGGTTATACAAGAAACTTCAAGTTAAAAATGCTTGATTTAAATTATTGATGTAAAATTTTAGAATACAGTCACAATAATTGACCCTAAAAAGATTAAATTTATGGAACAATTTACTTGCCTCAAAACCTCTGTCCACTAAGAGTCTGTATAGTAACCTAGCTCTAGCCCAAAAGTCATCTACTTTAGTGCAGATTTTACAAAATCTTATTAATTAGGCATAAAAACAATTATAAGTTATTTTACTATCGATATTACTACTAGGGAAAGGAAAGTTTATTACGTTAAAATTAAAATCATCAACTTTGTGATATACTTTAAGTATGCACTGTTCATTAACAATCTCTATATTTATATCAAGAACATTTTCAACTTTATAATTTACGTTACATTGTGTGAGGGGAATAGAATTAGGGTAAATAAGTTTAGCAACTTGATTAAAATTTAACAAATTGCAAACGAGAATATCATCAATATATCTACTATTATTACTTAACAATTTAGCAAGTGCTAATTTTTCTGGGATTTGATTTTTCTTGCTACTGTCAACTAAGTCTTTTATATATTTAAATTCTAAAGCAAGCAAGAATAAGTCTGCAATTAAAGGGCTTGCATTTCCACCCATAGGAATTCCTAATATTTGTTTGAAAATGTACGGCCCGAATCTAACATAAGTATTGAAAAGGAGGAATTTAAGGGCATCTTTAAGTTTAGTTCTATCAAAATATACAGAACTAGTGGGAGTAGAGCTAAGTGATGCATTATTAAAATATGTATAAACATTTATGAAATAATTACCATTCCTAACGAACCTGTCAAAGTGCAAATCTATAATAAAGCAAAGCTCTGAATATACTAAATCTAAAGGCAATTTGGTATACAAAGTTGAACAGTCGAAGCTATGTACCGAGGTAACTTTCGGCATGGTATTTATTTTATCAATAACTTCTAACGAATTGTCAACACTCCAATAATAGTTAATGCCAGTTCTTCTCATGATGGTATTACAATATCTTTTATGAGTACTTTTAATGTATGTTAAGCAATTTACGACTTGTTCTGATAGAGTTTTAGTGGTAGCAAATTTTGCTCCGGTAATAAAGCGATATTTATAAGGTCTTTTATGAAATTTAGGTAACATGTATAATTTTGCAATGCACTTGTTCTTATCCGAAAGTTTAATATCAAATGTTATATTTTTCTTGGTATGTTCATCGATTAAGTTATCAATATTCAGATTATTTTGAATTTCATAAACAGAATTACCGCAAATATTGTTACGTAATATGTTACCCTTAATTACACTCGATATGAAGAAATGAGGCTTAGATGTTGCTGATACTAATTATATTATTGATTAAAACATACTTGGTGCCGAGACATGACATATTAGCGCGACTATACACAAGTTATATTCCTCGTTGTGATCTTATGTTTGAAAGTAAAATAGTATCAATAAATTGCAAGTGTGTTTCTTTTAAGGGGAGGCAGACCGTTATTCTGGACCTCCTTCTCCCTAATGTTTAGCCCCACTAGTTTTGAGATTATAAGCCCATTAGTTTGGCAATTTTGACACCTTTCACCCCATTTCGTTGTCAATTTTAGGACCTTTCGTGCCATGTAGGTGTCGATTATTTTCTGGCGAGCGATAGCGAGCCTGCATTTTTAAGAGGAACCAACCTTCGGCCGGGACATTTTTCTACCGAAAAATGTACAAATTTATCTTGTGTTTTTCTAAGCTTGATGGAGGTCTAGGGAGGAAACTAAAAAAATATATGAATACATGAATTAATAGACCACACAAACGGCCAAGCTCCCCTTAAATATATGAATACATGAATTAATAGACCACACAAACGGCCAAGCTCCCCTTAAATATATGAATACATGAATTAATAGACCACACAAACGGCCAAGCTCCCCTTAAATATATGAATACATGAATTAATAGAGCACACAAACGGCCAAGCTCCCCTTAAATATATGAATACATGAATTAATAGACCACACAAACGGCCAAGCTCCCCTTAAATATACATGAATTAATAGACCACACAAACGGCCAAGCTCCCCTTAAATACATGAATTAATAGACCACACAAACGGCCAAGCTCCCCTTAAATATCAGTCGACTTATCAATTATTATGTTCCTTCCAACAACCAACAATACTCCTAAAATCGATTAATGAAATTTTACAAACACATGTGGCAGTCCGTGGACTCGAACCCAGGATGCTCACACCGAAAATCAACACCTTATACATCGCACCACGAAGACAGTTAAAGGTTGGTGGACACTGCCTACGATTTATTATGCAACTTCGAATCCTGCATATCAATCTAAGCATGTACACACATCCCAACTGCAACTCACGTAGGCTATGCATATGTGAATGGAAAGAGCAATTAATGGGGCCTTAACCACTTAGGGAAGTCCTCTCGATAAATTACTCCTGAACCAATATCAATTATTATGTTCCTTCCAACAACCAACAATACTCCTAAAATCAATTAATGAAATTTTACAAACACATGTGGCAGTCCGTGGACTCGAACCCAGGATGCTCACACCGAAAATCAACACCTTATACATCGCACCACGAAGACAGTTAAAGGTTGGTGGACACTGCCTACGATTTATTATGCAACTTCGAATCCTGCATATCAATCTAAGCATGTACACACATCCCAACTGCAACTCACGTAGGCTATGCATATGTCAATGGAAAGAGCAATTAATGGGGCCTTAACCACTTAGGGAAGTCCTCTCGATAAATTACTCCTGAACCAATATCAATTATTATGTTCCTTCCAACAACCAACAATACTCCTAAAATCGATTAATGAAATTTTACAAACACATAAATGAGTTAACCTCTGTATGAAAAACTACGCTCGTAATTCAACAACGACTCCAAGAGCATTATGTTCTTAGGTTAAGGGGACATGGGCTGTTTTTCTGGTCACCCTTCTTCCTCATGCTTACCCCCAATAGTTTTCAGATTTTACGACGTTCGGCCTATTAGTTTGGCGATATTAATAACTATTGCCCCATTTCGTTGTCAACTTTAAGACCTTTCATGCCATTTAGGTGTCGATGTTTTCCTGGCGAGCGATAGCGAGCCTGTAATCTTAAGAGTAACCGGCGTTCGGCCGGAACATTGTTATACCAAAAAAAGTACAAATTAATCTAGAAGGGGAATCTGATGTATGTTTGTTTGATGGAGGTCTAGGGAGGAAACTAAAAAATAATAATACATAAATGAAAAAATCTACCAAAAAGTTAACCATCTTAACTAACTTAAGGGAGCTCAGACGGTATTGTGCAGCATAATTTACTAGTTCGGCTCAATGGCTTAAGGAAGGGGTTTAGTTTGCTCTCTATACCTCTATCAAGGTTAAAAATAAAAACACCCACAAGACCCCACTTCGATATGAATTTTTAAATTTTTCGGTAGAAAAATGTCCCAGCCGAAGGCCGATTCTTCTTTATATATAGGCTCGCTATCGCTCGCCAGGAAAACATCGACACCTAAATGGCACGAAAGGTCTTAATTTTGGCAAAGGAATGGGCAAATGGTCTGAAAATTGCCAAACTAATGGGGCGAATGTTTTGAAATCTCATAACTAATAGGGCTAAACATGAGGGAGAAAGGGGTCCAGCAAAACGGTCTGTCTCCCCTTGAGATCATGGAGAGGACAGGACTAATGTGGCCAACTGTACTTATCCAGAGTTTCAGGCTATAATGAAGTTGGAGCAGTAAACATGTATATAAAACAGAAATGTAATAATAATGTAGATTTTTGATCAATAAAAAGTAAGTTGAATTGGGTTTTATGTATTTATATACCGGAATGCACTACAACCATATTTTAGCTGGTAATTCTGCTAAATATCTACGTCTACAGCTCCAACTTCCTTATAGAACGAAACTCGCAAATGGTCAATTATCATATATTTAGATATAATGTGTATATACCGCACTTGTTGTATAATAAAACTTCTCTTATTAAGTAACACCCCGTTCTTAAGATTAATCATCAATTACAAACCCCAATGCACTTGAATAAACTAATGAAAGTATATGGTCCTCCCAGGATTCGAACTCGGGACACCATACCCAGAACATAAGCATCTATATTCCCCTGGCTGTTCCATTTGTGTTTATTCATTATCCTAATTGGGGTCAACTAATAATTACACAATCGACCACTTGCGAGTTATAGGCTATAAGGAAGTTGGAGCCATAAACATCGCTATAAAACATAAATACAATAACAAAGCAGCAATCTTATGGTTAGAAAGTATAGTGAATTTGATTGTATGTATTTATAGATGCACTACAGCCATAATTAAGCTAGTAATTCTGTTAAATATCTATCCCTATGGCTCCAACTTCCTTATAGCCTGAACCTCGCAAGTGATCAATTACCCTAATGACAATGGATGCCTTCACTGAGACCGTTTTTGTTTTTCCCTAATCGTTTGAATTATGGCTAGATATGGACCATTGCGAACAATAAACAAATGTTTCCACATTAAGGGGGGTCACCGGCTTTGTTCTATCTTTCTCTCCTTTTCTCTCTTTCCCTGGCTTGTATCCATTCGGCCCCTTTCAGCCAACTGTTTTAAGACGTTTATCCCCATCCAGGTGTCGATTTCTTCCTGCCCCGACGGGCGAGTTTATTGAGCAGCGCCCCCCATACTGTGAGGGGACAACCACTGGTAAAGCGATACATACTGCTCACAGAGCCATTATTCCACTGAAACAACAGCATCGTCGTCTGGTTACATTCATATTTGTGTTTATAAATCAGGTAGGCATTATTCAGATGTGTTATTATAGTTTCCTCATTTAATTGCCACATGTACTGTATATACGTAGCTCACGATTATTAGCCTGAAAAAAAGAGCTTGTCGTGACTGAATTACTAATTGACTGGTTGTAAATACTAGCACTACCAAACTAGTACAATCATAAGGAGACTGTTCATATTTTTCATTACACCAATGGTTACTGAGGTCATAGTTAGCTGAATACAATGATCACATACATGATGTGACTAATATTTCCAACTACATCAATTATTATGCAATAATAGTACTAAACATATATTACAATCATATGAGGGACACTTTATATTCTTCATTACATCAACGGTTGTTGAGGCCATAGTTAACTGAATACAACGGTTACATGCATAATGTGACTAATATTACTAACTACCGAAGTTATAATGCAATTATTATATATTACTACAAATATATTACAATCATGAGGGACACTGTTCATATTCTTCATAACAATAATGGTTATTGAGGGCATAGTTAGCGGAATATGACCAGTGGAGAAGTTTACATGCCGATAGTAATATAATATTTAGTAGAGTGTGAGGTTATGGGGGGGGGGGGTTGTAGGAGGTAGAGGAATGGGAGGGAAAGGAGGAGGAGGTGTGTGTCAGAGGGAAAGTTTGTGTGTGTGTATGTATGTGTGTGTGAAAGAGAGAGAGAGAAGGATAGCGAGCCAGCATTGTATGGAGAAATCCGGCTTCGCCGGAGACATTTTTCTATCGAAAAATGTACAAATTTAGCTTGCTGTCGAAACAAAAACATATATATGCTGGTTCGCTACCGATCGCCTGGAAAATATTGACACCTGGATGGGGGTAAACGTCTTAAAACAGTTGGCTGAATGGGGCCGAATGGATACAAGCCAAAAAGAGAGGGAGAGAAAGAGAAAAAAGCGAGGTGGGCTCCCTTAATGTCATTTGAAATCCTTATTGCTTCAACCTGTTGATCTTGGATGGCATCGTTCAATAAATGCATGCTTTATAATCAGGTCAACGAGCATCTACATCCCAAGCCGGTATCACACGAGAGCTATATAGTCAACATTCGATGATCAACATTTTTCTGGCAACTTTTCTGGAATATTTTGCACTGGTATCGGAAACTAGACTGATGATAGATGAATTTAGGTAACCGAAAAAGTATAAATGTTGACCTTATAGGCTGCCAGACCAGTGTTGAGGATAAAAGTTGAGTGAAAAAGTGCTCGTATGATACTGGCTTTATTTCAAGGCACTTAACACATGACCCGAATACAGAACCCAAAGCTGTGATAAATCGAGATTTATTTTCACTTAAGGGATTATTTTTTTAATCTCCTTCTCTCTCATGTTTAGCACCATTGATTTTTTTTTTAAGACGTTCGGCAAGTTAGTTTGGCGATTTTAAGACATTTCGCTAAATTTTTGTAAATTTTAAAACATTTCGCGCCATTTATGTATCGACCGATAGCGAGCTTGTAATTTAGGAGGAACCGGCCTTTGGCCGGGAAATTTTTCTATCGAAAAATGAACAAATATATATCGAAGGGGGGTCTTGGGGCATATATTTAATGTTTGATGGGGATTTAGGGGAAAAAAACAAATCTTCCCGGGGGCCCACCTCACTTTTTTCCCTTTCTCTCCCTCTCTCTTTGGCTTGTACCCATTCGGCCCCATTCAGCCTACTGTTTTAAGACGTTTACCACCATCCAGGTGTCAATCTTTTCCTGGCGAGCGGTAGCGAGCCCCCTTAAACCCTTTGACCCCTATAGACCTTTCCCAAGCCGAGTACAATCCTCTAATGTTGCCAGAATAAAGTGCCCAAAGCGTCCACCACTACTGAAAGAGTTAAGAGGGTAGTTCTTGTTTTTTGGTCTATATATTTATTTACTCATATATTTTTAAGTTCCTAGCTAGACCTCCATCAAGCTTTAAAAAAATCACCTAGATATATTTGTAAATTTGTTGGTAGAAAATTTCCAGGCCGAAGGCCGGTTCCTCTCAAAATTGCTGGCTCGCTATCGCTCGCCAGGAAAAAATTGACACCTAAATGGCGCGAAATGTCTTGTGATAAAGAAATGGGACGCAAGGTCTTAAAATCGTCAAAATAATGGGGCGAACGCCTTAAAATCAAGAAAATGATGGGGCTAAACACGAAGGAGAAGGGGGGGGGGGGGGGAAGAAAAACCTAGTCCTTTCCAAACCTAGTTGAAATCGTCTAATGTCAGCCGTAGAAAAAGTGCCAAAACGCGTCCACGACTACGGAAAGGGTTAATGGGGGAGGTAGTCGCTTTTTCTGGACCCCTTCTCCCTCATGTTTAGCATATTAGTTTTGACATTATTTAGACGTTTGTTCTGTTAGTTTGGCAATTTCGAGACCTTTTGCCACATTTCTTTGTTAATATTAAGTCCTGTCGTGCCATTTAGGAGTCGATTTTTCCTGGCGAGCGATAGTGTGCCTGTAATTTTAGAAGGAACCGGACCGAAAAATGTACAGATAAAACCTGAAAAGGGACTAGGGGTGTATTTTTCAGCTTGATGGAAGTCTAGCAAGGAAACTCAAAAATACATTAATAAATATATCCATTTACCAAAGAAACAAAAAAACAAAACAAAAACAAAAGTACTACCCCCTTAACCCCTTCTGTACCGGCGACGTATTTTGTTTTTGATTTCAGCTACATTTAAACGATTTTATGAAGCTTACGAAGGATGTATGGTAGCTAAAAGTATACATTGATAATTAGTCTGTAGCCTTTTTTATAAGAACACTTCATTCCTAAGCTGAATAAAATCGCTTAATGGATGCCAGATTATAATGAAATGGATGTCACCGGTACTGAATGGCTTAACCCCTTCTATACCGGCGATGTTTTTAGAGATAATATTCTTCCTATATTTAGACGATTATGCTCAGTTTTAGAAGGATCTGAGGCAGTAGAAAGCGTTAAGTGAGATAGTTTGAAGCCTGATAATTGCTGGAGGCCCTTTTTAAACTGAATAAAATCGTCTAAGAGTAGCCAGAATAAAGTTAAAAGGACAGCACCGGTATTGAAAGGGTTAAGAGCAACACATGGCTTATTGCATTGTTGAGACTGATAATTGATAAGGGCCGCCTGTGCAGTTCGTTAATGTTATCTGATAATGGATAATGAAGGACACTCTGATTTGGAGAGTTGGAACATTAATATATACTGTATATGCACACAGAAGTGGTCCCGGACCCTAAGAAATGAAACTTTAAATGTTATTTCTGTTCGGTCTCTGTCTCGAGTCAGCCACCCCTAGCTATGGGGTATGTGCCTGAGTATATACATATATGTACTACTACTATTACTATGTTAGAGGAACGTGGAGGAGTGCGGTAAACGGAAATTGGTAGCCATATTAAGGGAGCCCACCTCGCTTTTTTTCTCTTGCTCTCCCTCTCTTTGGCTTGTATCCATTCGGCCCCGTTCACCGTACTGTTTTAAGACGCTTACCCCCATCCAGGTGTCAATATTTTACTGGCGAGCTGTAGCGAGCCAGCATAATATATTTTTGTTTTGACAGAAAGCTAAATTTGTACATTTTTCGATAGAAAAATGTCTCCGGCGAAGCCGGATTTCTCCATACAATGCTGGCTCGCTATCGCTCGCCAGGAAGATATCGACACCTGGATGGGGATAAACGTCTTAAAACAGCTGGCTGAATGGGGCCGAATGGATACAAGCCAGGGAAAGAGAGAAAAGGAGAGAAAGAGGAAGAAGACAAAGAGGGAGGTGGCAGAAGAAGAGCACCTCCTGTTTCTCTCTCTCTCTCTCTCTCTGGGTTGTATCCATTCGGCCCCATTCAGGCTACTGTTTTAAGACGTTTATCCCCACCCAGGTGTCGATTTTTTTCTACATGTGACACCTAGTACGGTAGTGCTAATAAGTCATGTCCCAGCTGTCATTACGTTTGGCTTGCTCTGTACTGTATTAATGTCTGTCAGATGTTGAATAAGGTGGGTATGTGTAGGAACATGTGTATATATTTCACTGGATATGAAGAAATGATGCTTTGATATGGCTGATACCAATTATTGATAAAAACATACTTAGTGCCGAGACATCACTTATTAGCGCAACCGACCCGTACAATCGCGCTAATAAGTAATGTCTCGGCACCAAGTATATTTTGATCCATAATTGATTTCAGCAATATCTAAACTTAATTTATTCATTTCGAGGGGAATATACAAACATGTTCCTACACTTAACCACCCTATTCAACATCTGACAAACATTAATACAGCACAGAACAAGCCAAACGTAATGACAGCTGAGACATGACTTATTAGCGCGATCGTACATCCCGATACTATTAGGTACACACAGCAGAGCAAATACCCTCTCCTGTTTGCAAACATACACGGATTAAGGGAGCCCACCTCGCTATTGTTATCTTTCTCTCCCTCTCTCTTTGGCCTGTATCCATTCGGCCCCATTCAGCCTACTTTTTAAGACGTTTACCCCCACCCAGGTGTCAATATTTTCCTGGCGAGCGGTAGCGAGTCCAGCATCTATATATTTTTGTTTTGACAGCAAGTTAAATTTTTCATTTTTCGATAGAAAACGTTTTCCGGCGAAGGCGGATTTCTTCATACAATGCTCGACACCTGGATGGGGATAAACGTCTTAAAACAGTAGGCTGAATGGGGCCTAATGGATACAAGCCAGAGAAAGAGAGAAAAGGAGAAAAAAAGGAGGTCACCCCCCTTAAGCCTTTAGCCTTGGTTTGTAGTGTTGTCAGCCAATATGAAATGCCCGCTTTTTTTCTCGGTAAATTCAGTGAACGGTGTTGCATCAGTTTTACCAGGCTTTTTAACACTTAAAGAGCGGGGCCCGACTTAAGTCTGTATCTAAAAAGCAGCAAGTTAGGAGCATTATTAAGGCTTTTAAAGGGTTAAAATTGAGTGCAAATGGCCGGGAGCGCAGCAGGCCAAACGGCCGACACCCAGGACTTACCGTCGCCCACTGACTCACGCTCCCTCTGTTCTCGAGAGGCCGGCAGTGTAGCCAGTATTGAGTGTAGCTGGAAAAAATATGGCGCTATACGCTAAACTCCCATTTTGGTGGTACCACTGCATCAAAACGACGAGTGCTATGTAGCTCGTTCTGGTCTCATTTTGAAGCTTGTAGCGCCTAGTTCTTTGCTGAATACATTTCTTTTCATGCAGATACTTGATTGATCATTCAGGAGGGCCTGAATATGCCCAAAATAGCCCAAAACCCCCCGCTAGATGAGGGTTAAGTGTTGTCGCGTCAACAAGTATATTTCTATCAATAATTGGTAACAGCACTCTCTAAGCATTAATTCATCGTTTCGAGCGAGATATGCAAACATGTTCCTATCTATACACACCAACATCTGACAGATGTTGGGGAGATTGTAGGCACCAATCGATCAGGGCTAGACCCAGGTGAGGTTATAGGCATGTGATGAAGAGTCGCTGGAACTCCTGTTTCATTTGCTTGGCCTCTCTTACTGATTTTCTTTGTGCCTCATTTACACTGAGAGCAATCCAGCTAGCTCTCACAAACACCTCCTCCTCCTATCCACTTCACTACACTAAACATGCACACCACACTTCATTCCTCCACACCAAAATTAAAAAAACACAAAATGATGAATTTTAGCCCAGCCTCGGAGTCCCCAGGGGGGCGGACCATAAATGCCCCCTCACCCGACCGACCATCCCCTGACGACCCCACACAATTACCTGGACCTCGGCCTGTTACTCTTTCTATTAATTTCTGCAACATTCGCGGACTTTCCTCTAACTTTCACTCTGTTGAGCACCATCTCTCCTCCTACAAACCTGATCTTCTCTTCCTCACCGAAACCCAGGTGTCTGTAGCAACATCCAGCAACCCCTTCTCTGTATCCTCCTACTTTCTCTATCCTAGTTTCAAAGCCAAAGGCGGATGTTGTGCATATGTGCACAACAAACTCACTTGCTCTCGTGTTCCCGATTTCGACTCCGCTGAATTCTCAACTTTATGGCTCAAACTTTCCTGTCATTCTCTTACTAAATATTTCTGTGCTGTCTATCTTTCCCCTAACTCTACCAACTTTCCTAAATTCTTTGACTATCTAAACTCTACAGTGGAACACATTCTATCCATTTCTCCTTTCTCAGAAATCTCCATCTTAGGAGATTTCAACGTTCACCACTGCCAATGGCTCTCCTCTCACACTACTGATCCACCTGGTGAACAAGCCTACGTCTTTTCTATCCTAAATGACCTAGAGCAGTTAGTTCAGCAACCCACCTGTATCCCAGATTGCATCGGAGATCGCCCCAACATTCTTGACCTGTTTCTAACTTCTAACCCTTCTTCTTATACTGTCGATCTTTTCTCTCCTTTGGGCTCCTCCGACCATAAACTTATCTCTGCCACCTGTCCTATCTCTCCAGTACAGCCACCCGATCCTCCTAGCCGGCGGCGCTTGTGGCACTTTGGCGCTGCCGACTGGGAGGCTCTTCGGCAGTACTTCTTTGATTTCCCATGGAATGATTTCTGCTTCCATGGCCGAGGACCCTCGGAGAGTGCTGAACGCATTACCGAGGTAATCCTATCGGGCATGGAAGCATACATTCCATTCTCTTTCTCTCAGACTAATGCTAAAAAATCTTGGTTTACTCACGCCTGTTCTACTGCTGTCCGCAATAAGGAGGAAGCATTCAAACGGTACCGACGCCTTAAAACTCAAGACTCTCATTCTTCATATGTTTCTGCCCGGAATCAAGCCAAATCTGTTCTTCGACTTGCCAAACACTCTTTCATCAATAATAAATGCACTGAACTATCCAACTCTAGCTCTTCCCAAGCTTTCTGGCATCTAGCCAAAAACCTCTCCAACAATTTCTCTTCCTCGTCTTTCCCTCCCCTTTCCCACTCTGATGGCACAACCATCACTTCTTCCTCTGACAAAGCTAAACTCTTCGCTCAAACTTTTGCTAGAAACTCCACCTTGGATGATTCCGGTGCTATTCCTCCCTCTCCGCCCTCCTCTCTCTTACTTATGCCTAATATCCTAATCTCTTCTAAAGATGTACTTTCTACCCTCTCTGGGCTTAACACTAATAAGGCGTACGGTCCGGACGGTGTTCCTCCTGTTGTTCTCAAAAACTGTGCTTCCGTGCTGACTCCCTGCCTAGGCAAACTCTTTCGTCTCTGTCTATCCTCTAACGTCTTCCCTTCATGCTGGAAGTTTGCTCACATTCAACCTGTCCCAAAGAAGGGTGACCGCTCTCAACCCTCCAACTATCGTCCAATTGCTCTTATCTCTTGTCTTTCTAAAGTTTTTGAAACTATTCTTGCTTCCAAATTTCTTAAGCATTTCTCTTCTCATAATCTGCTCTCAGATCGCCAGTATGGCTTCCTTAAGGGTCGCTCTACTGGTGATCTTCTTTCATATCTTACTAACTCTTGGTCATCCTCCTTTCGGGACTTCGGTGAGACTTTTTCTATTGCACTAGACATATCGAAAGCCTTCGATAGAGTCTGGCATAAATCGTTAATTTCTAAACTACCCTCCTTCGGTTTCTATCCCTCCATCTGTGCCTTTGTCTCTAATTTCCTTTCCGGCCGTTCCATAGCTGCGGTTGTGGACGGCCATTGTTCACTTCCTCACCTTATAAACTCCGGTGTTCCTCAGGGCTCTGTCCTATCTCCTATTCTCTTTCTAATTTTTATAAATGATCTCCTTAACTGTACCTTAATTCCCATCCATTCATACGCAGACGACTCAACCTTACACTACTCCATTAGTTTTTCAGAACGCCCCAGCCAGCAATCCCTCAACGACAAACGTAATGAAGCCATAGAACTCTTAAATTCTGATCTAAATACTATTTCCAATTGGGGCAGAGAAAACCTTGTTAACTTTAATGCTTCCAAAACCCAATTTCTCCATCTATCTACCCGTCAGGATCTCCCAGCGGACTATCCCTTATTCTTCAACAATACAAAAATCAACCCTTCATCTTCTCTCAATATTCTTGGTGTCTCTTTTTCTTCTGCTCTCATTTGGAAGGACCATATTACTAGTCTTGCTAAGGCAGCCTCCCAGAAGCTGGGTGTGCTCAACCGCCTTAGGGGGTTCTTTTCCCCTGCACAGCTTCTTGCTCTGTACAGGGGCATAGTGCGCCCTTGTATTGAGTATTGTTCACATGTGTTGGGAGGTTCCTCTCACACCGCTCTCCTAGACAAAGTTGAAAGGAAGGCCTTTCGTATCATTAACTCCCGTCCACTCACCAACTCTCTGCAATCTCTCTCTCTCCGCCGCAATGTTGCATCTCTCTCGCTATTCTATCGCTACTATAATAATCAGTGTTCCTCAGAGCTATCCCAGTGCATACCACCTCCTTTACGTAGGGCACGTGGTACCCGTCTTGCAACTCAATCCCACCCCTACTCTGTGCAACTCTCCAACCCAAGAGTGAAACGTTACTCTCAAACTTTCTTCTACTCAACATCTGAGCTCTGGAACTCTCTCCCAGAATCAGTCTTTCCCTCTTCCTATGACTTAAATTGCTTCAAACTCCGTGTGTCCAGGCATTTTGGCTCGAACGTCCCTTGATTTTGGCCCTGTCACTCTTTCAACTATGGGGGAGGCACTCGCTATAGGCAGTTATGCCTTTTGCCTCCCTCAATCACATAGAAAAAAAAAAAAAAAAAAGACATTAGTACAGCACACAGCGAGCATAACGTAATGACAGCGGCGACACGACTTATTTGTCCGACTGTACCATGTCATTTTTCTGTGAATTGTGCCTTTCTGATGTGATAATCTTTTTGATGTTGCATATCTCAGCCTGACCTACTTCGCTATCAGAATCTTGTGATATAATGCTTCCTGCCAGAGATCTTGTTATCTTAAGAAGGGAACAGTGATTATATTGGGGTATACAGTATATACAGTAAATATATATATATATATATATATATATATATATATATATATATATATTATATATATATATATATATATATATATATACTGTATATATATATATAATTATATATATACCCGGTATATATATATATATATATCTGTGATATTATATATATATATATATATATATATATATATATATAATTATATATATACCCGGTACATATATATATATATATATATATATATATACATATATACTGTATATATATATATATATATATATATATATATATATAGATAGAGAGAGAGAGAGAGAGAGAGAGAGAGGGTTAAGTGTCTTTTAGACTGCCGTGGTGTTGTTGATTAAAGCGTCGCCTATCGTCCTGACGGTCGGTGGTTCGAACCCCACTGAGCGATTAGACACATTTAGTGGCTCACGTGTATTTGTGATATATACTCAATATTTGTAACTCTCATGCTTGGTGGGTTAGAATTAAATGAAATAAATTTCGGCCCGAGTTGCGTCGGGACACTGAGAAATCCTTGTATGGTATTCTGGAATATGGATCCTACGACTAGGTATGAATTGAAATATATTCGCCTAGTGGGTTTCCCTTCTCCCTAACATAAATAGGATAGAGGGTTGAGTGTCTTTTAGACTGCCGTGGTGTAGTTGATTAAAGCGTCGGCTATCGTCCTGACGGTCGGCGGTTGGAACCCCACTGAGAGATTAGAAACATTTAGTGGCTCACGTGTATTTGAGATATATACTCAATATTTGTAACTCTCATGCTTGGTGGGTTAGAATTAAATTTAATCAATTTCGGCCCGAGTTGCGTTGGGACACTCAGAAATCCTTGTATGGTATTCTGGAATATGGATCCTACGACTAGTATGAATTGAAATATATTCGGCGGTTCGAACCCCACTGAGAGATTAGAAACACATATATATATAAAGACTGTTGTGGGGGTTGTTTTTGTTCAATTGCTGATAATTTCTTTGGATCGGGTGAGATAACTTCGCCAGAGATAACGTGGCCCAAGAAGTCTACCGAGTTCCTGGCTATCTCGCATTTCGAAGGCTTGAGTTTTAACCCAGCTTCCCTGATACGTTGTAATACTTGACGGAGTCTCGGAGATGTTCAGTCCAAGTTCCTGAGTACACAATAACATCATCCAGGTATGCGAGGCAAGTTTCCCAAGTTAATCCTTTCAATACGGATTCCATGAGCCGGGAGAACGTGGCTGGCCCGTTACACAATTCGAAAGGTAACACGTTGAACTCATATAGATGTCCTCCACTGGTTGAGAAAGCTGTTTTTTGTTGGTGTTCAGCTTTAATAGGAACCAGCCAGTATCCGGCTTGTAGATCAAGGGTGGTGAACCACTTGGAGCCATGAAGGGAGTCTAGGGAATCATCTATACGAGGTAACGAAGTTGCATCTTTGATCGTGGCGTCATTAAAGCGGCGATAATCTACGCAAAATCTTGTTGATCCGTCTTTTTTTTTAACTAATGTTACGACCGGGACTCGTATAAAACAAGGGCTCTTAATCATTGGACTAGAAAGGCACACAGCCACAACGGTAACACTAGATCCAACCCTCGAACTTATAATGCCGGCGCACAAAAACACCTATACCCTCCAGAGTTAAATCTGCGATAGCGGGGTATCCTATAACTCGGTATAAATGCACTACTACTACAGGCTGATGATCTCTGATACAGCCTGATCACAACAACATACAATTACGTTAATAATGTATACAAGGAAAAAGATAGAGAGCTTAATTAAATCACTGGAGTGATTTAATGCAAACAAGAAGAAGGTATAATTAAAGTTACTCTAAACAATAATAAACTGTCACTCCTATATTAAAGAAAGTGAATGAAAGTCCTAAAGCATCGAACAGGAATCTTCTGAAGAAAGTCTGATGCTGCTAAAGATGATCGAATCGGATTTTGAACTGTTATATAAAGCAGGAACAAGATATGACAAGTGTAGGGACATACAGTGTTAACTGGCACGGGAATAACGATAAATGCGCAATAGTATTATCTCCAACAACAAAAGAAGTACTTCCTCAGGCAACGCAAAAAGCCTGCTCGGGTTGAGCAACTCAACAACAACCAAGGCTTACAATCAACGTGAATAAAAATGCTGCATACATAACATAAGAGTTTATAATCCTAATCGGGTGTCTGCTAGGCGAATAAAGTCTAGCTGGGATGTCGTAGGCTAGGAAACATTGGCTGAGCAAGCGGCTCGTAGCCTAGCGAGGTCCTTAAGACTGTACGGCCAAATTACGTTAAATGACGGGGTGCTCTCTTGAGAGATCCAGATCGCTAGTATCTGGTTCTCTCCTGGCGACCCTCTTCAAGTCAAAGCAAAACGAGTTAGCACAGTGTTGGGTGGCAGAGGCAAAAGCCCTCACTCGCAACACAGTGCTAAACTCACAAGGTACACAGTCAGAAAGACAACCTAGGCTTCCCACGTATCCGTTGCAATTGTACAAGTTCAACAAAACCTGGTACACATCGGAAATCACAACATCAATAGCCTCATCCCAGTCTAGCATTAAATAGCCCAGCAGACAACCAAGAAATAGGTAGGGAGACACCGCGAGTGTGTCGAACCTCTAACGACAAAATGTTAACCCCTCCAAAATGTCTAACTAAACATGGAATATCTGAGAGCTTCAGCATATAATACGATGGCCGATATATGAAATCGTGCAGAACCAAAGGGGAGTTATGATGTTAAGGGGACCGACCGGTTAATTTAGGCTTAAAAAACTCGAAATCCTGAAAACACCAATAGGTGTTTACTCAACAAGAGTCAACATCCCTTCATAAGCCAGTGAAATGTTATTAGTGAAAACCCATTGGAAATAGTATTTTTTTATGTTTTCCAAACTTTTCTTGTAATTCTAAAAACGTTATATAGCGAACTTTGAAATTAACATGCTCAGTAACTACTGGTCGTACGAGGAGCATACCTATATAAATCGAAAGAGCGTAAGCTACTCTACAACCTACCTTACGCTTTATCTTCTACTTTGCCATGTTCCCGCATAAAATATTGTAAATCTAAAAAAACAAAAGTAAAAATGTTCACCTAATGACCTTAGACTTTCACCTGTTTTTCTCAGAACCTATATTGCCGCACTATCGGATGTTATTTTACAGTTATTATTGGACCTATAGGAATGGTGTATATACCATTGGAAAGGTAATTAAAAACACTAAAAGGCCTATAAACCAAATTTACTCTAATAATTTAAAAAAATTCACAATATGTCGTCAAAGTTGTAATTTTTGTATAAATATATTCGCCTGAATCCGTCATCCCCTAAATCGAACAAATACACAAAATATATAAAATATGTTTTATAGAAACTATAGATACACCTTTTGTGAGTTGTTTGATCACATAAAACATGTGCTATGGGGATTTCTTTAGGAGTTTATCATTGTCTGCAGTACTATGATTTTCAAAATTTGTTTACCTAAATTGCAAGAAAAAAGCAAAAATATATATATATTTTTTTTTTATCTAGTTTTATGGTCATATACACCTGTGCCAAATTTCATTTAAATTGATAGTAAGACCTGGAAGTAGCGTAATTATCCGGTCGGTCCCCTTAAATAGATTGGAAGAATGAGAGGTAACAAGTTGAGAGAGAGAGAAAGTGTTCTATAGGTAGAAGTCGGGGACAGGTGGCAAGAGAGATGTGAAGGGTATGCTGGTCAGGCAAGCTCTGAGCAAGGAAGGCACAAAGGCAGCAGGGAGTGCGGGGGGACCACTTCCTGACGCGGCAGGAGGATGCAAGGCGGCCAGCCACTCAGAAGGCCCGGCCGTGGCATGACGTCACCGAGACAACGTGTAACACTACGCGCACTACCCTCTGCCTCCTGCACTTACTACCTCACACTCTCTAGCTGTATCATTCAGTCTTATACATTAAACTTATAACTGATGATATAAAATATAATCCCTTGTCACAGGCGAAAACAAAGACCACTTCTATACTGCCTGTGATATGACGATTCACAAGAAAGAAAGTACAACATTGTAGATAGACTGTAGCCAAATTCACTGCCCTGGCGAGTGTTAGCGAGTGGCCAAGCGAGCAGCTGAGCCCACGTGGCGTTCTGCTAAGCTGCAGGCGTCACACTAAGACCACAGGTGAGGACCATGGACTGACGAAGGGAGTGGTGATTCCAGCGTCCAACATCTTCTGGACCTGACGTTCCTCTTCTTGCCTTTGTACAGGATTTTTTCGACGTGAGGGCTGACGAAGGGGTGGTCCAGTAGTGTGTATGAAATGTTCCTCCATGGTAGTCTGTCCTATTTCAGTAGGTGTTTGAGCAAAAACGTCTCCGAATTTTTGCAGGATTTGTTGCATTTGCTGAGTTTGTAGGGTAGTTAAGTTGTCGGGAATGATGGGTAGTACTTTTGGGGTGTTATTATCATTATGAGTGGGGGCAATTTCATCAAACGTTTCCAAATCCCCAATGATGAGGCCTTTGGGTAGAGTCAACGTATCATCCGAAATATTTGCAATGAGTATGGAATTTTGGTGGGATGAAATAATTGCTTGCTGAATCATGCAATGATCTTGACCAGTAGTGAGCTTGGTGGTGGTCAGAACCATGGCATCTTGCGGAATTTGGTGAATCGACACCCATTTTTGATGCTGAGGGGGAATTGAGGTTTTTTGTCTAATGATAGCGGGGCTGATGATAGTGGTATGGGGGAAAATGGTTTGATTGTTTTGTCTTTGTTTGGAGGCTGGAATGAAGTTTTCAGGGTGGGCTAACTCTGTTAAAACGCTTTGATTTGGTTGTTTAGAGGTAGTTTGAATTTGATTAGTGGTTGGGGTTGTTACATCTGAGAGCTGAGATTTGCATTTAGGCAAGTTGATGCATTGTTTTGTTTTTTATTTGGACTGATGTTTGCGAATTTATGTCCCTCTACTCGTCTAGTGGGGGAAAGAGAGGAGGAGTTTTTGTTATGAGTGGATTGAGTTTGTTGGGACTGAGTTGAAGTTTTTTTTTTTTTTTTTTTAAAGTAATTAACCTTTGTCCACAGTCTACTTGTGCTTGGAGCTTTTGCAATAGGTCCAAGCCCAGGTAGCCGTCGTAGTGCTGACATTCCGAGTAGAACACTACGAAGGGGTGGTAGCAGTTGGCATGAGGTAGGGGGGTGGTGACATGAAGGGGTCTGGTCTCCCCTCGGATTTGAAGAGGGGTGTCTCCAGCACTGATTAAGTTGGTGGTTGTGGTTTTTAATTCGCCAAATCTCTTCCTGTGCATGATGTAGAAAGAGTTGAAAACACATGAGCGGGCTACGCCTGTGACTATCAATAATCTTACAGGAATGTTTTTTTTCTTTGCAAGGTGCTATATTGGGGGTGGTCTATCATTTGCAGACTCCCCTGCCGAAGCCATCATAGTCGGGGGAGGTTTTAAAAATCCTGGGGATCTATCTCTTCGTCCTCCAGGATTTCGTCTTCCTCTTTTCCAGTTAAGATCTGAGCTATATTCTCAGTATCCACATGTTCTTCAGTCTCTTCTTCTTCAAATTCTTCTTCGTTTGCAGATATGCGAGGGTAATTTGGTCTGTATTTGGCGGAATCCCGAATGTCATGGAGGGAGCATTTATTATTACATGCTGGAAAATCAAAAGGATTGATAATGACGAGAGGCTGATTCATACCTTTGTAGTTGTTGTTTGACTGGTTTCTTGGGTGCACTCTTCTCAGCTGATTTGGGGTGAATTTTGGCCTGTTGGGTTGATATTGTCCAGAGTGATAGGTCGGCTTAGGTGTTGGAGCTGAGTGGCGGTTGAAGTTGGTTTGTGAAATATAGTGAATTCTTCTGTCTGAATCAAGAACCACCGCTAGCCACCAATGTTATGCCCTGATTTTATTCAGGTTTAGCTATTGGTTAAGGTGAGTTCCTTCAAGGCTGGGATTTCCAAATTCATACAAGTACATACAAAGAAGACAATAGAGGATACATATTACACCAAAATATAGTTTGTAATACAGTTTATTCACATATGCCCTAAATACATATAACTGAGCAAGAATGTGCTAACATGAAAAACATATATGGTACAACTTAAATCCTTATTCTTCCAGTACGATCGCGGATCTAAATTGGAGCTCAGGTATAATCAATTTGGTTTTGCTAATTTCCTTTATCTAGAATCTAATAAATATGTTGTTATGAAAAGAGTACAATTAGTTAGTCGGATACCTAAAGTTCACTTTGTACTTATGTGCGGTATATTCATTAACTATTATTAAAGAGGGCAAGACAGAGTTATTATGTTGATCTTCTATTAATATTTATCACCATGTGCACTGGTATATACTCTCAAGATCAAATTATGATTTTTGTGGAATCTAACTTATTTATCACTTGTAGGAATTATGGTAGTGTCAATATTCAACTTATTTTGGCTTATTTAGATTTTAATCCAAATTTCTTGTGGAGTCGAGATACGCATATTCTTACATATTTTAACACTTATACACTTTGAGAGAGGCAGTATATCTAAACTCGGGTTGGTTAACTTTTATTGATGCTTTATCCCAAAATCGAGGTTCGGGGACTCTGACTATGTTTAGCTTGTATGAAAATATGGCGAGTCAATATTTGTAGTTTTCTGTTTATTTAGTTTTTCATCTCTATTGCTCATAGAGTTGAAATTTGTGTACGATAACTTGTTTAACACTAGTACACTGATCATAGAGTCTTATAAATAGAGTTGAGGTAATTAACACTGTTTAATGATTTTTAACCCAAAATCTGGGTTGGGGACTAACTATTTTTAACACTTATGGATATTTCGTAGAGTAAATATATGTGGACTCTAACTTGGTTATGAAAACACCTTGCACACTGATGTAGCCTATATTTTTAGAGTCAATACTTATGGATTCTGATTTTATTTTTTATTGGCCGGTCGTGTGAAGTAGGTTACAGATGGGTTAATGGGCGTGAGGTCTTAAATGTGGCTCCGTAACTTATAATTAAACAGTTGGGCACAACATCGGACTAACGCGAGTATTTTGAGCCTATAGCTTTGTTGTTGATACTTGTCTATCCTGACCGTTATATTAACTGTTGATGAAATTCCGTTAACGTATTCTTGGAGTAGGGTCTTGGATATAGTGCCTCAGTTATGACGAAATAGCACTATATCGGAGTAACGCAAGAAGACTTTAGTAATTATCTTCTTGACTGTCTCTGACCGTTTTAAGATGTTCAAGGAACTCAGGGCAGTGTTTAAACCTTTTAGTTGCAAAGTCTAGTGGTGTGCCATAGACAAAATGCACCTAGGACTTGTGTCTGCAGAGTCCCCGTGAGGGTGTCTCGCCAAGCCCTTTTAACACAAGTGACCGTGGTATGCCAAGATCCCGTGTGAGAAGTGGGAGTGTGAACTTTTAATAATAGAGTGTTGAGGTGTAGGCATGCCTGGATACCTCAACTTCTACTATTAAAAGTACTGTAGAGTGTAGAGCCTATGAAAAGGCGTCAATGTTAGTTACTGGTATGCCAGTAATAACAAGGATCCCTTTTATAGGACATTTGTAAACTTTCAATAGTAGAATGTTGAGATGTAGGTATGCCTGGGTACCTCAACTTTCTACTATGGAAAGTGTAACCTAAGAAAAGGCGTCAATGTTATTCACTGGTATGCCAGTAATAACAAGGATCCTTTTATAGGACACAGTTACCGTAGCTACAATAATTAATGTTGAAGTGTAGGCATGCCTGGATACTTCGGTTCCATGTCATCTCGACCAGTAGACCATTTCAACCAGTAGCTCTCAACCAGTGCCAAATTAACCCAGACCAACTAAACCAGTGCCAAAATATAGTACTAACCTAACCTAACATAACCTAACCTAACCGTATTGGTTGATTTGGTACTGGTTGAGAGCTACTGGTTGAAATGGTCTACTGGTTGAGTTGACCGGTCACCGGATACTTCAACCTTTACTACTGGAGGTACAGCCTACTAGATGCCTCTATGTTAACTGATGGTATGCCACAATTAACAAAGATCCCTTAATAGGATCTTTAACTCTCAGATAATATAGACTTTTGGCATGCCGTCTATCCAACTGAATGGGAGGGTAATTTTGAGGTTTCTTAACGTGGTATGCCAGGGATCAAGAAGCCTCAAAATTGCTTACTCCTCTCAGATTTTAATGGCATAGTGTTGATGATTACTGAAGGGTACCCGTTCTCCCTTTAAAAGAAGCAAGAGCGCGGGCGTGCATTCTCTGTTAGTATAGAGAGTCCTTCTTGCTCTGGTGGGAGGTCACTTCTACTTGACTTTATAAATAACTCGATGATAAATGAGTAGTGTACAAGGTTGGTATTTTATATGAACAGGATTTATGTAAAGGCTTATTCGTCATATCATAGAAAACAACAGGGTCATAAGGTTCTCAGCATAATAGAACTTTTGTTCAGGGGTAAGGTTTCTGGTGCTTTGAATTCAAGGTGGGAAATCCCGTGCACTAAGAGCATAATGCAAGAAGTGAAGGCATGGATGCGCATCAGGATATTCATTACAAATGAGCATTCTAGTAGGGTTACGATCAATATACAGGAATACATAAATAGGATGGTTATTCTATTATCTAGAAAAGATTAAGAGAGATGGTTCTCTATACAAGATAATGGTATGTATACGCGAGTAAATATTTCGAGGGGTTGGTACTCCCGGGGAGTGTATGTTGGTACTCCTGGCAAGCGTATCTCGTTACAAGGGATGTAAACAAACGAGTGAAGGCGGAAAATGCGTGGTACATGTAACAGGGTATTCGGAACGTAGTGACTATGATATATTAAAAAAGGCAATGTGGTTTGTTTATCATTATAGTAGGGTAGTAATGAGAAGGCATGCAAATAAAGGTTGTGTGAAAAATAAGAACAAAAATGGTATCTACTCGGTATACATTATTAGAACATAAGAATGATAAGTGGTGGTATTGTAGCATAATCATCATGTTTCTAGGTATCATGCGTATCATAAAAGATGGTCTGACTATAGGCTTGTAAATAAGAAGCAATTCATACAATGTTCTTGAGAATAACTCGACATAATTGTATATTGTAGGTAAACAGTTTTTGTACATTGATATTGTGAACATGAGATTATGTTTTAACATTATGCTAGTATAGATTTAACAGACCTAGGGAGGTCTCTGTTTATTATTAACCCTTAATTGGCGGCGCGCAACTTATGTCGTGTGAAATAAATTTGGACTAAGTGGCAGTTCACAACTTATGTCGTGCGCCATTTTCAGCACGTAATGTTGCTGAGAGAGAGAGAGCTGAGCGGTGTGAGGAGCCTAGCAACCCTATGACCGCTCACGACCACTGCGGTGGACCAACTGAGGTCCTCCCACCCTTCCCTCCCCTCTCTCACTCGCTACACAGGGAATTATGTAGGGAAATTACCTAATTACAGGGTTTTTGCACTCGTGTTGCACGATCGTTGCAAGAGAACCAGCGGTCGTACAAGGATGGTTCAGGTGTCATTGGAAAGCTCTGTTTATGCCCTTTCAGGAATAGATACTTGTTTTACGCTCTGGGTCTTATTTAGGCATGAAAATGATCACGTAAACAACCCTATTTAGGGTAAAAACACCCCGCTGGGCGCTACGGTCCGCTAGACCGCCTAGCCCGCTAATAAGGTGTTAATATACATGGTTATAAGAATGTAATTTAACATTTATAATATTAACATATGGGTGATCTACTAGGACTTGTTCCAGTAGGAAAACGTGGTATGAAAAACATAGTTAAGGAGATATATTTATCATGATCAGAACCTTTGTTGATAGGATTCCTTCTCTTTCTGGCTAATCACTAGTCTTCCTTTAGGTGGGGGTGTTGTAGCTTTATTAGTGGGGTGAATCGTCTTCCCTGGGGTCGGGGGACATTCTGTTGTCATTGTGGCGACTCGGGCGTCCCTGAGTGTCGCCACACCTGTCGGTTGGTTAGGCGTTGAGCGTCCAGGTGTTGGTGTGAGGTCTTGTTTAGTATTCCGCTTTTCCTTTCGTTTTCTCTTTCGTTCTTCTGTCGTTTTCTTAGGTTTCTTTACTTCAGTTTGTCCTTCTTCTACTGTTTTCTCTTTCGCTATTGGGGTGTCTTTTCTTTTTCTCGATAATTTAGAAACCCCCAGTCAGTTTAACACCTTACGAGCGGCCTATGCGGTTTATTTATATGTACCGCCCAACGGGGTGTTTTTAGCCAAAATAGGGCTGTTTACGTGATCATTTTCATGCCTAAATAAGACCCAGAACGTAAAACAAGTACCTATCCCTGAAAGGGCATAAACAGAGCTTTCGAATGACACCATAACGATCCTTTTATGATGGCTAGTTTTCTTGCAATAACCGTGCAACGCGAGTGCAAAAAGCATGTAATTCGGTACTTTCCCCATATAATTCAGTATGTAGCGAGTGAGAGAGGGAGGAGGAAGCTGAGATTCGTGTCAGTAGGTTCGCCGCGGTGGTCTGGAGCAGTCATACGCTCGCTAGTCTCCTGCCACCACTTGTCTCTCTCTCTCAGCAACATTACGTGCTGAAATTGCCACTCGACCTATGTCGAGCGCCGCCACATAGTCCAGCTTTATTTAACTCGACTTATGTGGTGAGCGGCTAATTAAGGGTTAATGTAGAAAATATGGTCATTGGAAATAAATATAGTAGGATCATCTTGATTTTAAGAACTTAGATAATGCCTATTAGTGAAAACATATATTTAGTTGAACTTGGAGATTTATACAAAGTTAAATTATTACTGGTTATTGCTTAATAGTACCTTTGTATGACATCATTGATAAGGTGTTGTTTGAACATGCGAGCCCATTTTTTTGTGGTTTTTTGAACCACTTATCAAACACCACAGTAGTTTCGATGTTCTCCAGGTCCGAGTGTAACGATTCATAGCGGTCAATCTACAAAATGATAAATTGTATTTATTATATTCATAAACCAATTCATAAAGCTCTGACAAACAACAATGTTTTCAACACTTTCTCTACGATACTGGTTTATTCATGGCTTCCCTATAAAGGGAACGATATAGTTGGACGATAATTCTTTCCTTTTTACAAAGAGGTCTCGTAGTAGGGCTAAAGGGCTTAAATCTATCTTGAGTAAATCCTTCAATGAAGTGATGTCCTGATTACATATAGTCAGACTAACACTGAACTACTTAATTAACCCACTGAGCACCAGCTAATTAATAATAAATGTACACCCCAGGACCAGCAGGTTGTAAACAAATTTGTTTTCCAGAAAACACCAGGAATGAGTTAGAAATTAAGGAAAAAACACAAAAAAACGATCCCCTAGGTCATTAAGGAGTCCTACGGGGCGCCCGAAAGTCTGAATTACAAGAGGGGAAATGGGTAGCCAAAAACATGCAAAAACAGGTTTTTGCATGCTCACGCGCAAGTGGCTGGACTTTGAAGGTTTTCAACCATCGGCATTGTTGCGTGGGATACTTACACAGTTTCCATACAAATCTGAGCCCTCTAGGTGTCATAGGACCGGAGTAATTAACCACGACGCGCCCTATGCGGCGCTGGGGTTTAGCGTTACATACATTGCCGACGCACGTGATGCATCGCTGGTATCCAGTGGGTTAAGCTAAGGAAGGCCCTCACGTAGTTAGGAGGTTATTATAACATTTCTCCAGTGTACAATAGAACACACTTGAGTTGACTTGTGGTTTAATAGTTACCGTGTTCTGCTCATAACTAAAAGCTCCTGTGTTCGAGACCAGGGCAGGGACAGACAATGGGCAGTTTCCTCACACCTGATGGCTCTGTTATCTTAACTGTAAATAGAGCCAAGAGTATCTGAGGACTTGTAATATTCCATCTAGTGAGGTACTCTATTCAAACATTAGTATTTGCGTGCCAAGCTTAATAACTTACCCGCCACAGGCTACAAAAGGCGGTATCCCATTGAGCGACTTTTCGATGGTGAATGCCCGGCGACAGTATTTTTTTGTCTATGTCCAGTATTCGCGGCGAATAGGGGTTTTGCAGAAGCGAATGAAGGCAAAAAAGACGATTTAGCGATTGCCGTGTGAGAGAAGTACGATCACAGAGCGATTGCGTCGACTATTTAAGCGATAATGACGAATGGTGTGTGACAATTGGAGGCGATTCAGAGCGAATATGGCGACCGATGATGGCGACAGTCGCGATGCCACGGCGATTGTCCTGCAAGTGTTGGACGATGGGATGCGAAAACACCGCGAAGGTTGTGCGAGTATGGCGAATGCCTGACGACTATCGAAGATGCTTTCTCCCGTGATCGCACATGCGACCTCAGATTATTTGGTAATTGAAGAGGCAGATAAGGTAGGGTATAAATAGGCTGGCAGAGCTCTGGTCTTTCTCATCAGCTCTACCGTACCGCACAACCAAATTTTACCACAGCGCCATGGATCTACTCCCTACAACCTCCAATGCTCTTCTACCCTTGGCTCTGGCGTTGGAGCGTGAATATGCAGAGATTGAGTTGCTGGCGGCACTCATCAAAAGGAAACAAGACAGGAAGCTGAAGAAGAAATTAGCAAGCAAGAGGAGGTGGTTTGACCGACCTATGCTTTTGCGTCGAGAAAACTATGGCGTGTAGCATAGATTGATGGTGGATTTGGCAGAGGAGGATAGTGATAAGTTCAAGAACTTCATGAGGATGCCCGTCGCCATGTTTAGGGAGGTGCTTGGTTGTGTCGGGCCAAGGATTGCCAAGCAGGACACTACCTTTCGTGCGAGTATTGAACCAAGTTTGCGGCTTGCAATAACGCTGTGATTCCTGGCCTCTGGAAACACATACACAGACCTCTTCTATGCCTTCCGAGTTGCACCAAATACCATCTCCAAGCTCGTCCCTGAAGTGTGCGATGCAATTGTTGCATAATACATGGGGGAGGTGATGGTATGCCCAAAGACACCTGCTGAGTGAAAGGCAGTGGCGGACCAATTTGTTCTCCACTGAGACTTCCCACACACCTGCGGTGCCCTGGATGGCAAACACATTGCCATCAAATGTCCTGCCAAGGGGGGCTCCAAATTCTTCAATTACAAGAAGTTCCACTCATAGTCCTCATGCCCTTGGCTGATGCCGACTATCGATTTCTGTATGTTGATGTTGGAGCCCACGGGTGTTCATCGAATGGGGGTGTGTTCCTTGACACCCCACTGCATACTGCACTCGAGGAGGGCTGTGCGGGAGTTCCAAAGGCTGAACCTCTACCTGGTGGGGATCACCTTGTCCCGTATTTCACAGTTGGGGACGATGCCTTCGAGCTTCGCACCTGGCTAATGATAACCTTCCCTCACCGCAAAATGTCACGGGAAGAGTGAATCTATAATTACCGTCTCTCAAGAGCTCGGCGAATGGTTGGGAATGGGTTCGGGATCATGGCCAACAGGTAAACAAGTCAAGTCATAGTATGGAATTATATATGTATGTCTATATAGACATATATATTTGTAAGTATATATACAGGTATATATATATATATATATATATATATATATATATATATATATCGTGGATGCGATAGAGACATTGCATGTGTGGTATGATATTTGTCCTGTTTTCTATCTGTTTCTTATCTATCCTATCTACATCTCGTCATTTCGTACCTATTGTTCTTTTCGAATCACCCGCGCACCTGTGGAGCGCCCTGGTGGTTTGAATTGGTATTAAAATATATCTATAAGTCTTAAACGGCTAGTTATTATTTATCCATTGACATTGATTTACAATATTAATATATTGTATATATTATATATAAGCTTTGGATAGAGCTTGATCGTCTCTATTATAATATTATGCGAGACGTCCACCTGCGCGACTTGCGCAAGGCGGGAAATACGTTAGGTCCCTGACGATAACCCTGGCCCACTAGCAGTCCTCGCCAGTCCACAGACAAGACAACATCTATTCCAACTTTCTTGTGTTTATCATTTCGTTGTGCATTAAGTGCCAACGTAATGTATATAATTTGTTTATTATTTGAGTGAATCATATTAAGCTTTATCTTAGTACTGTATGAATATTAACTTAACATAATCTGATCATTGTTGTGTTTAGTTAAAGGAGCTACATATACGAGTGCCCTTTTCTAACCCACACTATATTTCGGCCATTTGCTTGTTTAACTATTCTCTTGTGATTCCCGCCTTCAATACCGATAATCTTATATTTGAACTCGATCTAATTTCAGTCTAATTGCTCATAGTCATAGAGAATTAGTTATATGGTGCCCAGACCCGGGAACTTGAAGTAATTTAGTAGCAAGCATTGCCGTAAGTTTGTATCAATGAGCAGTGGTAGTGGTACACAGCCCGGGTGCAGGACGAAAGATCCTGGGGCCGTAGGATTAGGCTTCAAACCACCGGTTGCTGATAGCGGTGATCTCGATCGAGTGGCAGTATTAGGACATTCTTACGCCGTCCGGCTCGCGAATGCAGAGAAGGGGTATAATACATATTCTACACCCTCAGGCGATCGCGAATTCAAGTTTCGTTATTTTGGGGTACCTGGGGCGAAAGTTGAAAGGATCCCCCCAGTGGCATAGGTTTATTAGATATCGACCCCGAACCACTTTTTTGGTGATCGGCGGTAATGACATCAAGCCAGACTGTTCGCCAAGGGCCCTAGCTAACGAGATAAAGGATTTGGCGCTGGACCTGGAGATAGAGGCTAACACTGAGTGCCGTATTGTGACGATTGAGTGCCGCACTCGGGTGAGGGACTTTGATTTTACCGAGTATCACAGGATCAAAAACTCTGTAAACCGTATAATGCGGTTGAGACTGCCTGACACAAAACATAAGTTTGTGGCCGTACCGCTTACCACCGGTGACCTGGATATAGATGGTGTACATCTGGATCTTCCAGCAAACCAAAGATTGTATGATAAGCTGGTTAGCCTGCTTCGGAAGCTATAAGATAGAGAGGCAGGTGTGATTGTGCTTCGAACCCCAAAGTTTTGTCAGCCAGAGATCATATTCCCCCAGTAAATTACCCTTGGTGCCTGTTTTTCCTTAGTTTTCCTTAGTTTTTCATTTAGAATATTCCCTTAGTTTACATTAGTTTCCCTTACTATTTTCAATTTCCTTAGTTTTCCTTAGTTGATCATACCCATCATCAACACTCATTGTGAAAGCGAGAAAGGAGGCCACGATACAGGTAAAGTAGAAAGCCAGCGTTTGTATTTTTGTTGGGTACCAGAATGGGCTAACCCAACCTACAAGCGAGATTTATAGGCCATACCTTTCATGCCCTTCGTAATGATTTACACGGTCTAACCATTTAAGCGGAATATCGGTGTTTGCAATTACTGTATAGTAGAATATCTTTGTACAATGTTCTGACGTTATATCTTACTTTTCCATTATTCTGCGTAAGTGCTGATCTGGTACAATGTGTTTGCTGACATAAATATAGCTGATATTTCCTTTATTAAATAACAATAGCTACCTTTCATCATGGGAAAGGATGATGGAGCAACGAAGGGTGATTTACCCAATTCTGACACAAAGAGTGCAGATCTCAGGTTGGCTAAAAAATCAGCGTGCCGGTTACAGGGGTGCTCTGACCAGATTCACCACAGACATGGATACATTCATTACTACTGCAACGATTGATGAAATGGAAGCTAGTCTGAAAAGTATACAAAACACTCATGACAAGATCAGCACTCTGGGTGACCAAATCTTATCGTTCCTGGAAGGTGAAGAGGAGATGTCAGAGGAGTGTGGCGATCGTATGGCGAAGGACTATTTGTACTTTAAATCAGAAAGTACACTAAAGAGTGCCATAGCAACAAAACGGCCACGTGAAAATACGGGCCATGGTGTTACAAACAATCTCGATCCAAAGCATGCGGTCAACCTCCCTAAACTAAATCTACCTCGATTTGGGGGTAATCTAACAGAGTGGTTGGCTTTCTGGGATGTTTTTAGTTCTACTGTTCATAATTCTAACCTGGACAATGTGCGTAAGTTTCACTACCTGAAGGGCCAATTAGATGATGAGGCTTTACATTTGATTGAAGGGTTTGCAGTAGTAGGAGATAGTTATGGGGAGGCGGTACAGTTGTTAAAGGTGACTTACGGAGATTGTGAGCAATTGAAGGTGGCTCATGTCCTTGCCCTATTAGATCTAAAGGAACCTCGATATAAAGTAGAAGAGTTGGCTAACTTTAGGGCTAGGATGGAGTGTCACACCCGGTCTCTGGAGACACTTGGCATAACTGTGTCAGAAATGATTGTTACCATCTTGAGAAGAAAACTTCCTCTAGCTATCCTAGATAATGTCAGGTCATTTGATTTCCAGGAATTCAGAACTACCTTTAGCAAGGAAATAAGTAATATGCAACTTAACAATTGTAGAACCGGGAATGGTGGACAAGCTGGGATGAGTGGAACGTTGAGTATGACAGTGGAAGCAAGGAATAGAGAGAAGGGAAAAACTAAGAAATCACTAGGCGTATGTAAGTTGTGTGCTAGTGACAAGCATAGATGGATGTCCTGTAATAGATTCCAGATGAATGAGGCTAAGGTGGCTAGAGCAAAGAAATTAAATGTGTGTACCGGATGCCTAGCCAAGGACCATGGGATGAGAGGGGGGTGCATAGCTACTTATTTGAGGCCATGTCATAACTGTCAAGGTCATCACTTTGACAAACTATGTATTTCAACCCGTACTAAGATTAAGGATGTACCAGCAGGGAACACTACTACTATGACTTTAGGTACTAGAAAGGATACAACACTTTTGCCCACTATTATGATGCCAATGGAAGGTAAGCGCGAGATAGTCAACTGTCGAGTTTTGATAGATCAAGGCTCACAGAGGTCGTTCATTCAAAGATCTACCCTACAGAACCTAAACCATGATGTATTGGGTACAGAAACTCTTAGGTTACAAGGTTTTACGGGGAGTGTAGACCGACAGGAGTATGACGTAGCTCGGGTATCCTATTTCTACCGCAAGCAGCGTCAGAACTTGGAGTGCGTTGTGGTGGATCAAATCCCAGATTATAAACAATCGGGTATACAGGGTGTCGAGCGAGCTTTGCGCGCCAAAGGAATTCAATTTTCCGCCATAGGTAATCAAACAGAGGTACACATTCTTCTAGGTGCCGATCACTATTATTCTGTAGTTCATCCTGGATATAAACGAGAGTGTGGGGTAATTCTAATCCCCACAAAGTTTGGATATTGTCTGAGTGGCAAAGTAAGTTCCTCCGATACTACTACTCTAGTCGACACAGTGTCTGTATTGCGATTGCAAACAACTGCGGTGGATAGTCTGATTAATGACGCTGCTCCTCTCGAAGTCCCTAAGAGAGCTACCGAGTTCGACTTAGAGAAACTATGGAGGTTAGACCATATAGGTATAGATCCTATTGAAGTCGATAATGATTCGAAGATTGCATTAGACCTGTTTGACGAGTCTGTGTGCTATAGTGCCACGGACCAGCAATACACAGTAGGACTGCCCTGGAGGGAAGCGAATATTTCTTTACCCACAAATTATGGTTTGGCATTGGGGAGACTGCGGGCGCTGCAGCGGAAACTGAAAACGGAACCGGAGACGCGCGATGCATATGACGCCATCTTACAAATGTACGTAACACGGGGGTTTATTGAAGAAGTGGAATCCTCGGAGCCGGTGGAGCGGGAGCGTGTTCACTACCTGGCTCACCATTGCGTCCGTAAAGACAGCCCAACTATCCCCATCAGGATCGTATTTGATTACTCGGCAAAGGTGGGTGCGGGTCCCAGTCTGAACGACTGTCTCTTAACGGGTCCGTCGTTGGTGTCGGACCTGTCTCAACAGTTGCTTAGGTTCAGGCTGGGTCGCTACGCGTTCACCAGCGACATTGAGAAGGCGTTCTTGATGGTGGGACTGAGTGAGAGGGATCGGGACGTCACTCGTTTCCTCTGGTTCCGGGACGCCCAGAATCCCCTGAGTCCTGTGGTACAGTATCGGTTTCGGGTGGTCCTCTTTGGCGCGACATGTTCGCAGTTTCTGCTGAATGCCACCATAAGAAAACATCTAGAGCTGGCAGAGGAAGATACTGATCGTCTCCTCCAAGGTCTCTACATCGACAACCTGCAGTGGAATTGTGATTCGCAAGAGGAGTTGCTATCTCTCTATTGGCAAGCTCGTCGGCTGTTCGCTGAAGCGCACCTACACCTTCGTGAATGGGTCTCGAACTGCGACTTACTGAATGACCAACTACAGGTTGATGGGACGCTAGCGGCCACCCAGGATATAGCCAGGAATTTGGGAATGATCTGGCACCCAGGGCAGGACTATTTAACCTACAATGACAGGCGATTTGCTCAGCAGGATGTTGCACACTCCAAAAGGAGCCTGCTGAGCAAATTATCACAATTCTTTGATCCACTGGGTCTTGCTTTACCAGTTACTATACGCGCACGTATAATTATGCAAGAAATATGGAGACGTGGTATATGTTGGGATGACCAACTGCCTGTTGACGTACAGGATCAAAGGGCAGCCGTGTTGCGCGAGTATGCCACACTGTGTAATGTCCACCTACCGTGCGTGGTAGCAGGTCGTGGGAGAGCGGTACTCCATGCCTTCTGCGATGCTAGCTCCACGGCATACGGGGTGGCTGTATATGTCGTTACACCTCTTGGGGCGCATCTTGTTACAGCACGGGCTAAAGTGGCTCCCATCAAACGTGTAACAATCCCCAAGATGGAGCTAACTGCTATGCTATTGCTAGGACGTTTGGTAGGCCACATCAATGTCGCTCTTGAAAAGGACCTGAGCTTAGATTCGGTTCACGTGTGGAGCGACAGTCAGATTGCACTCACCTGGATACATAGTAATAAAACTTTGCCAGTTTATGTGCGAAATAGGGTCGATGAAATACGGTCCCTACTGCCAAACGCTATCTATCACTACGTGCATACGAGTGAAAACCCCAGCGACTTGATTACAAGGGGTATTACGGCCTCTCGTCTACAAAAGTCCTCACTCTGGTGGCACGGTCCTCCTTGGTTGCTGCAAGAGGAAAGGTGGACGGAGTGGGAGGCTGCCGATGTGGGTGCTCTGTCGCTTGAGGCGGTGGCAGTGTCATCACTCACGGATGATAATTTAACACCAATTCCGATGTATGAGTGGGCTAGGGTTGGTGCATATAATAAACTAGTCAGAATCTTTTCCCTGGTCGTGTGTTTTATCACCACAATTAGGGATAAGGCCAAAGGAATGTATAAGATATCTGACACGGGCCTAAGCTTAGCTGAATTGAGCTTAACTTCTACAGCATTATAGACAGCAGAGATAGCGATAATAAAACGGGTTCAAACCGAATCCTTTTCAAAAGAAGCAGAGTATTTACGTCGCAACAAACCAAGCATAAAACCTAATCTTGTGCAACAGTTAAGGCTATATCTGGATAATGGTCTTATCAGGTGTGAGGGTCGCCTGGAAAGATCGGATATGCCTTTTGAAACAACCAACCCGATCCTGATGCCTTCAGATCATCACGTTACGAACTTATTAGTGGCACGGGCACACCAATCGTTAGCTCACTACGGGATCCACCACGTAGTCTCCAACCTTCGTCAGATTTGGTGGATACCCAGAATCCGGCAGGTAGTCCGGAGAGTATTGAAATGGTGTGTTACTTGTAGGAGATTGAAGGGCAAACCTTACTCCACGGGTCCAGCTCCGCCATTGCCTGATTTCCGTGTTAATCAACTAGAACCCTTTAGGGTAGTGGGTCTGGATTATACCGGTGCATTAAAGACTAAAGATCAGGACAAGGTATATGTTCTCCTGTATACCTGTACTACAACGAGGGCTGTACATTTGGAGCGTTGTGATGACATGACAACTGAGACATTCATGCTGGCATTCAGGCGTTTCTGTGCACGCAGATCCATCCCTCAACTACTAATAAGTGACAATTACGCTCCAACATTCCATCAGGCTTCTAATTAGTTAAAGGAGTTACAGGAGGATGCTAAGATTATATCCTTCCTGGGTGAAAGACGTTGCGAGTGGCGATTTATCCCAGCTCGAGCGCCATGGTTTGGTGGTATGTGGGAACGATGCGTGGGCATAGTTAAGTCTGGGTTGAAATCGATCATAGGACGGGCTTTGGTGAGGAAGGTAAAACTAGACACAGTACTTACCGAAGTGGAAGCCATCGTCAACAGTCGTCCCCTTACTTACGTATATACGGACCTACAAGAGCCGCTTCCACTGACACCGGCTCATTTGCTCTACGGGCGGGAGTTGACCCAATTTCCCTCCGATATACAAGCGGAGGGGGAACTTGAAGATCCATCCCTGTACTCTAGGTCAGCAGTGACTCGACGCTATAGATACTTTACAAAGATTATCGAGGATTTTCGTAAAAGATGGAAAATGGATTACTTGCTGGCACTGAGAGAGCGCAGCAATAGAGACAACAATAATTTGTATACACCCTCTGTAGGGGATGTAGTACTAATCCATGAAGAGTGTCCTCGGTTGTTCTGGAGGTTGGGTCGTGTTCTAGAGGTGTATGAGGGACAGGACCATATTGATCGGGTCGCGTTAGTTAAATCATCAATCGGTAACACGGTGAGGCCAGTCGCTCGTCTATATATGATGGAGCTTAACCCGGGAACTGCAGGGAGACTCTTAAGAGTTCCCCCGGCGGACTGCGGGGAGACTCTTAGGAGTCAGAAAAAACAAAAAATCAACTTTTGACATCGAAAAAAAAAAAAAAAAAAAAAAAATTGGCCCCTGGGCCATGCAAAATCTCAGTCCTCTACCTCCCCTTCTTTCCTCCTCTCCTTCAGTTATCACCTATTTTCCCTGTTATTCCCTTATTCTGAGGTATATTTTCGTGCTAACATTAGAAATCCGGTTGCAGGGTGTGGTCATCACTGATAGCAAGCGAATGCAAGAGAGAGAGAGAGAGTATCGATCGACTGTGTCTCAGTGGCCTTGGGGGAAATTGGCGGGAAAGCAGCTTGCCTCACCCATACATTATACAACTCGCGGGCTATATCTCCGATTTTGACCATCCAAACGCTGTTTTCACTCGTTTTATTGTTGTTTCAGGTTAATACCTTTATAATCAACCCATAATAGGTGCATATGGATAAGCAAATACATGCGCACAGGGAGAGGTGTCTAATTACCCCCATGCGCACTTCAGAGGTTAATGACGAGTCTAATACCCAACAACAAACAGACTCTGCTGGGTCCGAGGATATAGACAATAACCAGACACCATCTGATGTTAGTCAACCTCGGATCGGGACACGGTCCAGACGTGCTGCGAGCAACGCTGTTAGCATGTGGCGTCGCAAGATAGCCTCTGGCCAACTTTAGGTTTAAGTGGGGTTCAGGTTCTTTATTGGCAGGGGAATGTATCGTGGATGCGATAGAGACATTGCATGTGTGGTATGATATTTGTCCTGTTTTCTATCTGTTTCTTATCTATCCTATCTACATATCGTCATTTCGTACCTATTGTTCTTTTCGAATCACCCGCGCACCTGTGGAGCGCCCTGGTGGTTTGAATTGGTATTAAAATATATCTATAAGTCTTAAACGGCTAGTTATTATTTATCCATTGACATTGATTTACAATATTAATATATTGTATATATTATATATAAGCTTTGGATAGAGCTTGATCGTCTCTATTATAATATTATGTGAGACGTCCAGCTGCGCGACTTGTGCAAGGCGGGAAATACGTTAGGTCCCTGATGATAACCCTGGCCCACTAGCAGTCCTCGCCAGTCCACAGACAAGACAACATCTATTCCAACTTTCTTGTGTTTATCATTTCGTTGTGCATTAATGCCAACGTAATGTATATACTTTGTTTATTATTTGAGTGAATCATATTAAGCTTTATCTTAGTACTGTATGAATATTAACTTAACGTAATCTGATCATTGTTGTGTTTAGTTAATGGAGCTACGTATACGAGTGCCATTTTCTAACCCACACTATATTTCGGCCATTTGCTTGTTTAACTATTCTCTTGTGATTCCCGCCTTCAATACCGATAATCTTATATTTGAACTCGATCTAATTTCAGTCTAATTGCTCATAGTCATAGAGAATTAGTTATAATATATATATATATATATATATATATATATATATATATATATATATATATATATATATATATATATATATATATATATATATTGTTATATTTATGGATGAGGTGAAATGGCACAAACGATAGATTAAATATGAAATTCAAGACTGGTGTCAGAACACACTCAAAATATCCTGGTTCAAGGAAAACTAGATTAAAAACTCTTAGTTTAATTAAAGTAAGTATTATAATGTAACAATAAAATCAGTCTCTTCAGGACGAGCAATAAGAATATATAATGCACTAAGATTTGGCTTAGTAACAAAAATAATTATTAACAGAAATTATGCAAGTGAAAAATAAATAACTATATATCTTTACTGAAGCAATGCAAGGTTGAAATAGCTATATCACATAAGAATTAATATTATCTCAAGATCACTGGAAATGGATACTATATGTAATAACTTAAGGAAATGCACACACTATTAATAAAAGCAATACAAGTAATTATTACAACTATTTAAAAGTTAAATAAACACTAAAATATCACTTGAGATAAATATTCCTTCTGAAAAATACAATAAGGGGTAACTAAATTAATGTGATCAAATTCACAAGCTTGGAAACTAATCACAAATTGATGTAATGCTTTACACTTATAATATTAATAAATGCAATCAAAAGGAAATACAAAAAAAATATGAATTTGCAGAAAACTCAATGATAAATAATTATTAATTGATCACTAGATTAACTTATGATTAATACACAACAATATCGCTAATAATAATAATAGGCTATGATATGGGACACACTTATATACTCAACTCCCCAATCACAGAACAAGAATGCAGACTGCTTAATCGTTTGAAGGTAGCCAGGAGAGATATGTCACTTCACTAGGTATAGTAACTACTGTATGTACAGAGAGAGAACAGGCGTGATGAGTCAGTATATGGCAGTAAGTCTGAGAGTGAAAACTGCGAGGACTCAGGGGTATATACAGGGTGTTCCAGTAATGCTTTTCATAAATTATATGGTGGACTCATCAGACAAAAATAAGAATAAATTACTCTATGAACATGAGGTTGAGTATTTATAATAACGGAGTTATTACACGATTTAAGGTAACGATAGACACAATGCCATTCAGTCCAAGGGGTAATGTTGCCATTTTAGTGGATTATATCCATTTGGCCTTCGCTATCGCTTCCTAGCCTCAAGATAGTGAGCAGTAGCGATCTGACTTTTTGGTAGAAAAATATGTCCGGCTTTGCCGGATTTGATTTTCCTACCGAAAACATCAGCTCCAGCTCGCTACCGCACGCTAGCATTTTTTTTCTTTTTCTATGTGATTGAGGGAGGTAAAAGGCATAACTGCCTATAGCGAGTGCCTCCCCCATAGTTGAAAGAGTGACAGGGCCAAAATCAAGGGACGTTCGAGCCAAAATGCCTGGACACACGGAGTTTGAAGCAATTTAAGTCATAGCATGATGAGAGAACGCCGATTGGATACAAACCGCTAGAACTATCTTGAGACTAAGCAAGCGATAGCGAAGGCCAAATGGATATAATCCACTAAAATGGCAACATTACCCCTTGGACTGAATGGCATTGTATCTATTGTTAACTTAAATCGTGTAATAACTCTGTTATTATAAATACTCAACCTCATGTTCATAGAGTAATGTATTCTTATTTTTGTCTGATTAGTCCACCATATAATTTATGAAAAGCATTACTGGAACACCCTGTATATGTCACCAGAGAAACTAGAATATTGTACTGCACTCGTGAGTGTAATGACGCAAGGCTGGGAGAGACAGGCTTAGAACTCTCAAGAATCAAACACATGAGTGGGAAACTTAACTAATATACTAATCTGGCTTATATAACCTATTTTAATTCTGGATTACATAATATATATACTGTATATATCTGTGTAGACATATTTACCCATATATATATATATTTATTTTTTGTATCGTATTATTTGAATACCCATCATATAAATTTAGGTTATCACATGAGGATTTCGGTCATATTTCTTTTATTATTTACCATATCATAATTATGTCTGTCTATTATTTCACGTACTCATATGTCAGTTTCTATAAAATGCAATAATTTATTTTGTTCATCTAATTTACATTCTTTAAACTAATCTTTTCTTTTCCCCTTATATTTTAGGTTCCGCCTACTGCTGACTACTATTCTCCTTGAGCCTAAGAATGTACAGTCAGCAGCAATTGCAATTTGTTGTCTCCACAACCTTCTCAGGACTTGCTTCCAGACCCACAACATCGCGCGGGTGGATGAGGAGGACCATGTTAGTCGCCGTGTCAACCCTGGTTCGTGGAGGCAAGAGGGGGAGCTGACCTCACTTGAACCCCTTGCCAGGAATACTTCCTCGGCAGCAGGGAAGAAAGTGAGGTTGTACCTCAAGGACTGCTACACCTCAGGAGCAGGTCGTGTCTCTTGGCAAGATGTCTAAGGTTAGTGTAAATGGATAATTGAAAACGATAATTAATTTTAATTTTGCTTATTCAAAAACTGCAAAAAACTCATGAAATATATGTATAGAAAACTTAAAAATAGGCAATTTGTGAAATGATGATGAACTTATGAAAGAGATGAAAGGGTGTGTAGTGATGCAAAACTGCAATGGGGATAAATGTTGTTCCGAAAATTGTATACATTTTTGTCAATGTTTGGTCATGTGACACGATATATGTAAACAAGCCAAAGTTAGCCAAAACTAACTTTCATTGTTTACATTTTCGTGATTCACAAGACCGAACATCCAAATAAATTTGTTCATTTCATTTTTGTTCAATAAATTTATTCACAATTTGTAACAATGATTTGTATGTAATGGCGATAAACATGCGTTTCGGTATGTGTTCACTCCATCGTAGATTTTGGGGTTTGCATATATTGCTCCTCTGCAGCTACAAGTGGGGTTGGGTGTGGGGGTGGGTTTGAAGCAATACCAGCCTCATTTAGTATCCGATGTAAATCGGCTCCTGGGGTTGGGGGTAATTGAGATATATTGCGGGAGTTTTGTGAAGTGACCATGGTGAGTGTCTGGTATGTCGACACAGGTGGAGCAGGTGGCTGATAGTTGTAGGTGGAGGTTGAGGGGTAGCGATGGTGAGGGGCATTAGACCAGACCCCAGGTGTGACCCCTCGGAAACTCGGGCTGTGTGTCAGCCTGTGAGTCGGTTGTTGTTGTTGTTGCGTAGGTAGGCTGGGGTGCCAACCCATTGGCTGATGTCCAGACGTGAGGAGGCAAGGTGATATATCATGTTCATGAGACCTGGGCATGGGGCTGGAGGCGGTTCCTGGGCTGGTGCGGTTGCTGCTGCTTGCACTGGAGTAGTATGGAGCTGTCGTTGTTGCGCTGGAGGAGGAGGTTGCATCGGAGTATTATTTGCAACTGGTGCTGAATCCCGAACTTTTGCAAGTTCATTTGATTCAGCACTTTCCAGTGCTGTACCCATTCTGGAGAACTCCGAAGGAACACTCTCGCATCCTCCTCACTGGTGATATGCAACGGCACGACACTCTCCCTCTCCTCCCTTGCTTGTTGTTCAGACATAGTAAAATAAAATGCTAGATACCTATTCTAAAAATGTCCTCTGATCAAAATAAATCTTATTAATACTGCTGGTGCTATTCTGATTATCCTAGGCAAGGTCGCCACTGTTACGAATCTGGACCTCAGTTGCTTGGAGACGGTATACGAAAATAATGACTAATGCAAATGCACCTTGTCTCTTTACCAAACAACACCACGACGCAACAGGTAAGAGCTTTATGAACGTTTCCAGGCTCTTCTCAGGGCTTAACCCTTAAAGATCGGGGCCGGACTTAAGTCCGGCTCCAATTTGCAGCAAGTTAGGAGCATTATTAAGGCTTTTAAAGAGTTAAAATCGAGTGCAAATGGCCGGGAGCGCAGCGGGCCAGACAGCCGACTCTCAGGGCTTACCGCCGCCCATTAACTCATGTTCCCTGTGTTCTCGAGAGGCTGGCAGTGTAGCCAGTAGTGAGCATAGCTGGGAAAAATATGCCGCTATACGCTAAACTCCCATGTTACTGGTATTACTGTATGAGAACCACGAGTGCTACGTAGCTCGTTCTGGTCTCATTTTGAAGATTTTAGCGCCTAGTTTTTTGCTAAATAATATTTTTTCATGCAGATACTTGATTTATCATTCAGGAGGGCCTGAATATGCCCAAATAAGCCCAAAACCCCCTGCTAGACAAGGGTTAAGGTGCACACTGCCCTGCTCCTATTCTGAATTATAAGTAGAACAGAAATAATCATGTAACTTACTAGCTACGAGAACTCGAAACCAACACCGGGATTAGCAATGCTGGGATGGATAATCAAAACAGTTAAATACATATAGGCTACCAGCAGACATCAACGAAAAGAAGAGTGCAGGTGTACTTCGAGCATAACAGGCTATGCGCGCCCTCGACAGTACTAAACCGGGCGCAAACCAGCCAACAGTAATCCACTCTCAACCCAAGAGAGTTGCACATTATAATATTGCATGCATATAATGAACTAACAATACAAGGCAGTGTCCTAATATGACTACTAACCTCGGGGTGATATTAGTGGAAGCAAGTTGCCCTGACCACCTCTAATATCACACCAGTATATCCTGCTTCAACCTGGGCCCCCCAGTGAGTTACCGCCCAAACAATGAACTCTTAGAGTTCACCTCCCACACTCACTTAACTATGGGGGGGGGGGGTCCAGACTGAAGCTGGATTCCTAATTAATATTAAACACTCCGTTACCTCAGTTCGAAACCCGAGATAGGGAACACACAAGTGCTGGGGCAGAACCGTCAAGGCTGTTACCGGGTCCTAAGCACGAACACTGGGAAAAAGATGTAGGGGTTATGGATGTGTGTGTGTGTGTGGACTGTCTATGGGATTAACAGTGCTTATTAGTAAGGACCCCGGCAAACCTCCCAGCTCCTCCCTATCACGAATTCCGAAGTAGCCACCGGAGGTTCAGAATATATGATGAAAATGGAAAGATAATATAATGCTGATCAGAGGAAAAGGATAATTAAATTAAGAAATTCATTAATGTCTAGGATTCTCTGTTAATTACGTTACATTACTATTATACAAGCAAGGAAAATAAACAGGGGGCCGACTGGGGTGCCACAAGAGAGAGCTACCACCACCTATACTGTCTGACCGCCCACGAGAGAATGGCGAGGCCTGGCCCTGGCGTTGCTAGCAGGAGCCAAGCTCAAACTAAGGGGGATGCAATATCTCACCACACGATATGATAAGACTTAAGGTGGGTTCACACATTCACGTATATTGCTCCCATCAGCTCCCGTCCGGCGTATCGGAAAGACGCGAGTAGTTTCTGCCGTTGAACGCCCGTTCTTCCACGTCTATTGCACTTCCCGACAGACGTAGCGTAACGGGGCCAGTGTTACGTCAGACGCAATGGAGGCGTATTGAACTACGTACGTGTTTGCGACGTGCGTAGGCATAGCCCCGTTCGACCTCATGGGCTGCCCGATTTGCGGAAACACAGGCCACGCCCATGCCACACCCCCACAAGACCGGCGTAGCTGAGGCCGCACGTCTTGGGATTTGTTAGGTCGTACCAGGACCGGTTCCGGCCAATCGTAGGCACACCCCGTCTGACCAAACACAGACAAAGACAGTCTTTGTCAACCACGTCTGTCGGGGTTGCTATCTGGGAAGTACAAAAG
Organism: Paralithodes platypus; assembly: GCA_032716605.1. NCBI lineage: Eukaryota > Metazoa > Arthropoda > Malacostraca > Decapoda > Lithodidae > Paralithodes > Paralithodes platypus. Next base: position 11,480,831 of record CM064493.1, on the reverse strand, counting down.
GGCATGAATGGCCACACCTTTCCCATTCCCACTCATTCCTCTGCACCATGGACAACATCACGGAATTCATCCTGGAGGAGTTCAAATATGTGAACTCCTTAATCAAACCGGAGATTAGGCATAACACGCGGCTCATACAATGCATCATTGCCTACATAGATGTCTTAAAATTACTTGCAATAGCAAACTCCATCCATCAAGAGGAACAAGAGAAGAAGAAGGAAAGGACCAAGAGGACAGTGTGGGTGTGGCCATATCTACAACGGAGGCCTGAACATGGCCATTATGAGAACCTCATGCAAGAGTTGGCCAGAGAATGTCCACTACTGTACAAGAACTTCACCCGGGTAGACAAACAACTATTTGATGAGATTGTGGAACGTGTCACGCCCATCATTCAGAGGAAACCTACGTTCTGGCGGAAACCCATTCCTCCTGGGCTGCGGGTGGCCATCACCCTACGTTTCCTCGCTACGGGTGATTCGTATAAGAGCCTGCAATACAACTTTCGTGTTGCCCACAACACCATCAGCCAAATTGTTCCAGACACATGCCAGGCCATCATCTCTGTCTACGGAGATCAGGAGCTCAAAACGCCACAAACGCCTGATGAATGGAAGGAGGTTGCCAGCGGCTTTGAGGAACGATGGAGCCTGCCGCATTGTGTGGGAGCCATTGATGGCAAACACATACGGATCCGCAACCCCTCCTTTGGTGGCACATATTACTTCAACTACAAGAAGTTTTTTTCCATTGTCCTGTTGGCAATTGTTGACTCAAACTACAAGTTCATCTACGTCGACGTTGGGGCCATAGGATCAGAGTCTGATGGTGGTGGCTTTTCACAAACCCCTCTGTGTAAGTTGCTTGAAACACAGACTGCCAAACTGCCCCCCCCCCCCCGAGGTCATCTCTACCGATCAAAATGGACCACAAATGGACTACTTCTTAGTAGGGGATGATGCATTCCCTCTGCGCCCCTACATGATGAAGCCCTACCCCCAACGATTCCTCTCTAAACCTGAACGGATCTACAACTACAGACTCAGCAGGGGCCGCCGGGTGGTAGAGAACGCCTTTGGCATTCTTGCTAACCGCTTCCGAGTTTTGCACACTCCAATATCTATGAAACCTGAGCGTGCAGAGGTTGTTGTGTTGGCCTCATGCATTCTGCACAACATCCTACGAGGACGAAACCCACCCCGAGCAGAGGTAGATCAAGAGGACCCAGACACCCACGAACTCATACCTGGCCTCTGGAGGACTGACCCCCCTGTAGGAAGAAACATGCCCCCTGGGTCCCGCAACACTGCAACCAGGCTTGCCAAGGAGCAACGGGACTACCTCAAGACATACTTCTCTTCCCCTCAAGGATCTGTGGGTTGGCAGGATGACCGTATTTAGGTGAGTGAGGTTTTCCCCTTTTTATTTGTTATTTTTCTGTATATTTCAGTTTCATCTTAAAATTTTGTTATATATTTTTTGCCAGTTTAGTAAGTATTGTACTTTTATAAGTGACTTTTGATGTTTTGTAAAGTTTGTTGGCTTTTCCATATATTTTGTATTGTATATTTTCAATTTTCCTTTAAGTACTTTAATAGTTCCCTGCTTACTTTCTCTTTATCTTTTAGTGTTATATTTCAATCACGTTGTTAATTGTTTCAATGTTTAATTTGTTTTGTACTGTTTATTTTTTTTTATTTTCCATTATTTTTTATATTTATTATTAACCATATTATCAGTAATTTTTTTTCAATTAGTCTTTTCTTTTTTATTACCTTCAGGATATATTTCATTTGTCATCTTATTAATAAATACTTTAGCTACAAAATTGGAATTATAAACACACACGTCATCACTATTTTTATTTTTTATTTTTAATACATCTTTCATTAGAAAATATCTCATAAAGTTATAGCATTTTTGGGGTCTCCAGGCTGGGTTGTTTCTTGGGGGTCTCCAGGGTCTGTTCGGGATCAATATTTGGTGCCGGCGTAGCTGGGTTCGAAGGTGCAGGTGAGGATGCAGACAGATAGTTCTCCAAGTTGAAGCTTGTGTTCCCAAGCCCAAACTGGGAGCTCAACTGCGAGAGGTCTAAGTGCGTTGGTGTGGAGGTAGTAGGTGGGTGGAATGTGGCAGGGGGTGTTGCCGACTGGGGCGGCCGCATAATTAACGATTGCAGTGCTGCGAGCTGATGTGGAGGTAGCACGTACGTAGGAGCAGGCTTTGGCAACACTGATTGAGGCAGTGTTATTGTAGGATTCCCCTGGTACATGACAGTAGCGGTTGGTTGAGGTTGAGGTGGTTGAGGTTCAGGTTGTGGCGCCGGAATGCCATAATTTCTTATGGCATGCAGCATGAGGTCCGGACCAACAGTGGTGACTCCCTCCTCAAAGGCAGTCTTGAACCTGTGGAGGGCTGCCATGAGCTCACTCTTAAAGGGAATTTTAAACTTTGGCGGCAACCCCACACAGTCCTTTGCCAAGACATCCATGGAGGCGCGCCAATACTGGAGTTCGGGGTCCTCCACCAAACCAGCCACCCCAGCCAGGTTCTGCCGCACCTGCTCCGCAGTGGCAAGGACCTGGTAAGGGAACAAGGAACAAGAGAACATTAAACACACGAAACATAACATATTTCCATAAATAACCAATTATGAACGTTAACAAATGAAATTATGTGGTATTCGGGGAAGCCTAAAATCTTCAAAGTTATTGTTTCCATTATGGAAAAAGAGAAGATTTACACGTTACACAACACACGAAACATAACCTATGTCAATAATGACCCAATTATGAATGTTAACAAATAAAATTATGTGGTATTCTGGGTATTCTTCAAAATTATTGTTTCCATTATGGAAAAAGAGAAGATTTACACGTTACACAACACACGAAACATAACCTATGTCAATAATGACCCAATTATGAATGTTAAAAAATAAAATTATGTGGTATTCTGGGAAGCCTAAATTCTTCAAAATTATTGTTTCCATTATGGAAAAAGATAAGACTAACACGTTACACAACACAAGAGACATTATTACACAAAAATATGTGGTATTCTGGGAAGACAATATGTTGAAAGTTATTGTTGCTATTATGAAACTAATATTTCCTCTACTCACTTGCTCCAGGGTTCCGGATCCGTGGGCTGCAGGAACAGCACCAGGAGGCTTCCCCTGCTTCGCCCTCCGCGGAGGCATGGAGATGGCTGGGGTGGTGTTCTCCTGACTGCCGGCTGCTTGGTCTTCCTCATCGGCGTCTGCTGGGGCGGGGTCATCAGGCAGAGGTCCACACACAGGAGAAGTTTCGGCAGCTTGGGCAGCAGACTGTTGAGACATGAATGTATAATTAGTAACATGTTAATTATTTATGAAGTGTTAAATCACAATCAACATAACCATTCATCTTTGTAACCTTTAAATGAAATTAATAAAATTCTTTGCGTTATTATGAGTTTCATTAACAAAAATTTAAGGTAATTATAGAATGAAGTTAACAAGATAATTGTACAAAAATAAAGGCACCATAATAAGCAAAATATTTCAGAAAAAAATAAATCGTGTCCTGAGGACGCAAAAACTTTTGGCTTGCTATCGCTCGCCAGGAAATTATTGATGTTGTTGACGAATTAATAGTGAAAGTGTTGGGAAACAAGCAAATATAAACGTACCTGAGGCATACCCAGATTCCTGGGCTTCTTCTGTCGCACGATGTGGGGCTTGAGGAAGTGGAACATGGTCAGTATCCACTTCTCCCTCTCAGTCAACCTCTTGGCCCCCTCACCACTCTTGTCCTTGGTCAGCCTGCCAAACTTGGAGCGGAGAGAGGTGAACCAGGTTAACAATTCCGAGGCGGTGATGGGGGGGTCCAGACTGGCTGCCTTATCCGCCCAAACATGGTCGATGTGCTCCTTCTCTTTGTGGCGGTTATCACCCTTATCATACAGATAAGGCACATCCTGCTCCAGCCAGTCTCCCAACATACGCTCCTGCGCCTCCGTCAGGATAATGTTGGTGCTCTTCCGGCGGCGTTTTTTGGGTTGTGTTGGCTGATCCTGTCCCTGTTCCTGGTCAACTTCGTCGGGGTTTTCCTCACTTTCGTCGACGTCCAACACCTCTCCATCATCGTCGGGTATATTCATTAACACTTCACCGTCAGAGGTGTTAATCGGCGAGGTTGCAGAGGTCGAGGGGACAGGCGGTGAGGCTGCAGAGGTCGAGGGAACAGGCGAGGTTGCAGAGGTCAAGGGGACAGGCGAGGTTGCAGGCGTGGGGCCAGGTGGTGAGATTGAAGACGTCTTCTTCATACTTCTCTTGGTAGCATTGGTAGCCATGGTGACAGGGCAGGACAGGGCAGCGTGCAGAGGGTGGCAGCAGAGGGTGGCAGGGTGGCAGGGTGGCAGGCAGGGTGGCAGGCAGGGTGGCAGGGTGGCGGGCAGGGTGGCAGGGTGGCAGGCAGGGTGGCGGGCAGGGTGGCAGGCAGGGTGGCAGGGTGGCAGGCAGGGTGGCAGGGTGGCGGGCAGGGTGGCAGGGTGGCAGAGTAGCAGGGATGGTGTTGGTCGTCGTGGTGTGGTGTGAGGTATGACGACAGTCACTCACGCTGTCCCTATATACCCCCCCCGTACAACATTGCCGCGTCTTCCCGGCAACACGCAGAGCGGCGGCGTTGCCAAACGAACGCATACTTCCACGTTCGACGAGAACTTTCTACGATGGACGAGAGCAGCTCTCGTCTCACGTGGTAGCTGCTACGTCCGACGAGGCTGCTCTGGTCAGACGACCGTGGTGGCCTGGTCGGTCGTAAGTTTCCCCGACTTTTGACATACGTGAAGGCGAGCCACGTTCCTGATTCGACTCGAATCAGCAACCACGCGGCCTTGGCCGCACCCACAACATTCCCGACCCACGTGGGCTACTCGTTTCTACTCGCGCCATGCGAGAGTACCCCCCCGACTGGCCGTAATTTCATTAACGTTTTGCGTATTATGCCATTACGTTTTACGTAATCGGTTGCCAACTACCAATATACCTTCGTTTACAACAGACGGGAGCTGACGGGAGCAATATACGTGAATGTGTGAACCCACCATAAGACGCTTCACAAGAAAAACTTGTACTAAAGTATTCCTGTGTTAACAAATTAACTAAAACAGTATGGCAGATAAAATAAAGTACATCTTGATATTGTAACACAACTGAACTTGCAATGGTCACACAATTAATTAAACTCGTGTTGCTTAGCAACACTACCTCCACCTCCCCCCCTCCTGCGAGGGAGCAATATTCCGTCCTCCCCTTCCTCAGCTGACCAGCCACGCCTAGCAGCAAAATACAGCTCTGCCACTACCTAACAACTGGTTAGACGAAACTAGTAACACTCTATTGGCTCATTCTACACAAATGTTTATTGAGACAAAAATGCTTAGAGGCACAGCAAAACTAGTCATGCCCAATTGGAAGGGTATCGGAGAGAAACTCACAATGCCAGGTCTTTCTAATAGACTTGGCACAGCTGCTCTCAGAAGTCTGGCGCCACTAAAGTCTATCTACTCCTAAAAGACCCTAAAAGACCCTGGTCATTGTGACAACATACATACATATACTTGTCATTAGTGAGACCCCATATGGATTATAAGAACATAAGAACATAAGAAAATGGGAGTCTGCAAAAAGCCGATCGGCCCATACAAGGCAGATCCCTGTCACACCCAACCCCAATTATAGGCCCAACTCACTAATACCTCGAGTACTGCCCCCACCAAAATGGTCAGGGATTAACGCAAGATTACTGGGGTCTGCTGAGCGCCGATTGGCCCAGATCTGGTAGATCCCCCTCACACCCAACCTATCTCGTTCATATGCCTATCTAATTTTATCTTAAAGCTCCCTATCGTTCTTGATCCCACTATATCACTTGGTAGCCTATTCCACCCATCTACAACTCTGTTACCAAACCAATATTTGCCTATATCTTTTCTGAAACAAAATGTATCTAATTTGAAACCATTTGTACGAGTTCTTTCGCTATCACTGAGCTTTAGTACATTTTTCATGTCCCCTTTATTAATCCCACTAACCCACTTGAATACCTCTATCATATCCCCTCTAACTCTGCGTCTCTCTAACGAATGTAAGCCTAATTTCTTCAACCTTTCTTCATACGGAAAATTTCTAATATTTTGGATACTTTTTGTCATTCTACGTTGTACTCTCTCCAATGAATATATGTCCATTCTGTAATAATGACACCAAAATTGAACAGCATAATCCATATGGGGTCTCACTAATGACAAGTAAAGTTTTAAGATAACATCAGCAGTTCTGTTACTCACACTCCTAGATATGAACCCGAGAATCCTGTTTACCTTGTTACGAATGCTTATACATTGTTTTCTAGGCTTCAAATCATTGCTAACAAACACACCTAGATCTTTCTCACAGTCTGAGTTTTCTAATTCCATATTAGCTAGTTTATATTTAACATTTGTATGCATCTTCCCTATCTTTAATACCTTGCATTTGTCAATGTTAAACTTCATCTGCCAATTTACTGACCATTCGTGTAAGGTATCTAGATCCCTTTGCAGACACTCTATATCTCTATCTGAATCAATATTCTCCCCATTTTGGTATCGTCTGCAAATTTACTTATCCTACTAGTTATACCTAAATCAAGGTCATTTATGTATATAATAAACAACAGAGGACCTAATACAGATCCCTGGGGGACACCACTTTTGACTGCTCCCCATTCTGACTTCGTACCATTTATGCTGACTCTCCGCTTCCTACCAATTAGCCATGACCTAATTCATCCTAACAATGCCCCACCTATTCCATGTGCCTCAACCTTTCTCATCAATCTCTCATGACGGACACTGTCGAAAGCTTTACTGAAATCTAAATATATAATATCATATGACTTATCATTATCTACTGCTTCATATACCTCTGAGAAAAAAACTAAGCAAATTAGTAAGGCAAGACCGTCCCTGAGTGAATCCATGCTGAGAAGAATTGATTAAGTTAAATGTTTCTAAGTGGTTTCTCATTTTCCTAGCAATAATTGACTCTAGTAGCTTTCCTATGATTGAAGTGAGACTAATGGGACGGTAATTGGATGCTATTGATTTATCACCTTTTTGAAGATCGGAACTACATTTGCAAGCTTCCAAGATTCTGGAACTATACCTGTTTCTAATGACTTGTTAAATAGAAATGTTAATGGGTAACTTAACTCATCTCTGCATTCTTTTAATACTCTAGCATATTTGGCAAATGAGTTTCAATGCGGATAAATGTAAAGTACTACATGTCGGATACCTAAATGAGAAAGCAAACTATTCGATGAATGGCACTCAGCTTAAGAATGTAAACAGAGAAACTGATCTGGGAGTAACAATATCGAGTAACCTAAAACCGAGTCAACAATGTTCAGAAGTTGTTAAGAAGGCAAACAAAATAATTGGCTTTATAGGCAGGTCATTTGAGCATAAATCCAAAGAAGTTTTCCTAACCCTTTACAATTCCTTAGTCCGCCCTCTTCTGGAATACTGCGTTCAATCCTGGTGCCCTTATTACCAAAAAGATATAAACAAGCTAGAACGAGTTCAACGTAGAGTTACCAAAATGATACCTAGCCTAAAGAACAAACCATACGAAGAGCGTCTTAGAGAATTAAATCTATTTCCTTTAACCCAGCGCAGATTAAGAGGCGACTTAATTCAAGTGTTCAAAATCATCAAAGGCATCGACAATATGAACTGTAGTAAGTACTTCACTATCGACCAATCTAATTACACGCGGGGAAACGGTTGCAAAATTATTGGTAAATCTTTTAACTCGCACGAATCTAAGAATTTCTTCTTCAATCGAGTTGTCAACTTGTGGAATGGGCTTCCCCGAGACGTTATAGACTGCAGCACCGTTGATTCATTTAAATTCCGCATAGACAAATATCTTGCATCAAACCCGCGACTGACTGCGTTTGTAAATGAATAACTTTATCCTCCCCTCAGTTACTAACCCATATGTCCCCTACTAACTTCCTAGTCCTGCCACGTTAGTGGCAGGGCAGTAGTTCCCTTTCCAATGTTCCCTTACCCACTCTAAACCACTGTTTGGACACTTGATCCTCAGTGTTTTGGAGGACAAGCAACCTAGAAGGGTCACTAGACCTGTTGTTGCTTGATTTCCTTTGTACTCCTTTGTACATATAGCTCATCAGGACCAGGCGATTTATGAGGTTTCAGTCTGTCAATTTCCTTAAGCACATCATTTCTACTTATAGTAACCGTACTTAACCTATTTTCTATACTATCGCTAAATACCTTACGGACTTCTGGAAACTGTGCCAAATTTTCATTAGTGAAAACGGAAAGAAATTGACTATTTAATGTACTGCACATTTCTAAATCATTTTCTGTCATTTCTCCTATCGAAGTTTTAAGGGGACCAATTACATCTCTAACCTTGGATTTATATAGTTGGTAAAAAGCTTTAGGATTATTTTTTGAGTCATTGGCAACCTTAATTTCATAATTTCTGTTTTCTTTCCTAATATCCTTTTTTACCTGTCGTGATAGATTCTGATAGTAAGCAAATAGGTGAATTTCGTCTTTCTTAATCTTTCTATATATTCCTCTCTTTTTTCCTAGAAGATCTAATAATAGTCTATTATTCATCCATTTGGGTTGGTTCTGTGTTGATCTAAATTTTCTTTTGGGGATATATTTATTTTGCGCATTGAATACTGACTTGATAAAATTATCGTATGTATCTACCAAGTTTGACGTCTCTTCCTGACTTAAGATGACAGGTGCCTGAGAAGGGATACACTCATTTGGACACCTGGATCGACTTAATTTGTTGACCATAGGGTCCGCTAATAGGGCTCTTCTTAACCCGGGAACTGCCGGGAGACTCTTAAGAGTTCCCCCGGCGGACTGCGGGGAGACTCTTAAGAGTGAGTGAAAAAAAAAAATCAACTTTTGACATCGATTTAATTTATTATTATTTTGTTTATTTATTTATTTTTTTGGCCCCTGGGCCATGCAAAATCTCAGTCCTCTACCTCCCCTCCTTCCCCACTTTCCTCCTCTCCTTCAGTTATCACCTATTTTCCCTGTTATTCCCTTATTCTGAGGTATATTTTCGTGCTAACATTAGCGAGTTGCAAGCAGGGTGTTGTCATCACTGATGGCAAGCGAGTGCAAGAGAGAGAGAGAGAGTATCGATCGACTGTGTCTCAGTGGCCTTGGGGGAAATTGGCGGGAAAGCAGCTTGCCTCACCCATACATTATACAACTCGCGGGCTATATCTCCGATTTTGACCATCCAAACGCTGTTTTCACTCGTTTTATTGTTGTTTCAGGTTAATACCTTTATAATCAACCCATAATAGGCGCATATGGATAAGTATTAATGCTATTAATGGTACAATGAATATTTTAGTGACGGAAACACCTCAAATACATGCGCACAGGGAGAGGTGTCTAATTACCCCCATGCGCACTTCAGAGGTTAACCCACCATAATTGGCTTTTCTGAAGTCAGGTATTAATGTTGTATTCTCTCTGGTATTACCTTTCCATTGTATATTAAAATACACAGAATTGTGATCACTATTTCCTAGGTGGTCCCTGATTTCTACACTATTTATCATATGTTCATTGTTACTGTTATGTATTGCCTTAATTAAACTAATTGCTGGTGGGATAGAGTTAACTAATTATTAGTGGGTATATGTGACTATTTAGTTGTACATAGGAAGGCCTTTAGGAAGTAAACTAACTTCGGGGAACATACTTTGTGTTCAGAGTGTACTGTAGACTACTTGCCAGACATCGTTTGCCGCAGGCCATAAAAACCGGCAGATTGTGGCGCCAAGCGCAAACGTTACCTTGTTTAAGCATCTCTCTGGCAGACGTATGATTAGTCCTTATATAATTCGTGATATAATGTTTTACTCTTCATTTATATATTTTAATGAAGTATTCAATATAATTATTAGTTGAGTTAAGTTGTTTAATTGGAGAGTGAGTAGTTGTATTTTAGTCCAGTACGATAACCTTACTGACCATGCAAGGACTCGATAGAATATAGGATTTGAGAAACTTCAGTTCTCCTCACGCCTCTGCTTCGCCAAGACCTCACCATGGGTCATCCTGAGAGTTTGCCCTGCCTTGTATAACTATATCTCTATAGATAAGTATTATTATTTTGTATTGTATGATTATGTTGTATTGTGTGAATGTAAGGATAGATGTATAAAGTGTAATTTATATGTAAATAATATCCATACTTTTAAATTATCTTTTCATCCATACCTACCTTATTTATTTTCATGTAGCCTACTATCTTTCACTTTCAAATTAACTTAAAGATTTAAATACCTTAGATATTTTTATGGTTCCTTACAATGCATATAAATCCTAAAGGATTTACGAAAGCATAAATTATTCTACTGACATTTAATTAACGTAAACTTAATAATATCAATTATATGATAATGATTGACTTGTTGTATAGCAATAGGGTAATATAATAATAGGGTTTCGCTGGAGGATAATATTAACCTTGCAGTCTAGTTTTGGGTGGTTAACTTCCATTCTTATAATACCACGGTGATAAGTTGTGTTGCCTTTTCATTGGAATTAATCATTTATTCATGGTGTTGTGGGTTTTAGCCCTAGTCCGTAACATTACTGAAAACTAAATCGAGAATATTATCACCTATAGTCGGCGTATCTATGAATTGAGATAAAAAAACTATCTTGTACTACCTCAATAAACTCCTTTGAATCAGAGTCGCCTATTTGTTGTTGCCTATCTATATTAGGGAAATTAAAATCCCCCATAATGCACACGTTGCCAAACCTTGATGCTATTTTAATTTCCTCCCATAATGACGTTCTGTCATTTCTACTCATATTTGGCATTCTATATATAACTCCAATAACTAAAGTCTCACTACCTTCGTTAACCTCTACCCAAACACTTTCATTTTCATTATTTACTCTAATACCTGATTTAATACAGCTTTTTCATGAACTCTTGACAAACACTGCTATACCGCCGCCCCTCCTATACTTGTTCGGTCATATTTAAACAAACTATATCCCGGTATATCAAACTCTGCTAAAAAATGCCTGGTTTCTGTATTAATCCAGGTTTCAGTTAGCGCTATTATGTCTATATTTTCTTTGGTAACCAGTGCTCTAAGTTCGTTCATTTTGTTACATAAACTCCTACAATTTGTATAATAAACCCTCAAACTATTACTTGTATTTGCAACTATTTTTCTATTGTTTTTAACTAATTTATTTTTACCTGTTGAACTACTAGACCTAGACGGAAAATCTACGCTATCAGAATGTTCGTTATTACTATCAATTTCATGTGGCGGGGATTCTATTTTACTTACACAGCTATGGTTTATTAACTAAAACCCCGCAACAGACTTGTCGAGTGAGCTGGCTAAGGTCGAAACTCCTAGTCGAGAGAGATGTACTCCATCCTGGGCATACAGTTCATCCTTACCATAGAAGAGGGTCCAGTTATCCAGGAATGGAATAGTATTTGCCTTGCAATACTTCTCCAGCCGGCTATTTACACCAATAGCCCTGGAAGACCATTCCTTCCTTACCCCTCTTCTTGGTAGGATACTGTGTACCACAGGAACTCCACCCTTCTCCTTGATCCTCTCTATCCTGAATATTATTCCTAGGGGGTAGAGGAGAAATGGATATAAAGTAAATAATTAGACCTGGGAAGATGAAATGGCCTAGGCTATAAATATGATACCGGGTCGGCGTTTGACTTACTTGTAAACATGTATGTGTATTGTGTAGGTTATCTGTGGTAGTCCCAGTAATATCTATGAAATACTTCTAGTATTAACACCTTACGAGCGGCCTATGCGGTTTATTTATATGTACCGCCCAGCGGGGTGTTTTTAGCCAAAATAGGGTTGTTTACGTGATCATTTTCATGCCTAAATAAGACCCAGAACGTAAAACAAGTATCTATCCCTGAAAGGGCATAAACAGAGCTTTCGAATGACACCATAACGATCCTTTTATGATGGCTAGTTTTCTTGCAATTACCGTGCAACGCGAGTGCAAAAAGCATGTAATTAGGCACTTTCCCCATACAATTCCTTATATAGCGAGTGAGAGAGGTAGGAGGGAGGTGAGATTCGTGTCAGTAGGTTCGCCGCGGTGGTCTGGAGCAGTCATACGCTCGCTACTCTCCTGCCACCACTTGTCTCTCTCTCTCAGCAACATTACGTGCTGAAATTGCCACTCGAGTTATGTCGAGCGCCGCCACATAGTCCAGCTTTATTTAACTCGACTTATGTGGTGAGCCGCTAATTAAGGGTTAAAGGAACTTAGCTGTGATGCAAAGAGTGTAGGTTAGGTGATGGACATGTCGGTAGGTGTAGTTCAGTGAAGTTCTGTTGTTATGTGGCAGCAACTGGTGGTTTGTTGTGAACGGGACGAAGTCTCTGTGTGAAGTGTACTGAGATACCCTTTTATTGAAACCATATAAATATATTTAAGGGTTCTATATTATTGTCTCCCGTGATTAAATAATTAGGGAAAATAAACTAAGATATAATTGGTGCAACCACAGTAATATTTATCCACAAAGATAAATAAAGTAATGTGTATAAACAAAAAGGAACCAGCTGTCGTGAACCCGGGAAATTCAAACTACGGTATATATACCAGCTAGGATTCACGACATACTCTGCCACCAGTTACATACAAATAATTTACAATTATCCCGTCCCGATCATGGATCGCCACAACTGGGAGGAACCCAAAGCAGCCCGACGTGACGGCCTCTGAGGGGTATCACCTCGGTCCGCTCCAGTAGCAGGAAGGATATTATCAGAGTTCGGCTTGCTGTCGCCATCCACTACCTCTAAATCTATCTCTAGTGGGTATAGCTTAACCACCGGTCTGGTGGTCAAACCGGCTCCTGTTTTTACCTGAACTACCCTACATTCGTGGTCAGGACCACGAAGAAGTTTCATTATCCGACCTATACGCCAAAAAAGTTGGGGGCCGTCATCATGTACTAGAACGACGTCCCCAACTTGCGGCGATGCTATCCCTTTTTTTACCATTAAGTGACGATGTTGCTCCCTGAGTGATATTAGATAATCAGTGCTCCACCTTTTCCACAGGTCATGTGAGAGCTTCGTAACATATTGGAAGCGTTGGTTGACGGAATCATTGTTACGCCAAGTCGTGTCCTTGAGATCTTCCTCCGTGACTTCCCGCCTTGGAAAGCTTCTGATCCGCCTCCCATGAACCAGTTGTGAAGGAGTGATGGGTAGAGGGTCTTCAAGATCACTGTAGCTGTAACCAAGCGGGCGATCATTGACTGTGGCCTCGAGCTCCAGTAATACTGTATTCCGTTTCTCTGTGGTAACCAATGCTCGACCCAGTACCTTCTTCAAGCCAGCCTTTAGGATGCCAATGACCCGTTCCCATATGGTACCGAACCATGGCGCCCTGGCCGGTATAAACCGCCACTCGCACTTGAATTCCGCTAGAGTACCTTGTAACCTTGCATCATCCATCAACTCCTGTAATGTACTGGCTCCGCTAACAAATGTGGTGGCATTATCACTCATCATAATCTCAGGGTAACCCCTCCTGCTACTAAACCTATGGAACGCATGCAAAAATGATTCGCAGGAGAGGTTAGGCACCGTTTCTACATGGACCGCTCTAGTAACTGCACAGGTGAATAAGACTACATATAGTTTACTTACAGTACCCCCCTTCTCTTTTACCGGCAAGGCACCTGTGTAGTCAACCCGCGTTACCTGGAAAGGACTCATTTCCTGAACCCTAAACTCCGGCAATGGAGGGGCCTGTACAGCACGGTATGATGTACCTTGCAATCTCTTGCAGATGATACATCCCCTTAAGGCTTTCTTTACTACCTGTCTAATCTTGGGGATCCACCATCTTTGCCTTATGAAATTTACAGCATAACTAACACCACTATGGTTACACACTTTGTGGCAGTAATTACTAAGGAGAGTGGCTATACGATGTTTATTAGGGATAAGAATAGGGTACTTGGCGCTATCATGTAAAGCTGAAAGGTGTAGCCTACCTCTACAGCGTATCATGCCTTCCTCCATATAGAGGCCTAACTGCTTCACTATATTGCTTGGTGTGTCCTGTCCTTTTGACAAATAGTGGTGTTCTTCAGAGTAAGCTTCTCTCTGAGCTACCTTAATCATGGCTGAGATTCTGCTGCTCTTAATTCCGGCACCGTCAAGTATGCCGGTTTTGCCTGATAGTTCCCTTGTGTCTTCTCTTGAGTCCTAATAAACTTATGGACCCATGCCATTACATGCCATGACTTCATATATGAGCCATACCGGTCCCAATTCAATATGGCAGTAGGGGCAACCGGTACCGGCAATGACAGGGTTCCTTCTTGACTCGTGTTACAACCCACAGTGGTGTCCCCTCCTATTGAGCCCCCTATTGGGCCATAATCAGGCCATAGCATTTGGTGAGGTAGCCATGTGGGCCCTCCCCACCAAAGCGAAGAAGCAACTAAGGACACATATGAAATCCCTCTGGTGACTAGATCACTGGGGTTGTCCTCTGTGGACACAACGAAAATGAGCGCCGGGGACTAATGACTTTATCTCATCAACTCCATTTTGAACATAAATAGGCAAAATCTTTTTACTAGACAACCAGCATAGGGTTATCTGGCTGTCCGACCAGAGGTATACATTCTCTATAATCAGCTCGTCCGCGTAGGCCTCACATATATAACATGCGAGACGAGCTGCGGGAAGAACAGCAGTCAACTCCATCTTAGGTATGGTGAGGGACTTAATAGGCGCCACCTTAGCTTTGGCCATTACTAACCTACTCACCTCATCACCAACCGCATAGGCCACTACACCATATGCTACTGAGCTAGAGTCACTATATAGGTGCAGCGTAACCCTCTTAGAATTAGTGACCTGACGGGGAAACATGATACCTGTACTATCTATCATATCGTTATAAATACCCTGCCAGTTAGCTCTCATGTCATCTGGAATGGGGACATCCCACCCACACTCTAATCTCCACAAGTCCTGTACGAACCTCCGCGCCCGGATGGTTACCGGTAGCAACACTCCTAGAGGATCGAACACACTCGCGGTTAGACTTAGAGCCTCGCGTTTCGTAACCAATGCAGGGCTACTTCCGCGGAAATTAACCTGTAACACATCTTTATTAGTTAGCCACCCAACGCCAAGTACCCTAACCCCGTCTTGTTTGGCGGAAGCTATACCCTTCAGGTGCAACAGTTCCCGCAAATTCTCATTATTTGTGACCCACTCACGTAAAGACAGGTTAGCGCTGGAAAATATTCTACGGGCATCCCAACATTGATGTTGCAAATCACCCACATTATCACCAGTCCCCTGCATGTTATCAATATACAGCCCCCTTTGGAGCTTATTAACTACTTCACTGTTCCCCTGTATCATAGACAGGTGTTTTTGAATGGTAGCATTAAGGAGGAACTGGGAACAGGTGGCCCCGAACAGAACTGCATGGAACCGGTAGACAATGTAAGGACTTGCAACATCCAAGGGATCAATGGGCCACAGAAACCTAGTAGCATCCCTATCCTTCTCACTCAACCCCACCATGAGAAATGCTTTCTCAATATCACTCACCCAGGCAAATTGATGGCATCTAAAGTGCAGAAGCACCTGGGTGAGGTCAGCCACTAGCGAAGGACCTGTATGGAGACAGTCATTCAGACTGAACGCCTTCTCGTCCATCCCAGCCGAACAGTCAAAAACTATCCGTACAGGCGTAGTAACACTATCCTTGGTAATACCATGGTGAGCTAAGTAGTGAATGGGATGACCAGCCTGATTCCTGTTTTCTACCCTTTCAATAAACCCCCTTTCTATCTGATTATCCAGAACCTTTGTATACTGTTGACAGTAGTTGGGATCTTTTATAAACTTACGCTGCAAGCCTCTCATTCTGCCCAGGGCTAACTTAAAGTTATCAGGTAATTTATCTATGTTATCTCTCCACGGCAGTTCCACTATATACTGTCCCTGTGCTTCAGAATACTGTACCGTTTCAGAAAATTTATTTAAGACTTTCTCCCCACCCTTACCAGTCTCATTAGGACTTATACCAATATGGTCCAAGTCCCATAGAGCTGTCAGATCCTTTAATTCTGGAGAATTCCTGCCAATATCTTCCTGTATCTCCACTAAAGGGTCTACTGCTAACTTAAGAACAGTGACTAACACTACATGAGTTTCTTCTATATCTGACTGATAAGTGCCACTCAGTGCGTAACCATAAATTGTGGGTAACATAACTATACTTCCTTCCCTGACATAGCCTGAATGTACAAAGTGGTAATAAAAGTCCGCCCCAATCAGTAACCCTATCATATCTCCATCAGTGATACCAGGATCTGCTAATTTGTAACCCCGAGCCTTGATAGCAGTTACCTCCATCCCTAATCCCCTCCCTGGCTTGTATACTGGTAACTCCTCCACCACAACCTGTGCCTGCTTGCTAAAAAATGTGCTAATGATAGATTAAAATCCTCACAAAATGACGAAGAACGGCTGAAATTTGTAGAGCTACGACGCAAAGCCAAAAAGTTAATTAAGCAAAGTAAAAAGACCTTAGAGTTACATATTGCGAATCAAAGTAAAACAAACCCGAAAGAATTCTATAGTTATATCAGAAAGAAAAAAGTCGTTACTTCAACTGTTGGACCGTTAGTCGATGAAAATGGAGAATACACCAAAGACGAAGAACAAATGAGTAATGCCCTCAATACCTTCTTTGCATCAGTTTTTACAACAGAAGACCTCAGTGATATCCCTACACCATCGCCGATTCAGATTGATAATTCAGATGTTCTAAGCAATATCACCGTTACAGAGAGAGAAGTATTGAATTGTTTAGATAAACTCAAGGTAAATAAAACGCCTGGACCTGATACAATCTCGCCTAGAGTTCTAAAGGAAGCTAAGGATGAGCTCTCTAAACCACTGACATTACTATTCAATAAATCCTTGCAGTCTGGAACTATGCCCGATCAGTGGAAGCTAGCCAACGTAACACCGATATTCAAAAAAGGCAGCAAATCCCTACCCAGTAACTATCGTCCAATTAGCTTAACCTCAGTTGTATGTAAAATGCTAGAAACGGTCATACGAGACAGACTCGTAAATCACTTAGAGGAAAATAACATACTTAAAGATACTCAACACGGCTTTCGTAAAAAACGTTCCTGTTTAACAAACCTCTTAGACTTCTTCCACGATATCCTCAACCTCTACGATGAGAGTAAAGCTGTAGATATTATATACCTTGATTTTCAAAAGGCCTTTGACAAAGTTCCCCACAAACGTTTACTGCTAAAACTAAAAGCGCATGGAATACAAGACGGTGTGTTGAAATGGATAGAAAATTGGCTCAGCGACAGAAAGCAAAGAGTAGTCATAAACGGTAAGGCATCAAAATGGACCAATGTAAGTAGCGGGGTACCCCAGGGATCGGTACTAGGACCAATTCTCTTTCTAATTTACATCAACGACATAGATGAGGGTCTCACCTGTACAATCTCAAAATTTGCTGACGATACAAAAATTGCAAATAGCGTACTCTCAAAAGAACAAGTTGACGATATGCAGCACAATCTAGATAAATTGTCATGTTGGGCCCAAATTTGGCAAATGAGTTTCAATGCGGATAAATGTAAAGTACTACATATCGGATACCTAAATGAGAAAGCAAACTATTCGATGAATGGCACTCAGCTTAAGAATGTAAACAGAGAAACCGATCTGGGAGTAACAATATCGAGTAACCTAAAACCGAGTCAACAATGTTCAGAAGTTGTTAAGAAGGCAAACAAAATAATTGGCTTTATAGGCAGGTCATTTGAGCATAAATCCAAAGAAGTTATCCTAACCCTTTACAATTCATTAGTCCGCCCTCTTCTGGAATACTGCGTTCAATCCTGGTGCCCTTATTACCAAAAAGATATAAACAAGCTAGAACGAGTTCAACGTAGAGTTACCAAAATGATACCTAGCCTAAAGAACAAACCATACGAAGAGCGTCTTAGAGAATTAAATCTATTTCCTTTAACCCAGCGCAGATTAAGAGGTGACTTAATTCAAGTGTTCAAAATCATCAAAGGCATCGACAATATGAACTGTAGTAAGTACTTCACTATCGACCAATCTAATTACACGCGGGGAAACGGTTGCAAAATTATTGGTAAATCTTTTAACTCACACGAATCTAAGAATTTCTTCTTCAATCGAGTTGTCAACTTGTGGAATGGGCTTCCCCGAAACGTTATAGACTGCATCACCGTTGATTCATTTAAACTCCGCCTAGACAAATATCTCGCATCAAACCCGCGACTGACTGCGTTTGTAAATGAATAACTTTATTTTATCCCCCCCTCAGTTACTAACCCATCTGTCCCCTACTAACTTCCTAATCCTGCCACGGACATTAGTTCCAGGGCAGTAATTCCCTTTCCAATGTTCCCTTACCCACTCTAAACAACTGTTTGGACACTTGATCCTCAGTGTTTTGGAGGACAAGCAACCTAGAAGGGTCACTAGATCTGTTTTTGCTTGATTTCCTTTGTACTCCTTTGTACTCCTTTGTACAACGGCTCTCAAATTACGCACCCTTCTTCTGTGATGATAGGTTAACTCTACTATTTCTTACTCAGTACTACCAAGTGAGCCAGTAAATCCCTGGAGCTTTAGCTGTTCCTTACTGACCCTAACGTAATCAAGCTGCGATAAAGCACAGCGCAAGATGAAGGTACGTTGCGAACATTGGTCCAACAAAGCTCTTACTCTACTGGTATGACCGTTTCTGTCGGTCAAGGAAATCTGAATGGTAGGCAACAACACTGCATTACGGCCCGAAGCCACAGCCATGGTCACTGTTGGTTCAGGGGCTGCTGGTTGTCCAGTTTGTTCAAGGCGTGGCGTCGGACACAAATAATTAAAATGTTTCTGTTGGCAGAATCGGCACGGCCTAATTTTAGGGTTAGTACACCCCTGACTGCTATGTTCTGATGACAGGCACCCGACGCACAATTTCAACTGCCTTGCTCTATTGGCCTTGGCGGGACTGTTCTTGTATTTTGCACACTTTGCCCAAAAATGTCCCGTCTTTAAACACAACTTACATCCATACTTCTGCTTGGTATCGGGTTTCTGATACACTGCATATGCTGCTGTGGCGGTCGCCCCAAACTGTTCTAGTGGATTATGTCTACTTTCTAGATTGCACACTTCAGTCTTAAACACACGAACATATTCATCCACATCCAGCCTGTTGTCTTTTAATTCACGCTTAATCACTTCAGAGAGTGCACTAGGGAGTTTATTATTTAACAGTACTGCACACATTTCACTTACTGTTACATCCATAGAGCGTAATGACTCTAACGCACACTCAAATGACGCGGAAAAATCTTTCAGAGCACTGACCTCCTGGCTAGGATGCAGGAGATTACACAGTTTCGTTATGTGAGCTGCTTTGATGCGATCCTTTTGACCATAACTGTTTTTCAGTATAGTGACCGCTGGTTCATAACTTGCAGCGACCAAACTAAATCCATTAACAATGTGTAGAGCCTCACCACTAAGTTGTCCCTTTAGATACATAAATTTCTGAATGTCAGTTAAGTCTGTTTGGGAGTGAACACTACAATCAAAGAGCTCCCAGAAACCCACCCACTGTGTTGGATCCCCATCAAAAACTGGCAACTTCAGGGAGGGTAGCTTAATACCCTTCTGCTTCCTACTTGCTGCACTATCATGAGATCTACCAGTAGTGGTTGTCTGTAGAGCACTATCTAACTCAGCTAACTGACTGTTTACTTGATTAACATACTGCATATCTTTCACCATCTCATCCTCTAACTGATCATCTGAATATAAGCTATACAACTCTATGCTGTACGACTCGATATCAGCTAGGGCCTTTTCTAAAGTGATTTTCACACCCCTTACATCATGCAGTGTAGCAGCATGTTCAATAAATTCAGACAGATTAGAGGTAAGCTTAGTAATCCCTCCCTTCTTGGCGGCCCTGAACCGCCGCAATGACTTTATTTTATCCTCCATTCTTAAAAGTTTACGGTAACTAAAGCTTAAGGAACAACAATACTAATCGTCACTGTAGGCTAACCTATTCTAATCTATTCTAAGCCTAGCCTAACCTACTTACAATGATGACGACAGCAACCAAGTAAATTGAAGCATGC
This sequence comes from Paralithodes platypus, assembly GCA_032716605.1. NCBI lineage: Eukaryota > Metazoa > Arthropoda > Malacostraca > Decapoda > Lithodidae > Paralithodes > Paralithodes platypus. The sequence goes on along the minus strand of CM064493.1, from coordinate 11,460,493 downwards.
AGATCGCGTGCCCCCTGTGAGTTTACAAATGATCAAAGAAAAGGAAAATTACCCTATGTCATATTACTCTACTTTACAATATTTACTTTACTAGGCTATATTAAATTTTAACAAATTACAAAGAAAAAGAAAGAAGGATCAAGACTCCTCTGAAGGAGGAACAGCCACAGCCGTCATCCTAGTCTTTAGATCTAGCCTATTGCGTCGACTGCTCCTCCTCGGCCCCGTCCTTCTCCTCAAAGAAGGCACGCGCTCTGTTCAGTAGCCTATCTAACACCTTCCGGCTCCCTGGCGCATCTAAATGGACTCCGTCCCACAAGTCGGTCTTACTCATCCCCATGGCAAAGTACCTTTGTTTAGTAAATGGGAGATTTCTTCGCAAGCGGAAGTTCACACCATTCTTCGCCCTATTGTACTCCTCGGGAGTCATACCCCTAGGGCTTACCCTAGACTCCAGACTGACCACCATACAGTGACCCCCAGTCCTCTCTTCTATCTCTTCAGCTAGAGACTGGAGCCCGAGGGCCACCCCCTGAAGGTCAGCCTGCAGGGATAAATCATTTCCCCCGAGGATCAGGAACGTAAGATCCGGCTTGTAGGCTAGGAGCTCATCCCAGGCCGAGGTCTGCCTGACAGTGTCTACCCTTGCCCCTGGTCTATACAGTTGTTTAACAAAAAAAGCAGGGCACTGCACTGGACGATCCAGCGGAAAATCCCGCACATAGGAATGGCCGAAGAGGGCCACCTTTCGCAAAGGCACAGGGTAATATCCGGACGATGGCACAAACTCTTGGCCAACGCCCCCTGCCCTTGCAGCCTTCCCCGGTGTACCCCTCGGCATTTGTCCACTGGATCGCCCAGCTCTACACAAAGGCAGACAAGTCAGGCTTAACACCCCCCCCCCCAATTCTTTTCAATATATAACAGATGTCCCAGTATCCTGGTCACGGCACCAGTTATATCCTGAATATTATTCCTAGGGGGTAGAGGAGAAACGGATATAAAGTAAATAATTAGACCTGGGAAGATGAAATGGCCTAGGCTATAAATATGATACCGGGTCGGCGTTTGACTTACTGGTAAACATGTATGTGTTGGTTATCTGTGGTAGTCCCAGTAATATCTATGAAGTACTTCTAGTATTAAAGGAACTTAGCTGTGATGCAAAGAGTGTAGGTTAGGTGATGGACATGTCGGTAGGTGTAGTTCAGTGAAGTTCTGTTATGTGGCAGCAACTGGTGGTTTGTTGTGAACGAGACGAAGTCTCTGTGTGAAGTGTACTGAGATACCCTTTTATTGTAACAATATAAATATATTTAAGGGTTCTATATTGTCTCCCATGATTAAATAATAAGGGAAAATAAACTAAGATATAATTGGTGCAACCACAGTAATATTTATCCACAAAGATAAATAAAGTAATGTGTATAAACAAAAAGGAACCAGCTGTCGTGAACCCGGGAAATTCAAACTACGGTATATATACCAGCTAGGATTCACGACACTCTCCAACATTTCCTGGTACGTGGTGAGCAACTCCTCAGTCCTGCATTTCCAAATGTCGTTGCTCCCTGCGTTCAGGAAGATGATGGGGTCCTCCCCACTCGCTTCCATGACACCATCTAGCTTTTCTGCCACCCTCTCGACTCCGGCACCAGGCAGACATTCAACTTTACCAACATGTGTGTTAGTAGCCCTGCCAAGGTATTTAACCATTGAATCCCCTACAATTAAAATAGACTTAGCTGTTTTCTGTTGCCGGCCTGTAGCAGAAGTAGTAGCAGCAGAAGTAGCTGCAGATTTCCTCCCCTCCCCTCTCACTGCCCCGCTGTAAGACGGGTGATCTCCTTCCTCCTTTCCCCCTTCACTGCCATCACACTCGTCATCCAGGGCACTATACTTGTTCTTAACCGTCACATACTGCTTCTGGAAGGTTAATTTCATTCCTCTTGAAGATGCCACCTTCCAGGAAGACTCCGGTTTTCCTACACCAGTGGCATTTTTCTTTTCCTCTAATGCCATCTTCAATGCTAAGTTCTCGTCCTTGAGAGATTGGACCTCGAGCTCAACATTCTCCAGCCTTTCTTGCAAAGCAAGACAAAGCTGGAGAACATGGGAAGAGGTGACAATCTCATCACCACAAGCCATCGCTAAGAATGTTCACCTCACTAGGGGATAAACAGGTATGTCACGAGCGGTCACTGGGTACGTCCTCACTGGTCAAAGGTCAGGAGCCAACTGATTATGCTGTTCAATTTTGGTGTCCTTATTACAGAATGGACATAGGTTCATTGGAGAGAGTACAACGTAAAATGACAAAAATTATCCATAATATTAGAAATCTTCCGTATAAAGAAAGATTGAAGAAATTACAAAGAGGGGTTTGTGAAATGGTCAGTTTACGCTGCTAATATAGCTCTAAAATCAAAGGCAGGAGAAATTCGATCGTTTGTATATATATATATATATATATATATATATATATGTATATGTGTGTGTATGTATAGGTATTTGTGTATGTATGTTTATATACTGTATATGTATGTATGTATATGTAGGTATGTGTATATATATAAGAACATAAGAACATAAGAAAATGGGAGTCTGCAGAAAGCCGATTGGCCTACACAAGGTAGATCCCTGTCACACCCAACCCTAATTATAAGCCCAGCTTAAAAATAGCATTAGGACTTACCTCACCGATACGGTCAGAGGTCAGAAAAACGGGGATCTGCAGATCCCCACACCTGACAGATCACCCTCACACCCAACCCCTCTCGTCCATATTCCTAGCTAATTGTATATTAAAGCTCCCTATCGTTCTTGACCCCACTATAGCACTTGGCAGCCTATTCCACCTATCCACAACTCTGTTACCAAACCAATATTTGCCTATATCTTTCTTGAAACGAGATGTATCTAATTTGAAACCATTTGTACGAGTTCTTTCACTATCACTGAGCTTTAGTACATTTTTCATGCCCCCTTTATTAATCCCACTAACCCACTTGAATACCTCTATCATGTCCCGGCCTCTAACTCTGCGTCTCTCCAACGAATGTAAGCCTAATTTCTTCAACCTTTCTTTATACGGAAGATTTCTAATATTATGGATAATTTTTATCATTCTACGTTGTACTCTCTCCAATGAATCTATGTATATTCTATAATAAGGACACCAAAATTGAACAGCATAATCCATATGGGGTCTCACTAATGACAAGTATATGTATGTATGTGTATCTACAGTGTGTGTGTGTATGTATATGTGTATGTGTATGTATTATATATATATATATATATATATATATATACATTTTATAGTTATATACAGTATATACAGTATATATTGTTACGTATCTTGATCCTCAAGTGGTTAACTTGATGAATCTAGATAGCACAGAGATATATATTAAGGTATCAGTCAGCTGAAGGCAAAACAAAAGTAAAATCTAATAAAATTAGTTCCTGTTGTTGCTTCCTTTCCTTTTGGATCTTAGGACTTGGTATCCTTTATTGACTGATACTCTTTAATAATGAAAAATACTGAAACTAATTAAAGTCATGTAGTATTTTATAAAGAATTATTATTTAACCGAAGCTTAGTAGGCTATGGTTATGAACCGAATAAGTTATATCTAAAGAAGGACTATTAATTCTATAAAAAGTCTTGAAAGATAAATATTAAAGTAAGAATATTTCTGTCTCTTACCCTTTTTGAAATGAATAGATAGTTTTCTTATATGTCCTTTTAATTATATTTAATGTAATTATTCTTGGTTCTTGTCTTACGTTAATAGTATTATATTATTATCATCAGGATTAATATCAAAGTCACATACAAAAGTTAGATATATATATTTAATAATTAGTTAAATGTATTTCTTAACCACGTAACATTGAGGTTTGATTATGAGTAAATTAAGTTACAGGATCGCTTCATAGATTCGATTCAGGTCTCACTCAAATAATATGAAAAGCAAAAATAATATTTTGAAGCTAAAAGAATTTACTTCAGCTTAGGAAATCACTAGAAGTAATATTAACACAGCCATGTTAGTCTAAGGCGATATTACTAATATGAGACAATAGCATCACCGTACTAAGCACCGTTAAGCAATGTAAGCTTAATTAAAAGAAAATGAAAGAACTCGTAAGTATTAATATAAAACAATAGTATTACTTTCATCATAACCCAATTACTTAAAGAGTTGCTTTAGTCCACAAGTTAGTCAACTAAAATAGTAAGTACATAATAGTAACGTTAACGTTAATTCCCAATCACATATCTCACTAACCAACATAACGTAAGTGTTTACAACAAACACACTTAACACACACTTATATAATCTGACTGACAGTCACAAACCCATTATAATACTTCACCCCGTCTTCCTCCAGCTGCAAGTTCACCTTCCCAACTCCAAATGAGACTGATTTGAATGCCCACTACTCGGGTCTTATATACTAAACAATGATGGTGTAGGAACGAATCAGGAGGCGAGTGATGGTGCGCGCCCCTATCATAGCTCCTCGAGTTGCATAGCAGGTGCATGGACCAATGGGGTCTCCTGGCGTCGATCATACGTCATAGCGTCGGGTCATCAAAGTAGTTTGCAGGGTCCCCTATGACGCACGCAGGTGTGAAGGCTTGTTTGCTGGTATGCGGGCGAGCTGGTTTCCCACTCGCTGGTTCGCTCGCTAGTCTGCTTCGCCGCTTGGGTAGTTTGACACTCCTTCAACTCTAATTCTAACTCTTAAATTAACATACAGGGCTCCGTATGTCAGACCTCCCCCCTAGAAAAGAGTTTAAGGAGTATAGTAAATAATATTAAACATAATACATAAATAGATTCACCACCAGATTGGCAACAGCAAGATTATAATGAGGATATAATAAGGATATCACCCAAAGTAGGCAACGTCTCCAGGTACCACATCAGAACATAGCCGGAACGTAGCTGGAGCGTTATTCGAACTGCAAGGCATCTCACAGCTGAAGGCTTGAAAGCGCACTACTAAAGCATGATATTTACCTCGCTACAAGGGAGAGCTAATTGCCAAAATCCTCTCATTAAGTTTAACTTACTGCTGGATGAGGCCAACCTGGTAAATGCAATCTTTGATCCGTGGCAATGGGTAGGTATCGTTCTTTGTGACAGCATTAACTTGCCTATAGTCCATACATAACCTATGGCTCCCGTCTGGCTTTGGCACAAGTATGACCGGACTACTCCACTGGCTTAAGGCCCTTGTGATCAGCTGGTTTGAAAAAATTAAGTCAAGCTCGACCTGCAGTATACTCCTGCTTTGTGGTGAGACACGGTAGGGGGATAGTTTAATAGGAGTTGCATCCCCTACGTCGATGTCGTGCACGGCCAAAGAAGTGAGCCCTGGAGTATCACGGAACACACTGGGAGACTGAGATAAAACAGAGATTAGTTGGTTCGCTTGATCAGAGGGAAGATGACATAGTTTAGATGGTAATTCCCCCCAAGCTACTGAATTATACTGAAAGTTGGATAGGCTACATGACAAGTCAAAGTCTGCATGGATACCTTCAGGCTCTGGAACAGTCTGTTGCGGGTCAGTAAGAGAACTGAAGACTTCGTCCGCACCAGGCTGTACACAGGTCCTGACATTCACTGCCACAGTGGGAGAATCTGGAGGAGAGAAATCAGGGGACCTATGGTAGGGTTTCAACATATTTATATGGAATACTTGCATGGGCTTTCTCCTGTCTGGGGTAGTTACTAGATAATCGGTAATGCTCACCCTCCGAATGATCTTATATGGGCCCCTGAACTTGCCAGATAAAGGTTGGCCAAAAAGGGGGAGCAGGACCAAAACCTCATCACCGGGCTGAAACTCCCTCTCACAGGCTTTTCTGTCATACCAGGTCTTCATGGAGCTTTTAGCCACTGTCAAGTTTTGAGCAGCAAACTCACATGAGGATCTCAGCCGGGTTTTGAAATCTGAAACATACTTGAGGAGGTTTTGGTTCCCCTCCTGGCCAACTAGGCTATCCTGCAATAGTTGCAAAGGACCTCTTACCTGGTGACCGAAAACTAGCTCATTAGGGGAAAAACCCAGGGATTCAGTTGGAACCTCACGAGTAGCAAATAAAAGAAGAGGTACCCCCTTATCCCACTCAACTCCGGTCTCTGTACAATAATTACGTCTATCTATCTATCTATCTATTGCCTGACGCCGTGATCCCCGAAGGGGTGGCCACGAACGAACCGCCCCCATGCACCTCTGTCCCAGGTCAGTCGACGCCCCCCAACCAGCACCGCCTTCATTCATGTAGTTCCTCACTCCATCCTTCCACCTCATATTCGGTCTACCTCTCCCCCTCTGTCCCTCCACCTCGCTCTCGTACACCCTCTTAGTCATTCTCTCGCTTTCCATACGTTCCATATGGCCGAACCATCTCAAGTTGTTCCTTTTCACACTTTCCAGCACATCTACCTCCACACCACACCGTCTTCTTACTTCCTCATTAGTCTGTCTATCCCTCCATGTAACTCCGCACGCACTCCTTAGGTAATTCATTTCCACTGCTCTCACTCTTGGTCTGAGTCTCTCAACCAACGTCCATGCTTCGCTTCCGTAAGTCAGTGTCGGGATTACCACACTGTCATGCAAGGACTTCTTCACTTCCATACTGACCACCCTATTTCTTGTTACTGCTTTTAGCGTTCCTACAACCCTCTTCCCCTGTTGTACCCTCTCCCGCACCTCTTCATCCATAGTCCCATCTTTACTCAACACACTGCCCAGATACTTAAAAGAGTTGACGATCTCCATAGCCTGACCGTTCAGCTTCACCTCACACTCTGTGACTTCACCCCTTTCGAAGACCATAACCTTGCTCTTCCCCGTATTTACCTTCAAATTCCGTTTTTCGCACACTGTTCCAAACTCATTTACCAGACCCTGCAACTCCCATTCATTATCACTCATCAGAACTGTATCATCCGCAAACAGCAGTATAGGTAGCTTCCACTCAATTCCCTCCCTTTTCAGCGATACACAACATCCACTGCTCTTGATAGTATTTCTTTCATAACTCCATCCATATATACAGTAAACAACCACGGGGACATCACACACCCTGTTTCAAGCCAACATTCAGGTCAAAGAACTCGCTCTGCTCACTCTCACACGTACTGCCGCCTTTGCACCCTCATACATGCTCTTCACTGCTTTCAGCAACTTGCCCTCTACTCCGATATTTCTAAGTACTTTCCACAAACCTTCTCTATCCACTCTGTCATAGGCCTTCTCCAAGTCCATAAAGGCAACATACACCTTTTGTTTCTTCTCCAGATACTTCTCCACAACACAATTCAGGGTAAAAATCTGATCTACACATCCTCTTCCCTTCCTAAAACCTCCCTGCTCGTCGCCTATCCATTTCTCCGTTCTCACTCTCACTCTCTCAATCACTACCCTACTGTATACCTTCCCTACTACGCTTAGAAGGCATATTCCTCGGTGGTTACCACACACTCCTCTTTCCCTTTGCCTTTATATAGGGGGACTATTATGCCAGTCTTCCAGTCATCGGGTGCACTCCCCTTCTCCCATGCTAGTTTGCACATTTTCCATACCCATTCTATCACTATCTCACCACCATACCTCAACATTTCCCCACACACTCCATCTGTTCCTGGTGCTTTCCCCAACTTCACTCTTTTCATGGCTTCCCACACTTCTGACCTCCTGATCCCCACCTCCTCCTCCACTACTTCTCTTCTTCTCCCTCCCATACCATATCCAGCTATGTTTGCTGGCTCTTCATTCCTTTCATTTAGCAACTCACTGAAGTACTCCCTCCATCTTTCGACTCTCTCTTGCTTCTCGGCTAGCATTCTCCCATTCTTATCTTCACACCCTTACTGTTTCCCTTGCTACCTTCCCTAACTTTCTTGACTTCTTTCCAGAACAGTTTCTTACTCTCCTTCCATTTTACACTCAGATTCCTTCCAAATTCCTCATCTACTCTTCTCTTACTTTACTTCAATACTCTCTTCACCACCCTCTTACTCTCCACGTACCTCGCTCGTTTCTGTCTCTCGGAATCTTCATTCCCTCTACTACCAAACCACTCTCTATATCCTTCTTCTTTCTTCCACAGCTATTCTTACCTCTTCTGTCCACCATGCTGTACCTTTCACTCCCCTCCCTCTTCTCCTCACTCCACACACCTCCTCACATGCTGCACAGATCTCATCCTTAAACACCTTGCTCATCCTCCACTTCCTCCATAACTTCCAGGTCGAACCCACCTAGTCGTCTTTCCACTGCTCTCCTGTACTCCTCCCTGACTTCCTCCTCCTGCAACCTCTCCACCCTCCTCACCATTCCACCCTCCTCTCGCCTCCCTCCCGCTCTCCTCACCCACTTCTTTTGTATCATAACCTTGGCTACCACTACATAATGATCAGACAGACCCCCTCCAATACCCCTATACACCCTAGCATCCATCACAGATGTCTTCATTCGTTCATCCACACATACATAATCAATCAATGACTTTCGTTCCACCACTATCTTATCCTTCATCGTCAACATCCGTTTCCACGTGTACCTGTGGATCATTCTGTGTCGGAAGAAGGTGTTGGCTATCCACAGCCTCCTCCCCACACATACATCCACAAGTGCACTACCATTCCCATTCACCTCTGATGGTACCCCTCCAGCACCACTCCCTCAACTTTCCTATCACCCACCTTACCATTCATATCCCCAATCAGAAATATTCTTTCATTCTTGTCAAACTTCTCCAGGCACGCCTCCACATTCATCCAGAACTCCTCTTTCTTTCTTTCAAGTATATCCTCTGTCGGGGCATACACGCATACAATCACCCACGTTTGTATTCCTACTTTCATTCTCTCACCAACACAATCCTTGAACCCACAGACCCATACTCTCTTACACATTCCTTCCATTTGCTACTTACAAACAAAGATGCACCTTCTCTCGCTGTTCCTTCACTCACTCCAGCACACACACCCATTCCACACTCCCACTCTCTCACATCTGAACCTTTCCATTTGGTCTCTGTCATTCCACATACATCCAGCCTGGCATTCACTAACACTTCCAGAACCTCTCTCTCTTTTGTGCCATCATTCATGCCACTAACATTCCACGTAGCCATTCTCAGAATGTCCGAAGGCATGTCCTTAGTCGGTCGTGGTTCGTCAACGTTGGTTCCGTCCGCATCCGAGGCTGTTCGTTCGTTTTTCTTTGCTTAGATATTTTTTCCGGGTGGGGGTCGCAAGCCCACCGACCCAACCTCTTTAGTTACTTACGTAACATTCCTTTTAATGTCTGATGATATCGTTCGAGAACCCCTTGACTCTCTGGGTGGTAGGTGCTAGACTTAACATGCTCGATACCCAACTCCTTCAGGGACTGCTGAAAAATGTTAGAGGTAAAATTAGTTCCTTGATCACTTGGCACCTCATGGGGGAAACCCATTCTGGTGAAGAATTTGAGCAGTTCCTTGATGACAGTTGGAGCAGAGGTAGTCCTTAAGGGTATAGCCTCTGGGTAGCGAGTTGCCATGTCCATGATAGTTAATAAATAAATGTTACCTTGGGAAGTCTTAGGCAATGGGCCTACAATGTCCACTACCACCCGAGTAAAAGGATTCTCGAAAACGGGCAAGGGCACCAGAGGATGTACAGGCACCTTCTGATTGGGTTTTCCTGTCATCTGGCAAGTGTGACACACTCTACAAAACTCCACTACATCTGCACGCATTCCTGGCCAGTAAAAGTGGGCTCTGATTCTGTCTAGAGTTTTTCTCACACCTAGGTGTCCTGCCAATGATATACAATGTGCCATTTCCATGATATCTCTACGACAAGGTTTGGGGACTACTACTTGATGGACGTCCCAAGCCCCGTCATCGATTGGTCTGTGTGGCGGTCTCCATCTACGCCACAATACTCATCCTTTGAGGTAGAAACATTCACCACCCTCCTTCTCACATTCCTCTTCACTCACGGACCTGGCAGCTAACTCCTTGCATTCACTATCATCTCTCTGTAGCTCTACCAGGCCACTAGGACAATTTGGAGGGGTTTTATGGTCATCGTTGGGGTCAAGATGAGCCATAAAGGTGTCAGATAAATCCACCTCAGTCACATCATCAGGCACAGTTGGAGCGTCATTCACACTCTCATCATCCCTTTCATCAACTCTTACATTCGGTACATTTCTGTCTGAGGGAACTGCTACTTGAGACATTGAACGTGTGACAGCACACACAGGGAAAACTGTTGGCATCTCCTTTTCGAGCTCACCGGTTAGTGGCTCGTTAACAGGGGAAAGTGACAAAATGGGGTCTGGTCGGACCTTCTCACCTGCTACATCATTCCCCAAAAGGAGTGTTACCCCAGGCACAGGGATATCTTGGGACCTACACAAAGCTATGGTGGCCTCACCCTGTAGTAACTCACATTCAATTTCGCCTTTTACCAAGTGTGCATAAAATTGGCCTCCAGCACCTCTCATTACAACTGGTTCGCCAGGTGGGCACTCAGTGTAAGGATTCACCATGAGGGTGCTAGTAGAACCTGTGTCTCTCAGAATTTTTACCTCATGCATACAACCATTTAATCTCACGTTGCCAGATGAAATAAAGGGACGGTAACTGTCCTGCACTGATGGTGAAATTATTATTGGCTTAACCCTAGTGGGTTGCACCACACATGCTACTACACCCCTGTCTAGATGATTTACGTTAGCTGCTAGGTACTCCTTCTGTCGGGAGTCCTGCATTAAAGGAACATTTGGTGCTAGGTACTCCTTCTGTCGGGAGTCCTGCATTAAAGGCACATATGGAGTTTGAGATACGGCGGCAACTCTCTGCCCCGATCTCTCGGTTTTCTCCTTGGCCCAGCACTGATAAGCTAGGTGGCCTCTCATGCCACAAAAAGTACATACTTTAGGGGATACGGGAACGTTTCCTCTTTGAGCATTACTATTAATTTGGGCCCCACCTCTGTAACCATTGCCCTGAGTCGCATTTTTAGTTGGGGGAACAATTCTATTTTGGCTAGCTGGGGAAGACGTTATAGGCTTGTGACTGAGTCTGTCAGATTTGTGATTGGGATACTTAAAATTAGAACTAGAATTATCGTAGGGCTTCTTTCCTCGAAATTTGTTGTTGAGCACGTATATGTCAACCATGTCAGCGGCGTCGGCAAGACAATCTACCTTTTTCCCCTTTAAATGATAGGATACAGAAGAATCAATTTTCCATAGGAAATTTTCTAACAGGACCAACTCCTTCAGATCGTTGTAGCTTGTGACGTTCTTACTCTTGACCCAATGATTGAAAGTTTTAGTCATGGTCCTGGCAAATACCTTATGGGTTTCTTCTACTTTCTTCTGTTTTTTACGGAAAGATTGCCTGTAAGCCTCAGGCTGCAATTGATAGGTTTTTAAGATAGCTTCTTTGAGATTGTCATAATCCTGCCTAACTTCAGCTACTTCTGACAAATACGTGGCCCGAGCCTGCCCTGTCAAAACGGTTTGTAACATAAAAGGCCATTGATCTCTTGTCCACTTCATACCTCCAGCAACTTCCTCAAACAAAACAAACAAATCCTGCACATTATCCTCAGTGAAAGGTGGAATGACACTAGTCATAGTAAATCCCAGAGGGGGAGCAATTAAGGGAGCATTTGTATTGACATTTAGTTGAGCCGTACGATATTGATATTCACATTGTTCGGTCGTTGCACTGGCATTTATTCTGGCTAGTTCTATACTTGCGTTGGCTTGTTCGGTATTTGCTCTGGCTTTTATGCTGGCTTCTTCGGTATTTGCTCTGGCTTGTTCGGCATTTATTCTGGCTAGTTCTATTTTTAGTTTGGCTAGTTCCAGTACCTGATCACCGGTCAAACCAGGTGGCAATTGTTCATCAAGTTGGCTAGGTTTACTCGGGATCCCACCAACTGCTCCGTCACCCTCCCCGCCTTCTACAGGGAACAGGTGGGTTTTTATGGTCTGAGCCACCTCTACTTTAGACATGTTTAAGACAGTTAATTGGAGATGTGAGGCAAGCACCTCCAGTTCGGATTTTGACAGACAGTCAATATCAGGGGCTGTGGGTTCTGATTCTATGAAAACTCGAGCATCTTCGTCATTAATTAGATGAGGCATGATTAATATTTGATTTTTAACACCTTACGAGCGGCCTATGCGGTTTATTTATGTGTACCGCCCAGCGGGGTGTTTTTAGCCAAAATAGGGCTGTTTACGTGATCATTTTCATGCCTAAATAAGACCCAGAACGTAAAACAAGTATCTATCCCTGAAAGGGCATAAACAGAGCTTTCGAATGACACCATAACGATCCTTGTATGATGGATAGTTTTCTTGCAATAACCGTGCAACGCGAGTGCAAAAAGCAGGTAATTCGGTACTTTCGGTACATAATTGAGTATGTAGCGAGTGAGAGAGGGAGGAGGGAGCTGAGATTTGTGTCAGTAGGTTCGCCGCGGTGGTCTGGAGCAGTCATACGCTCGCTAGTCTCCTGCCACCACTTGTCTCTCTCTCTCAGCCACATTACGTGCTGAAATTGCCACTCGAGTTATGTCGAGCGCCGCCACATAGTCCAGCTTTATTAAATACGACTTAAGTGGTGAGCCGCTAATAAAGGGTTAAGTAGTGAAATGGTAATGAAACTGAGTGAAACTGTATGAAACGAATCCTGGCGAGGTCGCCACTCTTCTGTTACGTATCTTGATCCTCAAGTGGTTAACTTGATGAATCTAGATAGCACAGAGATAATATATATTAAGGTATCAGTCAGCTGAAGGCAAAACAAAAGTAAAATCTAATAAAATTAGTTCCTGTTGTTGCTTCCTTTCCTTTTGGATCTTAGGACTTGGTATCCTTTATTGACTGATACTCTTTAATTATGAAAAATACTGAAACTAATTAAAGTCATGTAGTATTTTATAAAGAATTATTATTTAACCGAAGCTTAGTAGGCTATGGTTATGAACCGAATAAGTTATATCTAAAGAAGGACTATTAATTCTATAAAAAGTCTTGAAAGATAAATATTAAAAGTAAGAATATTTCTGTCTCTTACCCTTTTGGAAATTAATAGATAGTTTTCTTATATGTCCTTTTAATTATATTTAATGTAATTATTCTTGGTTCTTGTCTTACGTTAATAGTATTATATTATTATTATCATCAGGATTAATATCAAAGTCACATAAAAAGTTAGATATATATTTAATAATTAGTTAAATGTATTTCTTAACCACGTAACATTGAGGTTTGATTATGAGTAAATTAAGTTACAGGATCGCTTCATAGATTCGATTCAGGCCTCACTCAAATAATATGAAAAGCAAAAATAATATTTTGAAGCTAAAAGAATTTACTTCAGCTTAGGAAATCACTAGAAGTAATATTAACACAGCCATGTTAGTCTAAGGCGATATTACTAATATGAGACAATAGCATCACCGTACTAAGCACCGTTAAGCAATGCAAGCTTAATTAAAAGAAAATGAAAGAACTCGTAAGTATTAATATAAAACAATAGTATTACTTTCATCATAACCCAATTACTTAAGGAGTTGCTTTAGTCCACAAGTTAGTCAACTAAAATAGTTAAGTACATAATAGTAACGTTAACGTTAATTCCCAATCACATATCTCACTAACCAACATAACGTAAGTGTTTACACCGAACACACTTAACACACACTTATATAATCTGACTGACAGTCACAAACCCATTATAATACTTCACCCCGTCTTCCTCCAGCTGCAAGTTCACCTTCCCAACTCCAAATGAGACTGATTTGAATGCCCACTACTCGGGTCTTATATACTAAACAATGATGGTGTAGGAACGAATCAGGAGGCGAGTGATGGTGCGCGCCCCTATCATAGCTCCTCGAGTTGCATAGCAGGTGCATGGACCAATGGGGTCTCCTGGCGTCGATCATACGTCATAGCGTCGGGTCATCAAAGTAGTTTGCAGGGTCCCCTATGACGCACGCAGGTGTGAAGGCTTGTTTGCTGGTATGCGGGCGAGCTGGTTTCCCACTCGCTGGTTCGCTCGCTAGTCTGCTTCGCCGCTTGGGTAGTTTGACACTCCTTCAACTCTAATTCTAACTCTTAAATTAACATACAGGGCTCCGTATGTCAGAATATATATATATATAATTATATTTATATATATATATATATATATATATATATATATATATATATATATATATTATATATTATATATGCATGATATGTATGTATTTGTATGTATATAATTATATATATTTCTTCAAACCTTTCCTGTTCCCAATAGTGAACAAATAAATACAAGTCCGTTGCTGGTACCGAAAGGGATACAAAAGGTAATTAAAGAAAGAGGTAAAGAATATCCCTGTCCCAGAGGGTAGGCTAATCGGATAATTGTTCTACTTATAAGATTTAAAATATCGCCATTAAAATGGCAACATTATTCTAGGATGCCAACAATGAATTTCCTGACTTTGTATATAATTCTGTGAGTTTTCTAAAAACAATATATATTTATATATATACAGTATATATACAGTATATATATATATATATATATATATATATATATATATACAGTATATATATATATATATATTAATATTTTGTGTCATGACCCAGCCAGGGTTCGAACCCAGGCCAGTAGTGCAGCACTCCAGCACCTAAACCACGTATGAGAGAGAGAGAGTACAAAGGAAATCAAGCAAAAACAGATCTAGTGACCCTTCTAGGTTGCTTGTCCTCCAAAACACTGAGGATCAAGTGTCCAAACAGTGGTTTAGAGTGGGTAAGGGAACATTGGAAAGGGAATTACTGCCCTGGAACTAATGTCCGTGGCAGGATTAGGAAGTTAGTAGAGGACAGATGGGTTAGTAACTGAGGGGGGGATAAAATAAAGTTATTCATTTACAAACGCAGTCAGTCGCGGGTTTGATGCGAGATATTTGTCTAGGCGGAGTTTAAATGAATCAACGGTGATGCAGTCTATAACGTTTCGGGGAAGCCCATTCCACAAGTTGACAACTCGATTGAAGAAGAAATTCTTAGATTCGTGTGAGTTAAAATATTTACCAATAATTTTGCAACCGTTTCCCCGCTTGTAATTAGATTGGTCGATAGTGAATTACTTACTACAGTTCATATTGTCGATGACTTTGATGATTTTGAACACTTGAATTAAGTCACTTCTTAATCTGCGCTGGGTTAAAGGAAATAGATTTAATTTTCTAAGACGCTCTTCGTATGGTTTGTTCTTTAGGCTAGGTATCATTTTGGTAACTCTACGTTGAACTCGTTCTAGCTTGTTTATATCTTTTTGGTAATAAGGGCACCAGGATTGAACGCAGTATTCCAGAAGAGGGCGGACTAATGAATTGTAAAGGGTTAGGATAACTTCTTTGGATTTATGCTCAAATGACCTGCCTATAAAGCCAATTATTTTGTTTGCCTTCTTAACAACTTCTGAACATTGTTGACTCGGTTTTAGGTTACTCGATATTGTTACTCCCAGATCGGTTTCTCTGTTTACATTCTTAAGCTGAGTGCCATTCATCGAATAGTTTGCTTTCTCATTTAGGTATCCGATATGTAGTACTTTACATTCATCCGCATTGAAACTCATTTGCCAAATTTGGGCCCAACATGACAATTTATCTAGATTGTGTTGCATATCGTCAACTTGTTCTTTTGAGAGTACGCTATTTGCAATTTTTGTATCGTCAGCAAATTTTGAGATTGTACAGGTGAGACCCTCATCTATGTCGTTGATGTAAATTAGAAAGAGAATTGGTCCTAGTACCGATCCCTGGGGTACCCCACTACTTACATGGTCCATTTAGATGCCTTACCGTTTATGACTACTCTTTGCTTTCTGTTGCTGAGCCAATTTTCTATCCATTTCAACACACCGTCTTGTATTCCATGCGCTTTTAGTTTTAGCAGTAAACGTTTGTGGGGAACTTTGTCAAAGGCATTTTGAAAATCAAGGTATATAATATCTACAGCTTTACTCTCATCGTAGAGGTTGAGGATATCGTGGAAGAAGTCTAAGAGGTTTGTTAAACAGGAACGTTTTTTACGAAAGCCGTAAGAGAGAGAGAGAGAGAGAGAGAGAGAGAGAGAGAGAGACAGACAGAGAGGAACAGAGAGAAACAAATAGAGAAAGAGAGCTAATGGGTAGATGAATTCACGATCAAGACAATACCAATAAACCTAATAATATTATATTAATGATTACATGTGGTACTACAGGGACGCGATTCACGCGAACCTAGGAATATCTACAGTAGGTATTAAAGATAGAGAATACGAATACTAATGCAAAATATAAGCTACCTAATACGGAATTAGAAAACTCAGACTGCGAGAAAGATTTGGGTGTGTTTGATTTGAAGCCTAGAAAACAGTGTATAAGCGTTCGTAACAAGGCAAACAAGATTCTCGGGGTCATCTCAAGGAGTGTGAGTAACAGAACTGCCGATGTTATCTTAAAACTTTACTTATAATTAGTGAGACCTCATATGGATTATGCTGTCCAATGTTGGTGTCCTTAAGGGTTTATGCACAAGCCTACGATATATTATGCATTCTCCAATACTGCATATTAATCTTTGCCTGTACATATATCCAACTGCACTCTGATAACGTAATATTTAGAGTTAGACGAATGGAAGGGATAATTAATGGGGTACTTAACCACAAAGGAAGGCTTCTCTATAAATTACTCCTGAACCTGGATACATTCATATTTGTTTTCACAGACTCACCAATCAATTTACAAATAAACCCAACTAATGAAATCAATGAAAGTAATGAATACATGTGGTATTCCAAGGACTCGAACCTAGGATACTCACACCGAAATCTCGCACACTAAGCATTAGGCTGAAGTGATGAATAAATGATCCGAGGTTTATGTCATGTATTTCCGATCTGATATATTTTATCATAAACACAAATAAAACCAGATACACGAAGAAGGTCAACTGGCCCATAGAGGGCAGATCCCTCTCACATTCAACCAACCACATCCACGTGGTCAGCTAACACAGAAGTCATCCAATGTTCTTGAGCTTACTGTAGCACTAAGTAACTTATTCCAAACATCTACCACGATTATGTATCTCTCGCTCTCTCTCTCTCTCTCTCTCTCTCTTCAATGTCATAGTAAAGACATACAGTAGTTATACCATTATATAAAGATATTGTGAGGCCGCATATGGAGTATGCTGTGCAGTTTTGGCCTTCCTACTTAATATAAAACATAGACAAACTAATTCGAATCCGTTCAGCATAGAGCAACAAAGTTGATCCCCTTTTGAGTTGGGCCTATAATTAGGACTTGTAATTGTGGTTGGCTGTGACAGGGATCTGCCGTGTTTGGGCCGATCGGCTTTCTGCAGACTCCCATTTTCTTATGTTCTTTCTTATGTTCTTATGTTGTTCCCTTAGAAATACACCATACAATGAGAAATTAAGAAAACTCGATCTGTATTCGCTTAAGAAACGAAGAATAAGGGGACAGCTGACAAAATATTTTAAGACACTAAAAGGATTTAATAAAGTAAATTTTAATACTCTATTTAAGATAGCCAAAGCAGGTTCCTTAAGAGGAAACAAATGAAAACTAACAGTCAGGAAAGCGAACCTAGACTCAACTAAGAATGTTTTATTATGTTCACCCACAGTATTATTGGTCAGTGGAATAAGCTCCCTAATGAAGTTATAGACAGTGACGCAATATACACATTAAAAAACAAGTTAGACACATATCACATACAATTTGGTCTCTTTATTAATCCCACCTACCTATTTGAGCACCTATACCATATCCCCTCTAACTCTACGCTTCTCTAACAAATGCAAGCCTAATTTTATCAACGGTTTGTCATATGGAAGATTTCGAATATTATAGATCCCTTTTGTAATTCTTCGTTATACTCTCTCCACGGAACCTATGATCCAGGCATTTTAAGTTACAAAGAGGTCAGGGATCAAGATTATTGTCAAGTTCGCTCGTGCTACCTATAGTGCTGAACCTTTTCAATTCTAACTTCCAGACATGGTTACGTGTTGTATTCATATTGAAGCTAAACAATGAGAGAGAGAGAGAGATAATATATATATATATATATATATATATATATATATTGTTACGTATCTTGATCCTCAAATGGTTAACTTGATGAATCTAGATAGCACAGAGATATATATTAAGGTATCAGTCAGCTGAAGGCAAAACAAAAGTAAAATCTAATACAATTATTTCCTGTTGTTGCTTCCTTTCCTTTTGGATCTTAGGACTTAGTATCCTTTATTGACTGATACTCTTTAATTATGAAAAATACTGAAACTAATTAAAGTCATGTAGTATTTATAAAGAATTATTATTTAACCGAAGCTTAGTAGGCTATGGTTATGAACCGAAGAAGTTATATCTAAAGAAGGACTATTAATTCTATAAAAAGTCTTGGAAGATAAATATTAAAGTAAGAATATTTCTGTCTCTTACCCTTTTTGAAATGAATAGATAGTTTTTTCTTATGTCCTTTTATTTATATTTAATGTAATTATTCTTGGTTCTTGTCTTACGTTAATAGTATTATATTATTATTATCATCATCAGGAGTAATATCAAAGTCACATAAAAAGTTAGATATATATTTAATAATTAGTTAAATGTATTTCTTAACCACGTAACATTGAGGTTTGATTATGAGTAAATAAAATTACAGGATCGCTTCATAGATTCGATTCAGGTCTCACTCAAATAATATGAAAAGCAAAAATAATATTTTGAAGCTAAAAGAATTTTCTTTAGCTTAGGAAATCACTAGAAGTAATATTAACACAGCCATGTTAGTCTAAGGCGATATTACTAATATGAGACAATAGCATCACCGTACTAAACACCGTTAAGCAATGTAAGCTTAATTCAAAGAAAATGAAAGAACTCGTAAGTATTAATATAAAACAATAGTATTACTTTCATCATAACCCAATTACTTAAAAGAGTTGCTTTAGTCCACAAGTTAGTCAACTAAAATAGTTAAGTACATAATAATAGCGTTAACGTTAATTCCCAATCAAATAGTTAAGCACATAATAGTAGCGTTAACGTTAATTCCCAATCAAATAGTTAAGCACATAATAGTAGCGTTCACGTTAATTCCTAATCAAATAGTTAAGCACATAATAGTAGCGTTAACGTTAATTCCCAATCAAATAGTTAAGCACATAATAGTAGCGTTAACGTTAATTCCCAATCACATATCTCACTAACCAACATAACGTAAGTGTTTACACCGAACACACTTAACACACATTTATATAATCTGACTGACAGTCACAATCCCATTATAATACTTCACCCCGTCTTCCTCCAGCTGCAAGTTCACCTTCCCCAACTCCAAATGAGACTGATTTGAATGCCCACAACTCGGGTCTTATATACTAAACAATGATGGTGTAGGAACGAATCAGGAGGCGGGGGGTGGTGCCCTCTCCAATCACAGCTCCTCGAGTTGCATAACAGGTGCCTGGTCCATTCACAGCTCCTGGCGTCGATCAAACGTCATAGCGTCGGGTAGTTTGCAGGGTCCCCTATGACGCACGCAGGTGTGAAGGCTTGTTTGCTGGTATGCGGCGAGCTGGTTTCCCCACTCGCTAGTTCGCTCGCTAGTTTGCTTCGCCGCTTGGGTAGTTTGGCTCCTTCAACTCTAATTCCAACTCTTAAATTAACATACAGGGCTCCGTATGTCAGAATATATATATATATATATATATATATATATATTTATATATATATATATCGTTCTTGATCCCACTATATCACTTGGTAGCCTATTCCACCTATCTACAACTCTGTTACCAAACCAATATTTGCATATATATTTTCTGAAACGAAATGTATCTAATTTGGGGAGCAGTCAAAAGTGGTGTCCCCCAGTGATCTGCATTAGGTCCTTTGTTGTTTGTTATATACATAAATGACCTTGATTTAGGTATAACTAGTAGGATAAGTAAATTCGCAGACGATACCAAAATGGGGAGAACAATATATTCAGATAGTGACAGAGTGCCTCCAAAGGGATCTAGATACCTTACACGAATGGTCAGTAAATTGACAGATGAATTTTAACATTGACAAAATAATGCAAGGTATTAAAGATAGAGAAGGTGAATAATATATACATTTGCTAATATGGAATTAGAAAACTCAAACTGTGAGAAAGTTCAGGTGTGTTTGTTAGCAATGATTAGGCTAGCGTTCGTAACAAGGCAAACAGGATTCTCGGGTTCATCTCTAGGAGTGTGAGTAACAGAACTTCTGATGTTATCTTAAAACTTTACTTGTCATTAGTGAGATCACATATGGATTATGCTGTTAAGTTTTGATGTCCTTATTACAGAATGGACATAGATTCCTTGGAGAGAGTACAGCGTAGAATGACAAAAATTATCCATAATATAAATTTTCCATATGAAGAAACGTTGAAGAAATTAGGCTTACATTCGTTAGGGAGACACAGAGTTAGAGGGGATATGATATAGTGTTACGCTGGCCAGCTTGCCAGAATGCACTCGTAACTCGCTAGCGCTCGCCAGGGCAGTGATATGGGCTACAATAATCGTAGAACGATGTTCTTTCTTCCATAGAGTTCATGTTGTCACAGACAGATCAGTGGTGGTCTTTATTCTTGTCTGTGACACTTGGAAGTATTTTATATCATTGCTAGAATATAAGATACATTGTGTGAAGTTAAGGAGAGAGAGAGCGGAGGAGGCAGCGCGGTGGTATTATGTGCGTGTGTATGTACGTGTCCCTCCCTCGCTCGGTGCGCGGGCTTTCCCAGGCCCTTGATTGGCTGGTGCGCCTGGCGCGTCCTAAGGGCGCCTGCATCTCGTGACGTAGTGGTCTGTGATTGGGTGCCGCTGTCCTAGTGGTGGTGCTGGGGGCTCTCGCCGCATTTCTCCTGCAGAGCTTGGCCCAGCGTGCTTGGTCCTACATGTCTTTTGCAATCTGTCCCCCCCTATAACCCCCTGTACTACTTTCTCTCTCTCTGAACTTCTTCGTTTTCATACTTCTCTCTTTATTCAATTACTTATCCCTTCTGGTTCTGCATACGACTTCCATAGTCGGCCAGTCGTATTACCAGCACCAGCTCTCACATTTATGTTTGCACTAGTTTTAGGGATTATTAGAGTTATAGTCATATGGTAGCCTAGTGTTGGGGTACTTCTAATTATTGAGCTGTTCTTTCCCATTATTTAATGCTAGACAGTGGAAGGTATCTTTGGTCGTTGTCTGAGTTATGTATGTGGCAAGTCAGAGCCTGTACAACATCGACGAAGCTAGCTAGCCTGTAACCCTTGTGCAGATTTTCCTTTGCGAGTGTAGCAGTATACAGGTGAAGGGCTTTTGCCTATACTTATCTGTATGCTTGCTACCTCATTTTGTTGACCTTTGTGGAGCGCCAGGGCAAGACCAGATACTAGAGATCTGGACTTACCAAGAGAGCTTCCAAGTCACTTAACGTAACATAAGGGAAATCTGTTCAAGGGGAGTCAGTAGGCTACGAGCATGCTTGCGCTCTGCCTGGTTTCCTAGTACCTTTTATGCCACTGCTAGACTTTATTAGTGAGAAAGACAGCATTGTGTTTATTAACTTTCATTGTGTATGCTTTAGGAATTATTCACGCCTTATTTTTGCCTTGGTTGATGCATAGTGCACAACCCAGTTTGGCTGTTACGTTGGCTAAGGAAGTACTGTTTCTGAGTGGTTATTATTAGTGCTGTCACAGAGTTGTTGCACTCCCTCGTTATATATATGTATCCTACTTATTGGTGTATTTAAGATACACGCTTTGGTGTCCTGCCCCTGCATTATATCTGTTCTGTATTAACGAGCATCTTAGAGTATCAGACCTTTTCAGAAGATTCCTTATCTGATCGCTGTAGGACTAGACTTCCAGTGTTTTCATAGAGCATTGAAGAGTTTAGTGTTGAGTACTGACTCACACTAAAGTTAACGTAAGCATTTATTCCTTTATTAAATCTTATATAGTTTATTCAAGCATTGTTATTACTTAAGAGCATTTTCGTAACATAAGTACTCCTGTTGTGAGTTGGCTTTGCCATCATCGGAAAGCCTTTGTAGAAGTGCACTAAAACCCAGTTAATTGATACTCCGTTATCCAGTGGATTAACTCTGGAGGGTTTTAAGTGCTTTTGTTCACCGGCGTAATAGTTCGAGGGTTTGGAATTAGCGTACGTACCGTTGTAATAGATATAACAAATGGCCGTTGTTGCAGATATAGCCTATCATCTAGTCCATTATGAAGTGCCCTTGTTTATTTCGTAGTGCCGGTCGTAACAAATGGTGACCTTAGACCAGAATATAGTGAACTGAATATTGCAGTTTTTTTTTTGAGAAATCTTATTGCCATTTGGGGTTGAATTTATTTCTCGCATTGTTGGCAGTAGACATTGTTTTGAGGATACATAGAACTTGTTGGAGTTATTGGTGACCTAGTATTGCACTCAAGAACATCTTCAAATATTTTTTGGTGAATAAAGCTACGCAAGAGTTTGGCTACTTTTGTCTTGACTGAGAATTTTGTTGTTGACTCCATCATGTCACTGGACGGGTCTGAGTATAGTGAGGGCACAGTGCGAGAGGCAGGCGAGGAGGTGGAGAAGGTGGAGTTGTTAAGCGGCGTTCGGGTGGTGAACAATGAGGAGGATGCTCGGATATTTTTGGAGAAGCCTGTGTCAGCGGATCGTGTGTCGGGGCTAGACCGGTACGGACTGCAGTGTGTGGCCACGGTCTTAGGGTTTCCCGGTATTAGCGGTTTGTCGAGAAGTGAGCTGGTTGCCTGTGTGCTGGGTGGGGTGCATGGGGGTTCGGGTGGAGCGGGAGCTGGGGCACCTTCGGCCCAGCCCCCATTCCACTCGACTCCTACCATGGCACCCCCTCGGGCTCCGGAGCCGAGTACGTTCCCGCAGGCCGATGCCCGCTGGCGGTTGGGTGTGCCTCTAGGTGATTCACGGGGTGGGTCCCCAATAGTAGCACCACCTCCTCAGGGTTTGTCTTCCGAGATGTTGTTTCAGCTCGAGCTCGCCAAACTTCAGCAGAAGGCTAAACAGCGAAAGCATGAGGCTGAACAGCGAAGGGCTGAGCTCGAGCAGCGGAAGTATGAGGCTGAGCTCAGGGAGCGAGAGTCTGAGCGCAAGTTTGAGTCTGAGAGGTATTGTGCCGATGTTGACCTAGAGAAAACTCGTGTAGAGGTGACGAGGAACCGGGTCGTCCAGGGGGATTGAGCCCATGACCAGTCCCTGTCGCATCTACTAAAGTTGGTTCCAGTGTTTGATGAATTAGGAGTTACAGAATTTTTTCTCCGGTGCGAAAAAGAGTTGCCAGGAGCACCAATGGCCCGAGGAGAAGTGAGCAGCCCTTGTTTCTTCACGATTGATGGGGAAAACACTCAAGGCGTACAATGCTTTGCCCCTAGATTCCTGTGTGAATTACGAGTTGTTGAAATAGGCTGTCCTGAGGGCGTATGAGCTACAGCCAGAGACCTATAGGCTAAAGTTTAGGGCGGTTCCAAAAAGAAAGGAGAGTACTTTCCAGGAACACGCTAGAGAGCTGTCAGATGCATTTGAAAATTGGTTAAGGTCGGAGAAGGCAACTACTTTTGATTCAGTAAAACTACTAGTGTTGCTGGAACAATTTTGTAAATGTACTGGCAGTGACTTGACTCTTATCCTTAAAGAAAAGCAACCAAAAACTCTGCAGAAGGCGGCTGAGCTGGCTGACCTTAGGATGTCATTGATTCGTGGGTGCGGGTCTGCACAGAGAGCTGAGGCAGGTAACCAGGGGCGTACCACTCTACCCCCCCGAATTAATGACACAACAACTAATTATCCATTCAATAGTACTGTTGCCAATTATGATCCCAAGTCGAAACCCTTCCCGTTTAAGAAAGGCCAGGGCCCTTCCTCACCTCAGAGGAAGTCCAAGAGCGAAGTGGAGTGTTTCAAGTCATCGTCGGTGCAGAAGCAGCAGGAGGGCTCGTCACCCGTCCGTGATGCTTTTTGTGGTCATGGGGGGCACGGCACTGTGAGGTGGGCTGGTGTGAAGCATAGGCTTGAGTTGTTGAGTGATACGGGCGCTTCCCAGACACTTGTTAAGAATTTCACTGGCAAGCCTATTAACGTGGCTCGGGTTGAGGTGGTTCAAGGCATCAATGCTACGCAGTCTTACCCGCTGGTCAGAGTGGAGCTTGAGGTGGACGGTGTGACACGGGAGTTGGATGTGGGTGTGGTGGAGAAATTGCCAGTTGAGGGGGTCGACCTCCTTCTCGGCAATGACTTTGCGGTGCCCACTTCCGAGGTTCCACCCTTAGTCGTTGCCGAGAGGGCGGCCGACACGAGTAGGGAGGAGCAAGAGGGGCTCGAGAGATCTCAGTCCACTCAGGTGTCACAGCCTAGTCACCCAGTACTAGACCAGCGGAGGAAGGGTCGGAAGAACGTCAAGGCTGGTCGGGTTGAGAGTTTGGACCCAGCGACACTCCTTGGTGACTCGGTACTTGACCCAAAAGTGAACTGCGGAGGGGCCCCAGAACCTGTCCCCCCTAGTGACATGGTAGGGCGTGATGGCACTCCGCGACAGAGTAGTTCCCAGGGACAACAAGAAGATCTTAGTCTTGAGAGTTGTGGGAACGGGGCTATTGAACTCGAGGACGGGGAAGCATGTCATGTGAACCTGTTATAGGAGTTTGTGAGGCAACCACCTGAGCAGCCTACTGTCCCTGTGTTGGCCTGCAGCAGCCAAAGGTGGAGAAGGGGAGGGGGGCAGTGGGGCACAGGTGGAGAAGAGTTGGGATTGTCATGTCTCGGCGGAACAGTGGGCGGGAGACACGAGTCAGGTGGCTGTGGAAGCGCTAGAGCACCTGCCTGAGCAGCAGTGTGCAGCGCTCCAGCACCTGCTCGGTTGATACTCCACAACTCATGAGGTGCACGATGTTCCGCTGGCAGGTCACTTGAGTGTCAGTAAACCGTTGGCCTCATTGTTTCGGTGGTTCAAGGTGGGCGACGAGGCTTTGGCATGGTTGTCAGGTCAGGGTCGACCCATGGCTGCTAAGGGTGGTGGTCAGAATCAGGACATTGAGCAGATTGGTGAGGTTGGCTGTGAAGTGGAAACGCCCGGTCGTCGCATAGCCTCCCAATGCTGCTCTAGTCGAATGCAACAGCCCTACCATAAACCGACTATATCTGACCATGTCGCTGAAGGCGGTGATGCTGCGCAGGCAGTTATAGTCACAAGGAATGCAGGGGTGCGCATGTACGGTATCGGTGGGGAAACCTTAGCAATTATGAACTATGAGAGTGACTGCACAGGTGGTACAGATTGTCCCTCTCATGACCTGGCTGTTCTAGGGACAAAGGTGGAGAAGGAGGGAGACCATAGTGTAGAAACTGCGGTCTCGGCTGGGTTGTGGGAGGGCAATGAGCATGTTGTTCTTCAAGATAAGTTGCAACCTCTTGTTCCTAAGCGTCAAGAGAAGTTGTTTACTAGGCTGTGGCAGTACGTCCGTATGTTTGTTGATTCTCCAGGCCTGATGTACGGGGTAGAATCCGACATGGAGGCTGGAGACAGTGCAAGGCTCAAATTGGCTCCCTACCGTATAAATCCTGCTCGACAGCCTGTTGTAAAAGCAGAGCTGGACTACATGTTGACGAAGGGTCTGAGGGATAAGGGATATCGTGAGTGGTCTTTGCCAGCAACTTTGCAACCTGAGTTAAATTGCAAGATCTGTGTGTGTGTTGATTGCAAGAGTGTGTGTGCATTATCCCTGACAGACGCCTATACCTTATCCAGAGTTGACGACCCCATAGACCGCATCGGGGCTGCCTCGGCTATCACGAAGGTAGAACTAGTGAAAGGTTATTGGCAGGTCCCGTTGCCGGAGAGACCGAAGAGAAGTGCCAGTCTTGTGATGAACTGGGCAGTTTATCAGTGCCAGGTGTTGTTTTGCTGCCGGAACACAAGTTGCATGTGTGGCATGTTAAGGGCACTGATAATGTTTTGGCTGATTGTTTGTCACGGGAGGGTATATCTTAAGGAGCACCCTCGCCGTTCAGTCAGTGTGTGTTTGAGAGTGGAGAAAAATTAGGATTGCCCCTGTAGTGCAACGCCGCCAAAAACACTATTAAAAAATATAAAAACCTCCAATAAAAACTCTTTCTTTTTGATAGTATATAAGTGCAGTATATCACAGCAAGCATCTAAGACACTCTGAGTTGTTGTCTTAGTAGGCTAGGTTTGGTGAAGTTTGCTCGTTGAGCGTGATATAATTATTATGATGCTATTATTTTGGGGAAGTGTTGTGCAGATTTTTTTTTATAATGCAGTGTTTTATGTTTGTGATCGTGCTTTGTTTTCACAACTTGGGAGAGTAGCTAGGTGATGCGGGGTTGGTGGGCATTCTGTCTGGTCAGATGTGGAGTTCACCTGAGGCTGAAACATCCCACATCTTGGGCGGGGTGTTACGCTGGCCAGCTTGCCAGAATGCACTCGTAACTCGCTAGCACTCGCCAGGGCAGTGATATGGGCTACAATAATCGTTGTTCTTTCTTTCATCGAGTTCATGTTGTCACAGACAGATCAGTGGTGGTCTTTATTCTTGTCTGTGACACTTGGAAGTATTTTATATCATTGCTAGAATATAAGATGCATTGTGTGAAGTTAAGGAGAGAGAGAGCGGGAGGCAGCGCTGTGGTATTATGTGCGTGTGTATGTACGTGTCCTTCACTCGCGCGCGGGCTTTCCCAGGCCCTTGATTGGCTGGCGCGCCTGGCGCGTCCTAAGGGCGCCTGCATCTCGTGACGTAGTGGTCTGTGATTGGGTGCCGCTGTCCTAGTGGTGGTGCTGGGGGCTCTCGCCGCATTTCTCCTGCAGAGCTTGGCCCAGCGTGCTTAGTCCTACATGTCTTTTGCAATCTGTCCCCCCCTATAACCCCCTGTACTACTTTCTCTCTCTCTGAACTTCTTCGTTTTCATACTTCTCTCTTTATTCAATTACTTATCCCTTCTGGTTCTGCATACGACTTCCATAGTCGGCCAGTCGTATTACCAGCACCAGCTCTCACATTTATGTTTGCACTAGTTTTAGGGATTATTAGAGTCATAGTCATATGGTAGCCTAGTGTTGGGGTGCTTCTAATTGTTGAGCTGTTCTTTCCCATTATTTAATGCTAGACAGTGGAAGGTACTTTGGTCGTTGTCTGAGTTATGTATGTGGCAAGTCAGAGCCTGTACAACATCGACGAAGCTAGCTAGCCTGTAACCCTTGTGCATATTTTCCTTTGCGAGTGTAACAGTATACAGGTGAAGGGCTTTTACCTATACTTATCTGTATGCTTGCTACCTCATTTTGTTGACCTTTGTGGAGCGCCAGGGCAAGACCAGATACTAGAGATCTGGACTTACCAAGAGAGCCTCCAAGTCACTTAACGTAACATAAGGGAAATCTGTTCAAGGGGAGTCAGTAGGCTACGAGCATGCTTGCGCTCTGCCTGGTTTCCTAGTACCTTTTATGCCACTGCTAGACTTTATTAGTGAGAAAGACAGCATTGTGTTTATTAACTTTCATTGTGTATGCTTTAGGAATTATTCACGCCTTATTTTTAGGTTGATGCATAGTGTACAACCCAGTTTGGCTGTTACGTTGGCTAAGGAAGTACTGTTTCTGAGTGGTTATTATTAGTGCTGTCACAGAGTTGTTGCACTCCCTCGTTATATATATGTATCCTACTTATTGGTTTATTTAAGATACACGCTTTGGTGTCCTGCCCCTGCATTATTTCTGTTCTGTATTAACGAGCATCTTAGAGCATCAGACCTTTTCAGAAGATTCCTTATCTGATCACTGTAGGACTAGACTTCCAGTGTTTTCATAGAGCATTGAAGAGTTTAGTGTTGAATACTGACTCACACTAAAGTTAACGTAAGCATTTATTCCTTTATTAAATCTTATATAGTTTATTCAAGCATTGTTATTACTTAAGAGCATTTTCGTAACGTAAGTACTCCTGTTGTGAGTTGGCTTTGCCGTCATCGGAAAGCCTTTGTAGAAGTGCACTAAAACCCAATTAATTGATACTCCGTTATCTAGTGGATTAACTCTGGAGGGTTTTAAGTGTTTTTGTTCACCGGCGTAATAGTTCGAGGGTTTGGAATTAGCGTACCGTTGTAATAGATATAACAAATGGCCGTTGTTTCGGATATAGCCTATCATCTAGTCCATTATTAAGTGCCCTTGTTTATTTCGTAGTGCCGGTCGTAACAATAGGTGTTCAAGTGGGTTAGTGGGATTAATAAAGGGGACACGAAAGATGTACTGAAGCTCAGTGATAGCGAAATAACTCGAACAAATTATTTCAAATTAGATAAATTTCGTTTCAGAAAAGATATAGGCATATATTGATTTGGTAACAGAGTTGTAGAGATGTGGAATAGGCTACCAAGTGCTATAGTGGGATCAAGACATACTTCAGAGATTGACATGTACGTGTGATGTACAATACCAGCCCTCACATCTCCTACAATAAGTAGCATATACCCAACAAGATTTCCCAAATCCCAAAATAAGAGGAAGGAAGGGTCTCTATGTTTTCCAAAGTTTCTTACTATCTATCTATCTCTCTCTCTCTCTCTCTCTCTCTCTCTCTATATATATATATATATATATATATATATATATATATATATATATATATATATATATATATCTTATATCTTCTATCTATCCATCCATCCTTCTTAGTAGGGGTAATTTACTTCTTCACACCTTCACTTCACACCTGATAAAAGAGTGAAACAATTTACAAACATTGCTTGTCAACTGGTCAACACAACGAAAAGGACCGTGATAACTAAAATGCATAAATTGAATGATTACTGAGCATTCAAATCCAAAAAGGAGAATAAGCTATGTTCTTGTTAGTATTTAAATAAATTACGAGTGATAATAATTATGTAGGACTTTTGAGGTTATAGTAGTTGACATAAAATGTATACAGGCATCAGTGCACAGGTACAGGCTATTTCCGGAAATTTTCAATCAACAGTTATGTTTGTGGCAGCACTATGAGGCGCTATTATGTATATAATTGACAACTATACTGAGTTTGAATGATATAATGACCATGATCTACATTCTAATAATAACATATATTTAGAAGCTTCCAAAATTAACATTAGATATTCCAGAATACAGTTGCCCAGGAAAGTGGCCGGGGAAATGTGACCGAGTTAATCCTATATAATTATTATACCTTCTCCTCCTACTCTAATCCTTCTAATCAGGCACATCATTATAATCCAACAGATCTTAACAGGCGGTCCTACCCGCGGTTACTCCCTTTACATTGGTGCCATATGTATAATTATTTACAACAAAAATATATTATTTTCGGTATTAAGTACCTTAAGTCAGTTTGAAATGCTCAGGCTATTTCTACATGTACAAAAAAGCTTTATTGTTTTTATAATTAATTCGCTTATTAGTAAATTCAATGGACATTGTATACAGCTTGGCAGCATGGCTACGTCGGCCAAAAAAACTCATCACAAATTTTACGTGATGGCGCGCTGCCAGGCGCACGAAATTTATACTCTCACTTCATTTGATTCCTGACTTTGACACCATCCATAATGGAAGCCGCTCCAAATCACCCCACCCACTTGCATAGTCAGACAAAACAGATGGTATATAACGTTCACCAATACTTTAAGACAGATAAATTCATAGATTCTTTCATCATCACTCTCACATCTTCTGATGAGGATTCTGAATAACATTATGTACCTTTGAAACTCATAATATAGAGGAATAGGCCTCCAGGGGAAACCTCTTAAAAAAAATGCCCCGAAACTTTTACCTCTTGGGTGGTGTGGAAACAAAGTCAAAATATAAAATGGTAATATATATATGGTATATTTATATATATATATATATATATATATATATATATATATATATATAAGAGAGAGAAAGAGCTATATAAATAGTAATATAATTTATTATAACAATAATAATTATCTATGCATTCATGTGGGCTACACAGTACTACGGTGATAAGTGCGTTCCCATTCTCACTCATACACAGGGCAAGGTCAATGTACGATCGCGCTAATAAGTCATGTCCCAGCTGGCATTACGTTTGGCTTGCTCTGTGCTGTATTAATGTCTGTCAGATGTTGAATAGGGTGGGTAAGTGTAGGAACATGTTTGTATATTTTACTCGATATGAAGAAATGAAGCTTAGATATTGCTGATACTAATTATTGATCAAAACATATATGGTGCCGGGACATCTCTTATTAGCGCGACTGTACCTTGAACAGGGGGAGGTGGAGGGACGGAGAAAGATATAGCGAGAGTAATTTGGAAAGGTTATCGTACGGAAAGGGTCAAAAAGACAACCGGCACCAGTGTAAGGGTAGGTGACCGCGCCCATAACCGCCTGTTTATGTCTGTAGGATTATAGTCTCCCCACACACTCAAACACAGGACATTCCTAGTTGTACACTCGGATACCATAGTCTCATGCCCACTCCTCTCTGGCAAAAGGTGAGGCCAGGACTCTTACTGGACGACGGCCCACAGTGAGGGTTAGGGGTGGGCTTGGGTGGGGGGAGGGGGGGGGGGGGGGAGAGGGCAACGCACACACGAACACACGTGAAACATTTGTGTGAAGCAATCCAGGAAGCTATCTTTGTTGGTTACTTTCTTGTAGTTAGTTGATGCTTTTTAGCATCATTTCGCATTATTTAAAATTCTTTATTCCATACTATTGAGAACAAACATATGCAATATTTTCTTTAGCATGAGTAAGTATAACTACCGGTGTGAACCATTAGTTATTTTGTAGTGCAGTTCCAATATTAGCAAAATTGAAGTTCAGGAAAGGCTTCAAAATAGATCAGTATAGATATGGCAGACTGGAACAGAGAGAGAGAGAAAAAGATAGTGTGTGTGTGTGGGGGGGGGGGGGGGAGAGAGAGGTGTAACAGACTGGAAGGCAGAGAAACAAGGAGAGGGTGAGATGTGGTTGTGGTGGTGAGAGGCAAAGAGGGAGTGAGATAGAGTGGAAGGGAGGTAATGGAAAGGAAATGTGGAATAGGAATACGATAGAACTTCATTAGAAACATTTGTATGTGTGTGTGTGAATAACTAATCATAGTCATATATGTCATTGGTAACTTTCTGAATTATATCTTTCATATAGGGTAATTAGTATAACAATTTAAAGATCTTCATTATCCTTACTGTTAGAGAAGTTTCATTCCTACGCCTGCAGGTAAAGCAATACCCATGAATACAACTCAGTCTGAAGCATGTTGTGTGATTCGTAGGGTTCACTTTAAACCTACAGATTGTTTTCTTGATAGCAGCATATGTTTCCTCTATACATAATAATGTTAACATAATTGTGAGACGAAAAAGTAAAGTAATAAATACCAAGACAATATATATTAACATACATTTATATGAATATAAATAGTAAGACGTTAATATGAACTCAGAGAGAGAGAAAGTGAGAGAGATGCATGGAACAACGAGTATATCAGTTAAATCTTGGCTGTTTTTTTGTTTTTTGTTTTTTTTAAAGAGACAATGAACAGAGGAAGGAAAAACACAGATAAAACATAAAGGTCCATGTGCCTAAAGGCATCCTCCATTCATAAAATATTTGTAACAACTGGATTTAAACTTTTGTAGATTGTAAGTTTGTGGAAAGCAACTCGAGGGAAGTGAATTCCAAAGAGTAGTAGTTGTAGGGATAAATTAATTTTGATAAGCAGAAGTTCTGCATTGTGGAGGAGAAAGTGTAAATTCATGGGCGCTCTCAGCTGCCTTAGTTCTACGGGGAAAGATGTGGAGAGGCGGCACAATTGAAGCAAGTTCCTCGGAACAATTGCTGTGAAAATATCTGTAGAATAATGCAAGGGATGCAACGTTTCTTCGTATGGATAATGTAGGAAGGTCCTGTGTGATTGCAGGGTTATTGATTAATCTAATAGCTTTATTTTGAATTTTATCCAACTGCCTCAATGCAACCACTCCACTTCCACTCCACAGAGGTGAACAGTAATCCATCTGAGAACGCACATGACTTTTATATAATTCGGCCAACTGCTCGCCAGTGAAGAATTCTCGAACTCTGTACAGGAGTCCCAGTTTTTTAGAGGCATTCTAAATGACCGAGAATGTCAATAATAGGGGAAGTGGGAATATTTACATCATTAAAAAATATATGGGAGTCAGTGAGATTCTGTTGGTTAGAAAATTGAATGTACTTGGTTTTCTGTGCATTAAAGGAAACTAGATTCATTTGTCCCCATTCATTAATTCTAGAAAGGTCCTGGTTCAGAGAAATTGCAGTGTTTATTTTTGAATTTATAAGATCGGGTTGGGTGAAAGAATTGGTAAATGTGAAGGAACTGTGGAGTGTTGAGTCATCTGCGTAGGAATGTATTGGATTATGAGTGGTAGATATGAGATCATTACTATGAATGAGGAACAGAGTTGGGGCCAAAACTGATTCCTGGGGAACACCAGCATTTATTGAGTGAAATTGAGAATAAAGGCCATCTACCATTACACATATTTTTCTGTTATGAAGATAAGAAGAAATTAGTGGAACTAATGATGCAAGGCCGTAGTGTGACATCTTCGACAATAAGGATTGATGCCAGACTCTATCAAATGCCTTTGATATATCCAGTGCTATTGTATGTGTTTCACCATGTTGGTCTGTAGCTTGGTTGATTTGATGCGTAAGAAGGCAAAGAATGTCTGCAGTTGATCGACATCGTCTAAAACCATATTGCCTATCACTGATTAATTTATTATTCTCAAGATGCTTAATTATGTGATTATTTAATATAATTTCAAAGACTTTACCAAGAGTGGAAGTTATAGATATTGGTCTGTAGTTTGATGGATCTGAAGAGGCACCTTTAGGAACTGGATGGATGTTTGCTTCTTTCCAGGGTCCTGGGAAGCATGAGGTATGAGTACACAGACTATTTTGTTTTGCCAATACAGGAGCGACCACCAAGGAGCAATTCTTAAGTACTATGGGAGGAATTTCATCTGGACCAGGAGCCTTATCTACTGAGAGATTCTGCAAAATAGTTGCACTTGTATCTAAGTAATAATAATAATAAAATAATAATAATTGCAATAATAATAATCTTATATAAATGTCATACTTATTTGTGAGGCTAAGGCAGGATTCAAAGACCTCAAATCCTTCACAGTGTGTTCGAGTGTGTGTTGCCCTCTCCCCTCAACCCCACCCTTAACCTGACAAGCGCGAAATAGACCTAGGGGCTAGGGTAGTTAATTGTGCATTTCTAGTCTTGGATTCTGACAGAATTCGTTATATTTACAATATAGAGCATTATTTGTTTTCGGTATGCTTTTATTTTACATATATGATGTATATATGAACCTTCAAGAGTGCTAAAATAAGTTGGAAAAGCATATGGGTGGTGAAAAACGAAGATATTGGCCACCCGGTCATAATCTCAGGCGAGAGAGAGCCACAGGCAACCCTCCCCTCTCCCTGTCTGTGAGTCAACTGAGGCGAGCGGGGCGGTGTGTGCTGGTGTCTGGGTGTTATATAACGATCTTTTATGCAACCAACTTGTGCTACATTATCAAGGGAGAGAAAAATAACCGATAAATGATGAAAATAAGAGGAAAAATAGGTGATAATTGAGGAAGGGGGAATAAGGTGGGGAAGGAGGGGAGGGGGGGGGGGGGGTGAGAAACACATGGATGAGTACTAGAGGGGAATTATCTCACCTAGAGACAAATTCCTTTGTTTTGATAGTCCCTTTTTTTTTTTGGAAGGCTTTTTTTTATGGTCTTGCTTCCGTGAGGCCTATCGCATTCCCTATAGGAAGCATTCCGTGAGGCCTATCGCGCTTGCCGGCTTAACTATCACTGTGGGCCGCCGTCCAGTAAGGGACCTCTTGCCAGAGAGGAGTGGGCTAGAGACTATGGTATCCGAGTGTACAATGCTTCACTAGTTGTGGTAAACAATCAATGGAAGTTAAATATTATTAAGCTATAATGAATAAAATAAAATCAATCTAAATGAAAACTACTCCATATCTAAATTGAATTCAATCTGAAACAAGCTAATTTATATCCAAAGGTCTCGCATAATAAATTTATATATAGGGTAAGGTTATAAGGGTTAATATACTAGCCAGGAATTAACTCACCAATAGTTCCACATGGCAACGAGGCAAGGGAGAACGGTTTACCCAATATGGCGGACAATGGGGAAGCAAGACACCGGTCCCGAGACTCGAGTCAAGTGAAAGAAAGAATAAATGATTACATGGGAATGGACATGAATATCTCCTTGCGACATATATGACGCGATCGCGTCATATAGAACTTATGACCAAAAACTCATATGACGCAATCGCGTCATATGGACTTATCTACATGCCTCACCAATAAGTCCAAATGACGCTCTAGCGTCATATGGAGCTCAGTAAGTCCGGTAAGTTAGATGAAGATCTGTCGGTTGGTGGCAACCCCAGGTTCCTCCGACAATTCTAACGGCCAGCAGTGTGGTTTTGACAGTTGTGTGGTGCAGTGGCAATGATACCGGGCGCCCGCCTCCGTGGACTTACTGGAACATAATATGTCTGAAGGAGATATTATGCTTATCTGTCAGTCAGTCATGGTGTCCATGAGAGCATCGTGATGGTGTAGCTGTTTGTATTGCTGTCAGTGTATTGTGATTAGAGGCACAATAGCGCGATCAACTGAGGGCGGAAAATAGATGTTAACTGGTCGGTGTCCGTGAAGGCTCTGCTCTCTCTTCCTCAGAGGCACACCTTGCTGCCTTGGCAAACGCCAGGAGCCCAAATTATCGTACCGCATCTAGGTTGCTCTATACGATAAATTATATTAATATATACGATAAATTCATATATACTACATAAGACCATGGCAATATTGCTTAATAGCATATTAGGCCTTTTATAACTTAACTTATTTACAATCTTATAATATACGATCTACTCGTCCTACGTCGTGCTGCAGCAGCGACCGTGACGTCACAGAGATATACGGGATCACAAAAGAGTCATAGCCTATCGTATTTACGATGGGCAACTTAAAGTTGCCCAGAGGCTATCTTCTGACGCCACATGTCGACGGCGCCAGCAGCAGCGCATCTGGGACGCGTCCCGGTCCGAGAATGATCACCATCAGTTAGAGGTGAGTCGTTACTTTGAGAATCCTCGGACCCAGCAATAACAGGTGGAGCATCAGATTGCAATGCAGAATCGAGCTCCAAAGCGTACAAACGTGCGATAGGACGAACAGTAGTTCCAGTGGCTGTCTTCAATAGCGCCACCCGCACTACAGAGTCTGCCCACTTGTATACCTCCAACACGCGGCCCAATTTCCAGTATAAACGAGGACTATCTTCTTTAATTAAAACAACTTCACCAACTGTAGGTGCCATTGGTCTACCAGAGGTAGTAACACTCCTTCCCCTCAATGCTAGCAGATATTCACTAATCCACCGTTTCCTAAAATCCTCGATTATCCTTGATATATACTGGTATCTCTTAGACACCGCTACCTCAGAGTACAACGAGGGATCCTCTTAACTCTACTATGGATTGGAAATCAGATGGAAACGCAGTCAATGGGTTTCCATATAGCAAGTGAGCTGGCGTTAATGGTAGTGGTTTTGCAGGTCGGTGTACATATATGTAAGCGGACGATCGTTCACGACTGCCTCTATCTCTGTGAGGACTGTCGTCAACTCACTATTCTTTAATAGAGCACGTCCAACACCGCTCTGAGTCCTGACTTCACTATGCCGACACACCGTTCCCACATTCCACCAAACCAAGGTGCCTTAACTGGAATGAACCTCCATTCGCACTTCTTCTCTCCCAAAAAAGTGATGATAGTAGGATCACTACTCATATCCTTTAGATATTTTGATGCCTGGACATAAGTGGGAGCATTGTCTCTAAGAATGAGTTGAGGGAATGAACGACGGGCACAACACCGTCAAAACGCCAGCATAAATTCTTCGTTAGACATATTATCACATAGTTCTAGGTGTACCGCTCGAGACGTTGCACAGGTAAACAATAATATATAAACCTTCTCATGCTCTCTCGTCTTCAATGCCCCTGTGTAATCTAATCCTACAGCTTGGAAAGGTTCTACGTGCTTTACACGGCATTCAGGTAGAGGTGGAGCTGGTCCAGTTGCATATGGTTTACCTTCTAGTCTCTGGCATATTACACACTATCTTACTACGCGTCGAGCTACTTTTCAAACTCTGGGTATCCACCATGTGAGACGTAAATTTGATCTAATATGACATACCCCGTAGTGCTTTACTTCCTTATGTGCACGTATGATCAATAGATCAGTAACGTGATGTCTTGTTGGCATAAGTATAGGGCGGTTTGTGCCGTCTGTTACACCAGACCACTTCAGGCGACCCTCACACCTGATGAGGCCATTGTCTAGTTGCAACCTTAGTTGACGCACTATATTAGGCATTAATGTCTCATTCGAGCTTTGCAAGGATTCTAATTCATTGGAAAAGGTTTCTACTTGAACCCATTTGATTAAAGTTACTTCAGCTGCTTTAAATTCTCGAGCATCAATGTTGTGACCCCTGTTGCAGAGTTGGCCCGTTACTTTAAGCTTGATATTGGATACATATCGCAATGCCCAAGCTACAACTCTGACTAGTTTATTATAGTCACCGAATCTTGCCCACTCTATGATTGGACCCGGTGGCTCATTTGGTTGGACTGTAACTGCCACTGTTTCCAGTGGCAGAAGTCCCTGACCAACAGCATGCCAAATCGTCCATTCACTTTCATGGAGCAGCCACTTTGGACCATGCCACCACAATTCGGACTTCACTAACTGGCTAGCCGTTATACCCCTAGTTATGAGATCACTAGGGTTTTCTTTTGTATTTACATAATGATAAGCAACGTCTGGCAAACTGGTGATGGACTGGTCTATCAGAGTGAGAACTGAGCGATCTCTGCCATACCCATAGCTTACTCTGACTGTTTCTTTTACTTACATATTTTCTAGATCTCAAATGACGGCGTCTCTTCCGTGGATTGACCTCCCAATCTACCAAGATTGGAAGCCAAAGCGTCACATTTTTCCTTTGCCCCTCAACTTTCTCTTCATAATTGCTGAGGGGCACAGGGCCTTGGGTGGGGCTTTGGTTTCCCGGGCGTTTCCGCACCCTCCTCAGCTCCCCGCCATGGAGTGGCTTCGGTCACCCAGGCTTTATTGTGGTAGGCAGGGAGGGTTCTGTGGGGGCGCTCGGTTATGGCTTTGCTCGGGGCCTTGGGGCTGTTCGGCCAGGCAGCTTGGGGAACAACAACAACAACGTCTGGCAAAAGGGCTCTAATCTCATCTACCCTATTCCGCATATAAACTGGCAGAGACTTCTTGCTATGTATCCAGTTGAGTGCGACCTGACTATCGCACCAAACGTGAACGATTTCAATATTTTATTCGCTATCGTATGCTGCGCGTACATGTTGCACCAGACGTGCTAAGAGCAGCATGGCAGTCAATTCCATTTTAGGGATAGTTACCTTTTTAACCGGTGCTACCTTGGCCCGGGCTGTAACTAAATGTAACTAAACCTATACCACTTTACGAGGTATAGGTTTAGTACATAGGATGGCATACTCATTCAACAACAATGCCCTTGGTCATTCAGGTCCTCGGGCAAACTGTCATCCCATCCTATTTTACGTCTCCAAACTTCCTGCATTAGAATCCTAGCTCTTATGGTAATGGGTAATGCTAGACCCAAAGGATAAAAAAATTGCGCAACTTTGCTCAACAGACTTCTTTTTGTGTGCGCTCCTGTCTGCTGAGCAAAAGACCTTGTTTGAAAAGTTAGTATGTCATGTTTAGGTTGCCAGATCATCCCCAAATTTCTGGACTTTTCCTGGTTATGAGATGCCGTACCATCCACCGGTATCAAACTCTGAAGATCTTCACTATTAGTAACCCACTCGCGGAGAAATAGATGTGCATCCGCACACAATCTGCGTGCTTGCCAGTATGTATATAACAAATCATCCTGACTATCGCTAGAACCCTGCAAATTGTCTATATGTAATCCGCGAGATAGTTTACTTGTGTCCTCATGAGTATCAGCTAGATGTTTTTTTATTGTGGCATCTAACAAAAACTGTGAACACGTGGCCCCAAAGAGTATAACCCGAAAACGGTATATGATGACCGGACTTTCAGAGTCGCTAATGTCGCTGAACCAAAGAAAGCGGGTAACATCTCTATCTTCCTCCTTTAGCTTGACCATCAAGAATGCTTTCTTGATGTCACTGGTATATGCGTACTTCCCCAGCCTAAACCGCAATAGATGTTGGGACAGGTCCAACACCATGGATAGACCTGTCAGCAGGAAGTCATTTAGACTGGGTAGTTGACCTTGGTGGGCAGAGCAGTCATACACCACCCATATTGGTGTGGTGTCGTTGTCTTTTCTTACCCCATGATGGGCCAGATAGTGAACCCTACCCTTCTTAATCGGTTCAATGACATCGACTCTCTCAATAAAGCCCCTATCTTCATAACTCCGAAATACATCGTCATACGCCTGGCGCGTGCTCGGTTCGTTCCAACTTCACTCTCTTGGTACTGAACAGGGGTTGCTGATGGCAAGGGGATGACCCAAGACGACCAGCTCCTGCTCAATACTGCAGGGGACTGCCGGGATTCCTGTTTGTCGGAAACCGCCAGGACGTGACCCCGTCTGCTGTTCTCTCAGGGTGTGCTCCTCTAGCCTTTGTCTTACTAGACTAAACCACAAGGCAGTGGGTGTGTGCGGTTGTTGGTAGATGACAAGGATGCACATCATACCTCTGGGGGCCACCGCATGCGCCGAGATCCCCTATTGATTTAGCCTGGGGTCGCAAGACACCCAGTTACCGTGTGTGGCCCCGGGGAGGCACAATAGTAGTCTTGGTGATGGAGAGGCTACGTACTGGCAGAGGGAGACTTACGCACTCGGCTCCCCTTTTCACCACAAGGGTTAGCCAGCGGCAGCAGCTGAAAGTGCGAATTGCATGCAAGCAAGCAGCACTACACCAACATGCTACTGCACTAGTCGCATCACATCACCCTGTGTGATAACACCTTCCCTACCTCCCCGTCCTCATTCTGATTCCCCTCCTGCCCTCGCCACTGCCCGCTAACCTTTCCTACCTCCCCGTCCTCATTCAGACTCCCCTCCTGCCCTCGCCACTGCCCGCTAACCTTTCCTACCTCCCCGTCCTCATTCAGACTCCCCTCCCGCCCTCGCCACTGCCCGTTAACCTTTCCTACCTCCCCGTACTCATTCAGACTCCCCTCCCGCCCTCGCCACTGCCCGCTAACCTTTCCCATTCCCCGTCCTCATTCAGACTCCCCTCCCGCCCTCGCCACTGCCCGTTAACCTTTCCTACCTCCCCGTCCTCATTCAGACTCCCCTCCTGCCCTCGCTACTGCCTGCTAACCTTTCCTACCTCCCCATCCTCATTCAGAATACGAAAGTGTTCTGAATAAGTGAAGTTGGAACTGCGCACCTCCCTCGGCACTCTAAACACTTCTATGGGCAGGTTTTCTCTTCCTGCTTTGCAGGAAGGGAACGTCATCATCGGACTACGATGGACTACCATAAGCTAAAAGCTCGGTTCGTTAGACAATTTCCGCTGCAATGCGCGCAAGCGACCTAATGCCAAACCATAGTTGGTAGGCAGGCTTATCTCACTGTTCTTCCAAGGTAAACTAACTTTATATTGCTTGTCTGAGGCACAGTAGCTCACAGACTCGTCAAACCTTTGTAGCGCAACTTCCGAGTCATAATCAGTCTCCATAGGATTAATGCCTATGTGATCCAATCTCCACAGTCGTTCCAGGTCGAACTCGGCAGCCATCTTAGGGTCACTAGGTTGGGAATCCTCCCTTCCCAACTCCTCTGCCGCGGTTACATTGACTCTATATATCGAGACCGTATCGACCTGGACCTTTGACTGTGTAGTATGCACCTTTCCGCTCATGCAATATCCAAATTTAGTGGGGATTAAAATTACACCACACATCTTTTTAAATCCAGGGTATACTACATCATAATAGTGATCCACACCAAGTAGAACATGCACCTCACTCTGATTTCCCATGGGATCTGACAAGTTAACCCCTTTGCTACGTAATGCGTGTTCCACCTTCTTCACTCCTACAGATACATATTCTGGTAGGGTGTCTACTACGATACATGTCATAAAGTACCGGTTTTTACGGTAGAAATATGAAATCTCCGCTATCTCGTAGTCTTGTTTGTCAGTAACCCCTGTGAAGCCCTGCAATCGAAGAATCTCAGCCCCTACGATTCGGTGCTTCAGTCCCACTAACACGGACCTCTTTATAAAGGAATGTTGAGACCCTTGATCTAGAAGTACCCGACAAACTTTGTTACTGTCTTTACCTTCCATGGGAATCTGTCTTGTGGGCAATATAGTGGTGTCTTGCGTGCTACCTAGTGTCAAAGTTGTAGTACCCTCTGTTTTGACGTCTTTGACTTTATCTGCTGTAGGACACAACTTATCAAAGTGATGTCCTTTGCAGTGGCGACAGGGCCTTAAGAATGTAACAGTACATTGTCCCTGCTTACCATGTTCCTTACTTAGACAACCTACACATAGCTTCAATCTTTTTGCCTGTGCTAGTTTTGTCTCATTTGTTGGGTATTTTACACAGAAACTCCATTTATGTTTGTTGTTACATAGCTTGCATAGAATCTGAGCAGGTTTCTTATACGTACCCTCTTTCTTTTCTTTAGTCCCCACCGTCATGCTTACAGTTCCCCTCATCTCCACATTCTCACTCCCTCCCGACACATACATTCTCCCTTTGTTCAACTGTAGATTGCTAATTTCCTTACTGAACTGAGTTTTGAACTCCCCCAGATCAAATGATCTAATCTTGTCAAGTATTGCCATAGGAAGCTTCTGACGTAAGATAATGACTATCATTTCCTGTGTGGTGAGCCCTAGGGTGTCTAGCGATCGAGTATGACACTCCATATTTGCCCTAAAATTTGCTAACTCCTCAACCTTATACTGTGGTTCTGCGAGCTTTAACAAGGCAACGACATGGGCCATCTTCAACTGCTCTTGATCCCCGTATGTGGACTTTAATAATTGTACTGCCTCAAGATAACTATCACCCACTACCGCAAAACCCTCTATCAAATGTAAGGCCTCTCCTTCCATTTGTCCCTTCAGATAGTGAAACTTGCGGACATTATCCAAAGAGGATTCATGAACTGTAGACCAAAATATGTCCCAAAAAGCTAACCACTCAGTCAATTTGCCCCCAAATGTAGGAAGATTGAGCTTTGGGAGGTGTACAGTGTGTTTTGGGTCAGCCCTTCTATGAGCCTCATTCTCGCCTCCCTTCTTACTTGCGACAGCACGCTGTAATATGTGCTTCGCTCTAAAGACAGGTTCATCATAGAGGGCACGATTATCACACTCTGTCATGCCTGCCACAATCACCTCACTCAGAGCCATAATACGACCGTGGGTAGCCTGGACGTTGTCTAATCTAGATTCCAATTCCTCGAGGTCAGCAGTAGTGATGAAAGTGTTGACGTCTACAATTAGCCTATTTAATACTCCCCGAAGTCCCGCCCTTTGATTTTTAGGGGCCTTGATCAGCACCCCACCCGACGGTGTCTCTTCCTGTTTACTCATTTTGCATGTAAGCCTATAGGCTATGTATCTAAATGTTACAAAAACAACGGCAAAATAGTAGTCTAGTTAACCCGGGAGCTGCGGGGAGACTCATAAGAGTTCCCCCGGCGCACTGCGGGGAGACTCTGATGAGTGAGTGAAAAAAAAAATCAACTTTTGACATCGATTTTTTTTTTTTTTTTTTTTTTTTTTTTTTATTTTTTTTTTTTTTTTTGGCCCCTGGGCCATGCAAAATCTCAGTCCTCTACCTCCCCTCCTTCCCCACTTTCCTCCTCTCCTTCAGTTATCACCTATTTTCCCTGTTATTCCCTTATTCTGAGGTATATTTTCGTGCTAACATTAGCGAGTTGCAAGCAGGGTGTTGTCATCACTGATGGCAAGCGAGTGCAAGAGAGAGAGAGAGAGTATCGATCGACTGTGTCTCAGTGGCCTTGGGGGAAATTGGCGGGAAAGCAGATTGCCTCACCCATACATTATACAACTCGCGGGCTATATCTCCGATTTTGACCATCCAAACGCTGTTTTCACTCGTTTTATTGTTGTTTCAGGTTAATACCTTTATAATCAACCCATAATAGGCGCATATGGATAATTATTAATGCTATTAATGGCACAATGAATATTTTAGTGACGGAAACACCTCAAATACGTCAGCACAGGGGGACGTTTCCAATTACCCCCATGCGCACTTCAGAGGTTAAGAGACGCCGACCTGCGGACTTCTATGTTATGGAGAAAAAATAGTACACAAAATAGCAATACCTACTAAGGGGTCATATTGAACAAGACAAAATGTTAGGTCAGGTCATAATGTCACAGGAAGTTTGAAATGGAAAAGAATATTATTGGGGAAATATGATGGGTGGGATGCAGGACTTAGGCAGGCGCAACGATGTGACCCTGCATTCCGGCTCTAACCATCGCTTGGCTAGCCTTGCCAGTTTATCATAGAGTTGTTCCTGCATCCTGTTATATGTCCCCTTGTTCATTGCCTTAAAATCCCTTACTGGTAGCTAATTCCCGAAGTCTGGGCACCAATGTGGTAAACTATCAATGGAAGTTAAATATTACTAAGCTATAATGAATAAAATAAAATAAATCTAAATGAAAACTACTCCATATCTAAATTGAATTCAATCTGAAACAAGCTAATTTATATCCAAAGGTCTCACATAATAAATTTATATATAGGGTAAGGTTATAAGGGTTAATATACTATCCAGGAATTAACTCACCAATAGTTCCACGTGGCAACTAGGCAAGGGAGAACGTTTTACCCAATATGGCGGACAATGGGGAGGCAAGACACCGGTCCCGAGACTCGAGTCAAGTGAAAGAAAGAATAAATGATTACGTGAGAATGGACATGAATATTATTCTTATCTGTCAGTCAGTCATGGCGTCGATGAGAGCGTTGTGATGGTGTAGCTGTTTGTATTGCTGTCAGTGTATTGTGATTAGAGGCACAATAGCGCGATCAACTGAGGGCGGAAAATAGATGTTAACTGGTCGGTGTTCATGAAGGCTCTGCTCTCTCTTCCTCAGAGGCACACCTTGCTGCCTTGGCAAACGTCAGGAGCCCAAATTATCGTACCGCATCTAGGTTGCTCTATACGATAAATTATATTAATATATACGATAAATTCATATATACTACATAAGACCATGGCAATATTGCTTAATAGCATATTAGGCCTTTTATAACTTAACTTATTTACAATCTTATAATATACGATCTACTCGTCCTACGTCGAGCTGCAGGAGCGACCGTGACGTCACAGAGACATACGGGATCACAAAAGAGTCATAGCCTATCGTATTTACAATACTAGTATTGTTATATATTGTTTATGATTTGCTATTTGAATATGAGCTATATATACTCTCTCTCTCTCTCTCATATGGAAGTCTTATATATACTGAATGGGTCAGACAATGTGGATTAAAACAAAATGCTTACCCTCAACATTACACAGAGTTAGTAATATGAATATGATGAAAAGTTAACCAATTAATCTGAAGATATTTAAGCTAAGTTAAGTCCGGAAATGAGATAACACAAATTATTCATAGCATTATTTTGTTACGAATGGACAACATTTTGTCGTCAACATAATACACAAAATTTGCATCCTTTAGAAACCAGTTTAGAGTGTGGGAAGCTAAAACTCTTCAAAGTGTGGGCGAAAAGACTTCAAGGTGTGGGCTAACAAACTTCTATTGTTTGGGCGAACAAATTCCTAGTTTGGGCGAAGACTTGTGGCCGAATAGACCGTAAACCTCTATCATATCTTAAATTATTTAATATACGGTACCGAATGAAATAGTTCGGTTGCATTATTTTGTTTTACTAACTATTATGCGATCTTATTCAAATTAGGAAGGACGTCTATCAGTTAAAGTGCTACAAACCATCTCAATGAACCTTAACTAACATGACCCTTCCTAAGCAGTACAAAGCCGTCTAAATATATTTGAAATATAAAACACACATTACCGGTACTGCAATATATATATATATATATATATAATACGTGTAGGCCTCCAGGTATGTGTGTGTCAAAATAAACGAAAACTTTTTCCTGTAGTGGGTAGAGAGCAATTTGTTATCCCTATCTTTACTGCATAGATGAGAGAGAGAGAGGGGGGAGGGGGTACCCGTGATCACTGTACAATACAGTAGATGAGGCAATGTGTGGTATTGCGATGCCTTGGTAAT
This sequence comes from Paralithodes platypus, assembly GCA_032716605.1. Classification (NCBI taxonomy): domain Eukaryota; kingdom Metazoa; phylum Arthropoda; class Malacostraca; order Decapoda; family Lithodidae; genus Paralithodes; species Paralithodes platypus. The sequence goes on along the minus strand of CM064493.1, from coordinate 11,415,824 downwards.
GTATTGGCTTGGTAATGAGCTGGTATGGTGATGAAACCGGCTGGTGAAGAAAATGTCTGGTCATGAGATGGCATGGTCTTGAGGTGACTCATCTTGTTTGTGTGGTGAGATGGCATGGTCATGAGATGTCCTGATACCTCCAGATCAATGCATAATCTATGGAGGCGTATTCGACGCAATGGAAAGTAGAGCCCCTGCAGTAGTTTTAGACAATCTAAGTGCTCTCGTAAGTGAACTAAAAAGCAAAAACGAGAGCATGAACATTTGTGTTAGCCAACTCGCACCCAGCCTAGAATCTGACACACTCCAGGCCAAAATAAATGAACTCAAAGAACACATACAGAAGTGGGCCAGTGACAATGGCATTGCTACCATAAATCCGAATCTCTCTTTCAAGCTAGCAACAGGGGAAATCTATGAGGCCTGTTTTACTGATCACAGGGAGCACCAGGGCTCTCTCTTAAACAGGACCGGAGCTGTTAGGCTACTTGAGGCAATAGCCAAACAACACACAACCTTCAATGAGAGTCTAAATCGGGCTCAAATCAAGGATAACTCCAACAAAGACTCAAGCAGAAACCAGCCACCCAACAAGACCAGACCACAACCAGCGAACAACCCAAGAACGACGCCCACCACCACCTACACCCACCCACCCTCCACAAATCACGCCGACAAAGAAGGGTGGCAGATCGCAGGTAAACACCGCACCTCAAAACCTGACCCCAGACAAGCACCGCACCACCAAGGTCGCAGCCAGCCCCGCCAGCCCGCTCACCACCCAAGCCTCTCTTCACCACCACGAGGATCTTGGTCATCACCCCCTTGCCACTATACCCCTCACTACCACTACCCCTCCCCCTCCCCCAACACCACCAGACACCACCCTCAGCTCCGTCCTCCCCCCCCTCCTCGCCCCAGAAATCCCCCTTCATAGGACTATGAATACCCACCCCTCCGATACAGTGAACCCCCAAACTTCAGTAAAATTGGTTGTTTCCACTGTGGCAAATTCAACCACCGCCAATCAAACTGCCGCTTCGATCACAAGGTTAAATGTGGCAAATGTCATAAACTAGGTCTAGGAGTAAATTATGTGAACATTACGTAGTAGTGAATAGGAGTGTGGGGATGAAGACCAAGCCGACTGTTCATTCGTAAAGGATTTACTCACTATCGAACATATTAATGCTCAATCATTACTAGCTAATTTAGAAGAAGTGAAGATTTTAATAAATTAAAGAAATATAGACATTCTGTGCATCAGTGAAACTTGGTTATCTTCCCACACCCCAGACGCTTATTTGAATATACCCAATTACACTATATACAGATGTGATAATGGCCGTGGCTCAGGAGTTTGTATTTATGTTAAACAGTCCCTAAACTCAGACATAATTGAAACAAACATAACACAACAAACTGGAATAGAGGATTTATGGATCAGAGTTCAGTGCAGAAAATTACCTTCAGTGATAATAGATTGCATTTACAGACATCCCAAGGCTCATTCTAACTTCTTTGATTACATTGTTGATGTCCTACAGTCAATGAGCATGCGAAAGAAACCAATGTTTGTTCTTGGTGATTTTAATGACGATCTTCTCCAGAACAATAGTAAACTGTTCCGTATCATTAACCCTTGTCTAGCGGGGGGTTTTGGGCTTATTTGGGCATATTCAGGCCCTCCTGAATAATAAATCAAGTATCTGCATGAAAAAAAAAATTATTTAGCAAAAAACTAGGCGCTAAAAGCTTCAAAATGAGACCAGAACGAGCTACGTAGCACTCAAGGTTCTCATACAGTGATACCAGTAACATGGAAGTTTAGCATATAGTGGCATATTTTTCCCAGCTATGCTCACTACTGGCTACACTGCCGGCCTCTCGAGAACACAGGGAACATGAGTTAATGGGCGGCGGTAAGCCCTGGGAGTCGGCTGTCTGGCCCGCTGCGCTCCCGGCCATTTGCACTCGATTATAACCCTTTAAAAGCCTTAATAATGCTCCTAACTTGCTGCAAATTGGAGCCGGACTTAAGTCCGGCCCCGATCTTTAACACCTTACGAGCGGCCTATGCGGTTTATTATATGTACCGCACAGCGGGGTGTTTTTAGCCAAAATAGGGCTGTTTACGTGATCATTTTCATGCCTAAATAAGACCCAGAACGTAAAACAAGTACCTATCCCTGAAAGGGCATAAACAGAGCTTTCGAATGACACCATAACGATCCTTGTATGATGGATAGTTTTCTTGCAATAACCGTGCAACGCGAGTGCAAAAAGCAGGTAATTCGGTAGTTTCGGTACATAATTGAGTATGTAGCGAGTGAGAGAGGGAGGAGGGAGCTGAGATTTGTGTCAGTAGGTTCGCCGCGGTGGTCTGGAGCAGTCATACGCTCGCTAGTCTCCTGCCACCACTTGTCTCTCTCTCTCAGCCACATTACGTGCTGAAATTGCCACTCGACCTATGTCGAGCGCCGCCACATAGTCCAGCTTTTTTTAACTCGACTTATGTTGCTCGCCGCTAATTAAGGGTTAAGGGTTAAGCATAATAAATGATCACAACTCATAAATAAACCTACTAGAATCACTCCTACCTCTGCCACCCTACTTGATGTAATCATTACAAACAAACCCGACCTAGCACTGAAGTCTTACGTAATCCCCCATTCTATCGCAGATCATGATCTCATAACCACTACAGTTAATATTAGTAAGCCTAAGTGTTCACCAACCTTAAAGACTTTTCGAGATTTAAGGCAATACGACAAGGACACCTTCTGCTCGCAAATACTTAGTGAAGTCAATAACCTAGATACTATACTTTACACAGATAACGTAAACGAACAAGTGAACATATTAACATCAGTCATTACCAAAAGTCTAGATTTATGTGCTCCCATGGTTACTAAAGAAATAAGCAGACCCCCAGCCCCTTGGATGACTGACGAAATCCGTGAAGCAATAAGAGCAATTGCTCCTTGGTGCTCGCTCCTGTATTGGCAAAAAATTTCTGTCTGTGTACTCATACCTCATGCTTCCCAGTACCCTGGAAAGCAGCAAACATCCATCCAGTTCCTAAAAAAGGTGCCTCTTCAGATCCATCAAACTACAGACCAATAGCTATAACTTCCACTCTTGGTAAAGTCTTTGAAATTATATTAAATAAATCACATAATTAAGCATCTTGAGAATAATAAATTAATCAGTGATAGGCCATATGGTTTTAGACGATGTCGATCAACTGCAGACATTCTTTGCCTTCTTACGCATCAAATCAACCAAGCTACAGACCAACATGGTGAAACACATACAATAGCACTGGATATATCAAAGGCATTTGATAGAGTCTGGCATCAATCCTTATTGTCAAAGATGTCACACTACGGCCTTGCATCATTAGTTCCACTAATTTCTTCTTATCTTCATAACAGAAAAATATGTGTAATGGTAGATGGCCTTTATTCTCAATTTCACTCAATAAATGCTGGTGTTCCCCAGGGATCAGTTATGGACCCAACTCTGTTCCTCATTCATATCAATGATCTCATATCTACCACTCCAATCCAATACATTCCTACGCAGATGAATCAACACTCCACAGTTCCTTCACATTTACCAATTCTTTCACCCAACCCGATCTTATAAATTCAAAAATAAACACTGCAATTTCTCTGAACCAGGACCTTTCTAAAATTAATGAATGGGGACAAGAGAATCTAGTTTCCTTTAATGCACAGAAAACCAAGTACATTCAATTTTCTAACCGACAGAATCTCACTGACTCCCATATATTTTTTAATGATGTAAATATTCCCACTTCCCCTAGTATTGACATTCTCGGTGTAACATTAACTACTAACTTGAGCTGGACACATTATGTTAGAAGCATTGCTAAGAATGCCTCTAAAAAACTGGGACTCCTGTACAGAGTTCGAGAATTCTTCACTGACGAGCAGTTGGCCGTAATATATAAAAGTCATGTGCGTTCTCAGATGGATTACTGTTCACCTCTGTGGGGTGGAAGTGGAGTGGTTGCATTGAGGCAGTTGGACAAAATTCAAAATAAAGCTATTAGATTAATCAATAACCCTGCAATCACACAGGACCTTCCTACATTATCCATACGAAGAAACGTTGCATCCCTTGCATTATTCTACAGATATTTTCACAGCAATTGTTCTGAGGAATTTGCTTCAATTGTGCCGCCTCTCCACATCTTTCCCCGTAGAACTAGGGCAGCTGAGAGCGTCCATGAATTTACACTTTCTCCTCCACAATGCAGAACTTCTGCTTATCAGAATTCATTTATCCCCAGAGCTACTACTCTTTGGAATTCACTTCCCTCGAATTGCGTTCCACAAACTTACAATCTACAAAAGTTTAAATCCAGTTGTTACAAACATTTTATGAATGGAGGATGCCTTTAGGCACATGGACCTTTTTGTTTGATCTGTGTTTTTTCCTTCCTCCGTTCATTGTCTCTTAACCCGTCCAGCCCCGGCTAGTTTTGTAATGTTTGTTCACCAGAACCCGGTCGGTTTAAAAAAAATTTTTTTATTCCAGAAACAATAGCGAATGGGTTAGGAATGAAGGAAAAACCACGAAAAAACGCTCAAAAAGCTTAAAGAATGGTCTTACAGAGCCCCCGAAAACGTATTTTACAAGAGTAAAAAATTTAAGGCAATTACCCCGAAAAACCAGGTTATTGCGCGCTCACGCGCACGCACGTGGACTTTGAGAGTTTTCAACCATCGGCACGGTTGCGTGGGATACGTACACAGTTCCCATACAAATCTGAGCCATCTTGAGTGGCTACACCTGAGGTTACGGTCGGCGCAATTAGGGTGACGCACCAGGCGTGTCTCTGGAGCTGTGTGTTACATACATCGCCGACGCGTCAGGCGCGTCGCTGGGGCTGTACGGGTTAAAAAAAAAAAAAAAAAAAAAAGACAGAAACGAATCCCAAAATATCTTAAAAGCAAACCGACTTAACCCGACATTCCAGAATTAGTATAAAGAATTAAATAAAAGAGCTTAACACCTATTAACAAAAACAAAGAAAGAATATTATCACAGTCAACTAATAAATTCTAAAATATAATATTGCTTCAACCTGAAGAGTCGTAAAAGAGGTAATTCCTCCCGTTAAAATTAAATCCAATACTTACATAATAAAAAACGAACAAAACAAAGCTGAAGAATTTAATACTTTCTTTGCTAACGTAGGGCAAACCACACACGACAGTACCCAGCGCTCCCCACTGGACAGCCCACACCCAGCTGAGGGCGAAAGGGAAAGTAAAGGGGCGGTTACACATGCCCAAATTTTTGCCACCCAAGCAGCTTTTGTCACCGCTATGGGCAACTTTTCTGAGACCCCCAAAAAGTGGTTACACATGGCAGAGTTGCACGTACCACAGATTTTAATGGCACTATCTCACGTACACTCTTTGGTTCTCACTTCCAAATTAATTAATCTTATTGCGGCCGTTTTAGCTTCCCACCACGCTATTAATAAATCACAATCCCTATGATAAAGCTGAGCATATATAAAAACCAAGGAATGTATGACTATGTGCTTGCTATTACATAAAACAAGCCAAATAAATCCACGTCTGTCGGTAAAAGTGCAAGTCAGTTGAAGCAGCAGCACGTTTATGATTGGCTATCTTAGCAGTACCCTGATCATTTATGTATTATCTGTATTGTTCCTTACTTATTAGTTAAACTAGATATGTTTAAGTTATTTTAATGATTACTTAATAAATTACAGTGCTATCCGAATCTAAAGAGCTCTTAAAGACAACAGGAAACACAATGATAACGTATATATCATAAAGTAAACACAAGCAAGATAAAGAAATGATAAACCAAGAAGTAAGCGAGAGAAAAGACCGACTGACCCAGGCCCACCCAGCTTAGCCAATCACAGGCCATGCTCTACGTATTACACATTTAAAATAGGCAGTGATGGCATTTCTTACCTTGCTTGTATTTACTGTATTATATGTATGATTTTATGTGTTCCATGTGGTATTTTATAGCTCTTAACCCTGGAGAGGATACGCCGTTTGCCTATTTGCACGGGCGTGGTGCGCAAAACAAGTTTTTTTGAGTCTGCACATCCCACATGGCCATATTCTCAGTTATCGGCCTGCAGGCAGTCAGTGTGCTGTAGGCCTCAGTCGGGTGTGGAGGTGCTGCTCACCCAGCAACATGAGAACAGGCTCAAACAGGATATATCCGTTGGAAATCTGCAACAGCCTTACATAGGTAGTGACATTTACTTATATCGAAAAGTGGACACTAGTGATATTATGACTTGAGATATTTATCTGGAAGTGATAGGCATCTTAGCCAGATGGTGAGGGAACAAGCTCAGCAGGTTAGTGTGTCTGATGTTGCCGTACTGTGGGTCTGATGTTGCCATACTTTGGGTAGGGAATTTTTCATGACATGATTTCAGTTACCTCCATATAATATTTTATTGTAGTATCTGTGTTACTCACACCTCGATTATTGCACTTTGGTATTATAATAGGAGCATGTAGGAAGCACTATGTTGATCTTGGTTTGATTTCAAGTATATTTGGGTATCAAAACGATTTTTTGAAAATGGGGCAAATTTGTTAGAGGGTCGACATTTGAACCCATTTTGCAACTTCGCACTTCTCTCAACGTATGGGGACTACAGGATCGTCCTTCATACACCAATCAGCCCCACCATTGCCATCCACAACCTCAGAGTCCCAGCACCCTCAGGACGAATTTAGTATTTGTTTTCATATTTTAAGTAAGACTAACTTAAAACCTCTACTTATTTTTGTATTAAATTATTTAAAAATACTAATTACCTTTCAATATCTATCATTTACTAACACAATATTAAGGGACCCTTATATTATTTTTAGCAATTTTCATTAAGTCTCTAAATCTTTTGGTTTGGGAGATATTTGAGGTCAAATTTGACGTGCATATTCACAGCGACCATACCATGAAATTACGTTTTTGAGCGTTACCTCTCCAGGTTTAAGGTTCGGAAATCACCTGTCACTTAATCATTAGAAGTATTAAAACTTATCTAGTTTATTATACTGTATATGGAATATTTATATCAATATATATTTATACATATAGTTATATTTATACTTATTTTCTAATTCTCCGTATACTACTAAGGTGGGAATAATTCGACAGTTGTTTGGAAGTTCATATCCTTTATTTAACAAACTCCCAAATAGTTCAATGTTCCCCTAGCAATTGATTCTCTGTTCGGGCCGAAATGAGTTCAACACTCAGATTGAATATTATTGTCGACCCACAATTGATTGTACGTTGGAACTCGCAAGTTTCCGTTACCACCTATTTGGATACCCGCTATTCAGGTATTGACTCACTCCGACTTCAATCCAAAGGCACATTGCTAGTGTCGAAAATAATATATCAGCTTTACCGGGCCTCAATATGTCTAATCCAAAGACCAATGCTTTAATTAATTTGACTGCTATTTGCCTATCTTTAACACTCTTACATTATATACATTATTATCTCTATTTTTTACTAGGACTACCGGAGATGACCACGGACTGTAGGATTCCACTACTATTCCTTGTGTAAGCATATCATCTACCTGTTCCTTTTCTTTCTGTCTCATAATGGGATTCTGTCTTCTATAGGGTTGTCTAATAGGGGTTCCTTGAGTATGTATCTCGTGTGTGTGTCGGGTCCTGGCCGATCCGTGGTCCCCTTCATCTTGGGTAAATACATCTCTGTACGCCCAGAGTAATTCATGTAAAGTAGCCGCTTGGTCTGACGTTAATTGTTTAGGATTCAGGTAAGTTAATTGGTCCGTTAGTCCCAACAGTGGTGGGTTGCGCGGGTGTAACTTGTCCTAACAGTCTTCCCTTTTGGTAATTGATCATATTCTCTCCAAAGTTAGCAAGAACTAATTTCCTCTGATCGGTAGTAATAAAGGTGGGAGATATTCGTGCTTCATTCTGTGCATCTGGTTCAAAAATCCCGGCAGTCATTCCCTGACATCTGGGAATTTCTCTCATTCTCCATGTTTTAGGAGGGATAGACATTTTTCCCGTGGTAGCTACTATTTGGGGTCATAGTGCGGTCGTCGTGTCTTTCGGGCCGCACTGTATGGTTACCCCCAATTGACTCGTAAGATCTATTCCCAGATATCCATCTACTCCACTGTTAGATTTTCTGGATAGGACACAAAAATCTGTAGTGAATTTAATCCCTTTCAATTGTACCACCATGGTGTTAGTTCTCCCTAAAATCGTCAATGGTTGACCTCCGGCTCCTGACAACTGAATACTAGTTTGGTTTAGTGGTCCTATTTCTTTCAGACAATTTTTCACAAAATTCTCCAAAAGACAACTCCTATTTGCCCCGGTATCTATTTATATGTTTGCGGCTTTCCCACTTATTACTATTGTTTCGCAAGGCGTTTGTCTCTCTAATATATTAACCTTGCCATATCGCCTTTCTATGAGAGGTTTAGGGGAAAATTTTCTCCCCCTTCTGGCATTGTGATTTATGGTTGGGTCTCTGTTTCTCTGTACTCTACTGGAAGCATTCCTCCCTGCTTGGTATTTGTCACCATTGACAGGGGTCCATCATTTGGAGGTGTTGGTCTCGAGTTAAATCTGTGAGTCGGAGTTTGAGAGCGGTTTGAACAGTTCCTAGCTAGGTGTCCGGTTTGTCTGCATATAAAGCATCGAATCATTGTTCTCTGATACCCTTTGTTTGGGTTCTCCTCCTCTCCTTTCTTTTTCTCCTCCTTTAGCTCTCTGGCTTCCAGTACCTTCTTGATTACATCCATGAGTTCCTTTGTGGTAGTCACTTCATGTATAATACAGTGCTTTCTAACTTCCACAGGACATGCTTGAATCATAATCTCTCTTATTTCTGTCTCCTGACTCTCCTGGTCCTTGTGAGGATATGCAAGTTTGACATTTTTCGTGATCTCCCTCCTCAGGGTTCTCACATTTTGTCCATCTAATTTCAGACTTTTCAGTTTGTCTCTGGCCTTCCTTGTGCCTTCTCGGCCAAATTCTTCTATCAGAGCAATCCTAACTTCTGCCTATGACACTAGTCCCTCTAGACGCACCCTTACATCGTTTAAGGCCTTGCCTAAGAGTGCCTTTCCATAGGCTATCTTCTTTTCATCTTCTCCCACATCAAGTAGAGTGAATTGACATTCAAATTGTTCAATCCATAGCTCAATATCTTCTTTCCCCTCTTCCCATAATCTAAACGGTAGTAATGTCGTCATTATGGCTGGTTCGTTAGATAAATATACTCACTCCAAACAATTTGTCGAATCCCACCGCTTGCCACCAAAATGTTGTACTTATTTTCTAATTTTCCGTATACTGCTAAGGTGGGAATAATTCGACAGTTGTTTGGAAGTTCATATCCTTTATTTAACAAACTCCCAAATAGTTCAATTTTCCCCTAGCAATTGATTCTCTGTTCGGGCCGAAATGAGTTCAACACTCAGATTGAATATTATAGTCGACCCACAATAGATTGTACGTTGGAACTCGCAAGTTCCCGGTACCACCTATTTGGGTACCCGCTATTCAGGTGTTGACTCACTCCGACTTCGATCCAAAGGCACATTACTAGTCTCCAAAATAATATGATCCAAAGGCACATTACTAGTCTCCAAAATAATATATCAGCTTTACCGGGCCTCAATATGTCTAATCTAAAGACCAAGGCTTTAATAAATTTGACCGCTATTTACCTATCTTTAACACTCTTACATTATATACATTATTATCAAAATACAAATAAATCCGTACCCGTAGGCACCTACATTAATATAACCCTTTGTTTGAAATATCTCCACTCTGACCTCCTATCTGACAAGCAGATAAACTCAATAACACTGCTACCACTTATTCAAATAGATATACCTCATTACATAGTCCAATATAATCAATAATTCATAAACACCTATATTATCAATATGCAACACTTAATTCTCTATATATCATGATTACATCATTACTCTCTATGTTTGATCGGATTGATACTATATCTATCAACTCACTAACTACTTATCTCAGGAATACAATATTTCCTTACACTAGTCGCCTCGACTTGTTACTATTTCATGATCACAAAGTTCATTATCAAACCGGCGAATTCTTCTTCTTAAATGCTACGAATAACAATGTTACCTTTATAACAAAAAGAATATCTTTCATAATATGGACTAGTGTCCGTCTTAACTATTTCTCAAGCTAAATCTGATCTATCTGCAATTATTATTTATCCCCACGTCAGTACTATAGTTGCTTCTAACCTTAGTCTCGTATTAAACCCTCCCCTTTTCTTTAATGTTCACATTAACACAGTACGAGCGGGCCCGTCATTTTTTTTCCACTACGCGCCCTAATGGCCTTGTTTCCGTGCTCTTTTTCATGCATAAACAAGAGCCAGAGCGTAATACAATTATGTATCCCTGAAAGGGCGTAAATTGAGCTTTCCAATGACACCAGAACCATCCATCTACGACCACGTGTTCTCTTGCAACGATCGTGCAACACGAGTGCAAAAACCCTAAAATACGGTAATTTCCTTATATAATTCCCTGTGTGGCGAGGTAGGGAGGCTGGATGTGTGTGGAGTAGATGTCATACCCAGTTTTCTAAATATATATATATTTTATATTTTGTCTATGTGAGTGAGGGAGACAAAAGACAGAACTGCCTATAGCGAGTGCCTCCCCCAGAGTTGAAAGAGTGACAGGGCCCAAATCATGGGACGTTCGAGTCAAAATGCCTGGACATACAGTGTTTGAAGCAATTTCCGTCATAGGAAGAGGGAAAAATTGATTCTGGGATAGAATTCCAGAGCTCAGCTGTTGAATAGAAGAAAGTCTGAGAATAACGTTTCACTCTTGGGTTGGAGAATTGCACAGAGTAGGGGTGGGATTGTGTTGCAAGACAGGTGCTACTTCGTCTATGGAGAGGGGGTGGTATACACTGAGAGAGCTCTGAGGAACACTGATTATTGTAATAGCGGTAGAATAGTAAAAGAGATGCAACATTGCCGCAAAGAGAGAGAGAGACTGCAGAGAATTGGTGAGTGGACGTGAGTTAATGAGATGGGAGGCTTTCTTTTCTACTTTGTCTAGAAGTGATGTGTGAGAGGATCCAACCCACACATGAGAACAATAATTCAGACTGTTGTCTACAAACTACAAACACAAATGGGCTTAATCTATGTGGACTAGTATTAAAATGGAAAGTAAACATATATTGTTGTATCACATTTGTCCCATAAATGTGTTATTTTAGAGATAAATGCCTTTTTAGAAATGTAGCAAAACAGGGTTACATGTAAAGCCCTAAATTATTAATACATGATACACCTATTTATTATCGACTTAGCTAAAGGGAAAGCTTGGGTTTACCTATTCACACATTAGTAATTACGAAATAAAAGTATCTTAGAATGTGGTGATGATATTATGTGGTTAGCAGAAAAATACTAATTATTAACAACATATTAGCGTAAACAAAATATGTAACCTTTGTAACTCTGGTCATGGGACATAATGCTGATGCCCAAGTCTGGGTCGAGTATCCGAACGATGCAGAAGATAATTCAATCGTTTATGAAGCGTAGTTATATTGGGGGCTGATCGTTCTCGCGCAATTGTTACGTATTTAATGAAGATAGTATACTGCATGTACAGTTATGTTCAGGAATGAAGAGTCATCGAGCAATACGAAAAGTTATAGGAGCCAAATGTTACATACCGTACAATTGTGACCACGCATACCTGACCAAACACTCATGTTATAAAAGAGTGAAGTTAAAGAAAATTAATGACATACACAGACATACATACACACACACATAAACCTTTCATTTCCATGTTTATGTAAGATAAATAGAATAAGCGTGACAAAGGGAGACGTGTGTGTGTGTGAAGTGAAGTTTCCTTAATCATTGTTCATTGTCTCAATTATAACGTCATCGAATATTACTGACATTATTGGTGTGTAACAGTTGTACTGTACAAATAATAGGTTAGATATTTGGAAAACAGGCATGATATCATATCCACGTCGATAATTCGATATTTGAGCAGATTCGAGTGGAATCTGAAGCTTCATAACACGCCTCGAATAATTTTGCAAAACAGTATTACATCACTTGGTGGGAATTATACAGTATTTGTTTTAATTAATCTTATTACACTGTAATGACCATGTACAGTCACGAGCATAAATACTGCGACACCAACCAAATAAGTTTCGCCCCTTTATCTCCAAAGGTATTGCAAAACTTTGTATTCACTCACAATTATTTCTGTGTTTCATTCTAGCTACAATCAAACGATTTTATTCAGCTTAGTATAAACCCCTAGTGATGAAGGAGTTGACGTTATCTGGTTGATGTCACAGCATTTATGCTCGTAACTGTACAGCAGTGGTAATTAATTCTGATCGATTTAGAAGTGTCGAACTGATTAAAGGATTCTCTGAAATTCAAATAGCCAGTATAAATTAGTTAGGAGATTCAATTCACCCCGAGACCGCTTCGAATATGTTTGTATATGAATAAATGTTCACAACTGTACAGTACAATACATTACATAACATTGGGGAATAACTTCGTAATGCCCACATTTTGTGGTTCTATTTATCATTCAATATTGGAAAAAATTACTAACATATGACAGTAATATCTGCAGACCACTTGAAGGTCGTAATTTGTTTCATCCAAGATACCTTCGGTGTTTCCTATGTTGAAAGAAAGATACATAAATGTTTGATATTAACAGAACATAATTTTAGCTGTAAACGGTTTATAAAGGGAACATAAATTACATTATGTCAACCCGAAAACTAATTATGTTTATAATTCAACATTCCTGGGTATAAACTAGGAGACTAGGGATGAAGGGGGAGACCAATGCCAGTGTTCGGCTTATAGTACATGCTTGGGCAATACTGATTATTTTGCTGTATATCCTGTAAATCATTAATGCGAAATATTATAGGATAAAGTGAACTTATATTTTTAATCTGTACTTAGCACTTGAAGTCTGTAAATGTTGTTTCAATACACCCTGTATATATATATATATATATATATATATATATATATATATATCGGAGAGAGGAGTGTTCCTTGGGATCCGTATCTTCAGCAGGAATAGAAGAACAAAGTACGCTACGAACAGTTCCATCTTTATTACCAAACGTTTCGACATCACACTGGTGTCATCTTCAGTGGTCTTCTTCGTAGTACATACGAAGAAGACCACTGAAGATGACACCAGTGTGATGTCGAAACGTTTGGTAATAAAGTATGGAACTGCTCGTAGCGTACTTTGTTCTTCTATTCCTGCTGAGTATATATACAGGGTGTTTTAAAACAACACTGCCAGAGTATGACGACCACATTGATCAAAATATATAATACACATATTTCTATTCTATTTTTACCAAAAATATATTGTAACGCAGACAAATGGTTATTTAGAAATTTAGCAAAACAGGGTTCTGAGCTCAGCACAAAACATATGATACATAATATGAATAATTACCAAGTAAAAAAGGTAAAGAGGAGATATTTAATGACCTAATCACAAATTAATAATTACAAAATCAAAGTAACATAAAATTGGTAATTATATTTTGCAATTAGAAGAAAACTGCTTAGTATTATAATCCAAGTAGCTAAAAAGATATGCACCATTTGTAACGATGACCAAGAGGTAAAATAATGAATCTTAAGTCTGGGTCAGGTATCCGAACACTGCTATAGGTAATTTAATAGTTTGTGAAACTATTTGAATGGGAAAAAATTGTTCCTGCGCAATTTACTGTTTCAATACAAATACCTAATTACGTTACTATTATCACAGAGTACTAACGAAATAATTATGTCTATCAGTTTTATGGTTGAAGTTTGATGACTTTACGTAGCTGTAGACATACAAGTATACGGTGTTCACTAATGAATATTTAAAATCATCTAATGGTACCCAAAAAAACAATTTACGTCACTTGGACTTAACGAGTATAAAATAACAAAGGCAGAGACACACCTAAATAACGACAATCCATATTTATGTGAAATTATAAGGTAAATAAAATCACTATGACAGAAGAAGATAGCACCATGGCCGAGCAGATGATTAAACACATGAGAAGATTCGTTATGACTCCAAAGCTTCGAAGAAAAACTCGAACTGGGATGGGAGGCAAGAGGTAGGCTATTTGGGGGGGAGGGGGGACACTAGCCCGTGTTCGGATTATAGCTCATACCTGGGTGTCACTAATTATTTTACTCTATGCGGTTTAAATCATTAATGGTATATTATTGTGCATTTTGTCCTTAGATAATCTTCTTCGTTATTTTGTTTACTAATTAGCAGATGAGGTCTGGCATTGTTGTTTTAAAACACCCTGTATATATATATATATATATATATATATATATATATATATATATATATACTGTATATATATATACTGTATACAGTATATATATATATATATATATTTTTTTTTCTATATTCCAATTACTACCTCTCGGGCATAGGCTGAGAGCCCGTATATTCACCGCTCAACACGGTGAAGCCCATGAGGTCTTGTTCCAGTCGAGGAAGTGAGACAAGTGAAGCATGAGCTACAACCAGGCGTCGCCAACCAATCATCTCAGACGCGAGGCTCTTGGTTGCCCACTCATGGCTCGAAGCAGTCCCACTTCTGAGGCTGGTTCGCCTTTATGCTTCACTGTCCGCCCTCCTCGAATCGGACCCTCACTCTCAGAATGCCACCTATTGAGCAATTAACTCACTAGGCATTGCCCCCCTGCAGCATATTTTTTAATATGGGAATATTCGTACAGTGCTATTTAATCAGGGAAAAATGAGGGTATTTTTTTGGCGTTTCGGTGGGCTTTTTGGTAATGCACTGATAGTAGGTGCAGCACAAATTCCATCCCAATAATATATTCCAATTAACATATTGGTATTTGAACCCGGGACCTTTGGATTACCAGTCCAGTGGCAAGACCACTCCACCACACCTCCCCTTATATATCTATATATCTATCTATCTATCTATTGCCTGACGCCGTGATCCCCGAAGGGGTGGCCACGAACGAACCGCCCCATGCACCTCTGTCCCGAGTCAGTCGACGCCCCTCTTCCCAACCAGCACCACCTTCATTCATATACTTCCTCACTCCATCCTTGCACCTCTCCCTCGGTGCACCTCTCCCTCTCTGTCCTTCCACCTCGCTCTCGTACACCCTCTTAATCAATCTCTCGCTTTCCATATGTTCCATATGGCCGAACCATCTTAAGTTGTTCCTTTTCACACTTTCCCGCACATCTACCTCCACACCACACCTCCTTCTTACTTCCTCATTCGTCTGTCTAGCCCTCCATGTAACTCTGCAAGCACTTCTCAAGTAACTCATTTCCACCGCTCTCACTCTTGGTCTGAGTCTCTTCCCGAACGTCCATGCTTCGCTTCCGTAAGTTAGTGTCGGGATTACCACACTGTCATGCAAGGACTTTTTCACTTCCATACTACCACTCTATTTCTTGTTACTGCTTTCAACGTTCCTACAACCCTCTTCCCCTGTTGCACCCTCTCCCGCACTTCTTCATCCATAGTCCCACACTGCCCAGATACTTAAAAGAGCTGACAATCTCCATAGCCTGACCGTTCAACTTCACCTCACACTCTGTGACTTCACCCCTTTCGAAGACCATAACCTTGCTCTTCCCCCGCATTTACCTTCAAATTCCGTTCTTCGCACACTATTCCAAACTCATTTACCAGACCCTGCTACTCCCATTCATTATCGCTCATCAAAACTGTATCATCCACAAACAGCAGTATAGGCAGCTTCCACTCATTTCCCTCCCTTTTCAGCGATACACCAACATCCACTGCTCTTCCTAGTATTTCTTTCATGACTCCATCCATATATACAGTAAACAACCACGGGGACATCACACACCCCTGTTTCAACCCAACACTCAGGTCAAAGAACTCGCTCTGCTCATTCTCCACATGTACTGCCGCCTTTGCACCCTCATACATGCTCTTCACTGCTTTCAGCAACTTTCCATCTACTCCGTATATTCTAAGTACTTTCCACATGCCTTCTCTATCCACTCTGTCATAGGCCTTCTCCAAGCCCATAAAGGCAACATACAACTTTTGTTTCTTCTCCAGATATTTCTCTACAACACAATTCAGGGTAAATATCTGATTTACACATCCTCTTCCCTTCCTAAAACCTCCCTGCTCGTCGCCTATCCATTTCTCCGTTCTCACTCTCACTCTCTCAATCACTACCCTACTGTACACCTTCCCTACTACGCTTAAAAGACATATTCCTCGATGGTTACCACACACTCCTCTTTCCCCTTTGGCCTTATATAGGGGGACTATTATGCCAGTCTTCCAGTCATCGGGTGCATTCCCCTTCTCCCATGCTAGTTTGCACATTTTCCATACCCATTCGATCACTATCTCACCACCATACCTCAACATTTCCCCACACACTCCATCTGTTCCTGGTGCTTTCCCCAACTTCACTCTTTTCATGGCTTCCCACACTTCTGACCTCCTGATCCCCACCTCCTCCTCCACTACTTCTCCTCTTCTCCCTCCCATACCCCATCCAACTATGTTTGCTGGATCTTCATTCCTTACATTTAGCAACTCATTGAAGTACTCCCTCCATCTTTCGACTCTCTCTTGCTTCTCGGCTAGCATTCTCCCATTCTTATCTTTCACACCCTTGCTGTTTCCCTTGCTACCTTCCCTAACTTTCTTGACTTCTTTCTAGAACAGTTTCTTACACTCCCTTCATTTTACACTCAGATTCCTTCCAAATTCCTCATCTACTCTTCTCTTACTTTCCTTCACTACTCTCTTCACCACTCTCTTTCTCTCCACGTACCTCGCTCGTTTCTGCCTCTCCCAACCCCTGAGTACTGCCAGCCGACAAAAAACACCAATACCCTCCAGAGTTCAATCTGCTATAACGGGGTATACAAGAACTCGGTACTAGTGTTCAACAACAGACTAATAAAGAGACAGGAATTATCTAGTCTGGTCAACAATCAAACAATGAAGTAAGAAACAACAACACCAAAGAATAGTGTTGGCCGAAGCCGAAGTAATCCACCCTTGCCTATGAACTTAAGAAGTCCACCACCCTCTACTTCGGATCGGCACTATTACGTTACGTTAATTAATAGTCCTTAAGCATCGAGCAAGGAATCTTCTGAAAAAAGTTAGATGCTTCTCGGATGCTCGTAAGAAGTACGTATCGGATTTTGAACAGTAATTCAATAAGCAAAACCACTGGCAATTAAATACTATTAAAGGCTTAAATTGGCATAAGAATAATTAAAAGAATATGCAATAGTAAATGGCAAACATTAAAAGGAAGTACTCCGCAAATGCAACGGCAATAGCCTACTCGGATTGTGCTCGTGGGCCACTAATCACTAAAGTAGCCAAGCTTGCAACACATGAAATCAATAGTGCATAAACAATATCATACATAAGGAAAGCTTCAATACTATTCTGTATCTACTAATCGAGTAAAGTCTAGCTGGGGTACTGTGGGCAAAAAGGTAGCAGTGACTGAGCAAAAACGGCTCGTAGCCTAGCGAAGTCCTCACGACTGTTTAAAGTATTACGTTAAAACTAACAAGTGCACTTTGAGATCCAGATCCCTTGTATCTGGTTTTCTCCCGGCTCCTTGACAAAGTAAAAACAAACTTAATAAAATACAGGGTGGTTAGGCTCTTGCCCTCACGCACTGTAAATTATAAACTCAACACAGTCAGCCACGAAGACAACCTAGGCTTCACTGAACCGAAACGAGTATGCAGGTTTATCGCTTAACCACTGCATCAAACAACAACTCGTAACACAGAAAAGCCTTACCCTAGTCTAGCATTACCTAGACTAGCAGAAAACAGGAATAATAATAATAACACACAGGGAAATGCATATACAAGTGCAACAAACATAAATCAAACCTATTCTAAGTCAACCCTTCCAAAATAGGCTATCTAATATGCAAGTATCTCGTGAGAACCCAAGCGATAATACGTTGGATGACTAGCTCTGCACCAACGGGACCATGGAAGTTAAACAGGGCAGGGAAAAGAGGAAATAAGAATGTAAGGTAGTAGAGAAAGTTCCCATCAGTCAGAAGAATATAAATAGTTAGCAAGGGAAATGAGAAGTCGCTCTGCCTAATGAGTTCTGATGAAAAAATGGCTAGACTTCCCTTTTATACCCGCCCCTCTAGTGAGCCCAACGTGAACTACTAAGGACCGCCCACTGACAACCATTACGTAATTTCTCTCTCTCCTCTGGGATACACAAAGGCTCCCCCTAGCACTGAGGGAGGGAGGAGTGCTAGTGAGTTAGGCCTACCTCCTGCCTGGCGTACCCACTGACACCTAACTGTGGATGTTTCTCTTCCCATCATTACAAATAAGTTTTACACACAATACTTACAACTAATGATATAAAATAGAACTCGTTGGCTCAGATGAAAACAAAATACATATTCATAATACTTATAGTACAACGGCTCACACGAACTAAGTTAGGAAACTCTACATAGACTACAGCCAAAGTTCCTGCCCTGACGATCCTAGCGAGAGTGGGGCATGACTAGGCGTTCTGTACAGCATGCTCACACGTGGACATGCGTCACACTTTTTCTTTGTAATTTGTTAAAATTTAATATAGCCTAGTAAAGTAAATATTGTAAAGTAGAGTAATATGACATAGGGTAATTTTCCTTTTCTTTGATCATTTGTATACTCACAGGGGGCACGCGATCTGCATGCTTCAATTTGCTTGGTTGCTGTCGTCATCAATGTAAGTAGGTTAGGCTAGGCTTAGAATAGATTAGAATAGGTTAGCCTACAGTGACGATTAGTATTGTTGTTCCTTAAGCTTTAGTTACCGTAAACTTTTAAGAATGGAGGATAAAATAAAGTCATTGCGGCGGTTCAGGGCCGCCAAGAAGGGAGGGATTACGAAGCTTACCTCTAATCTGTCTGAATTTATTGAACATGCTGCTACACTGCATGATGTAACGGGTGTGAAAATCACTTTAGAAAAGGCCCTAGCTGATATCGAGTCGTATAGCATAGAGTTGTATAGCTTATATGCAGATGATCAGTTAGAGGATGAGATGGTGAAAGATATGCAGTATGTTAATCAAGTAAACAGTCAGTTAGCTGAGTTAGATAGTGCTCTACAGACAACCACTACTGGTAGATCTCATGATAGTGCAGCAAGTAGGAAGCAGAAGGGTATTAAGCTACCCTCCCTGAAGTTGCCAGTTTTTTATGGGGATCCGACACAGTGGGTGGGTTTCTGGGAGCTCTTTGATTGTAGTGTTCACTCCCAAACAGACTTAACTGACATTCAGAAATTTACGTATCAAAAGGGACAACTTAGTGGTGAGGCTCTACAAATTGTTAGTGGATTTAGTTTGGTCGCTGCAAGTTATGAACCAGCGGTCACTATACTGAAAAACAGTTATGGTCAAAAGGATCGCATCAAAGCAGCTCACATAGCGAAACTGTGTAATCTCCCGCATCCTAGCCAGGAGGTCAGTGCTCTGAAAGGTTTTTCCGCGTCATTTGAGTGTGTGTTAGAGTCATTACGCTCTATGGATGTAACAGTAAGTGAAATGTGTGCAGTACTGTTGCATAATAAACTCCCTAGTGCACTCTCTGAAGTGATTAAGCGTGAATTAAAAGACAACTGGCTGGATGTGGATGAATATGTTCGTGTGTTTAAGACTGAAGTGTGCAATCTAGAAAGTAGACATAATCCACTAGAACAGTTAGGAGCGACCGCCACAGCAGCATATGCAGTGTATCAGAAACCCGATACCAAGCAGAAGTATGGATGTAAGTTGTGTGTAGTTAAAGACAGGACATTTTTGGGCAAAGTGTGCAAAATACAAGAACAGTCCCGCCAAGACCAATAGAGCAAGGCAGTTGAAATTGTGCGTCGGGTGCCTGTCGTCAGAACATGGCAGCCATGGGTGTACTAACCCTAAAATAAGGCCGTGCCGATTCTGCCAACAGAAACATTTTCATTATTTGTGTCCGACGCCACGCCTTGAACAAACTGGACAGCCAGCAGCCCCTGAACCAACAGTGACCATGGCTGTGTCTTCGGGCTGTAATGCAGTGTTGTTGCCTACCATTCAGATTCCCTTGACCGACAGAAACGGTCATACCAGTAGAGTAAGAGCTTTGTTGGACCAATGTTCGCAACGTACCTTCATCTTGCGCTCTGCTTTATCGCAGCTTGATTACGTTAGGGTCAGTAAGGAACAGCTAAAGCTCCAGGGATTTACAGGCTCACCTGGTAGTACTGAGTATGAAATAGTAGAGTTAACCTATCATCACAGAAGAAGGGTGCGTAATTTGAGAGCCGTTGTGGTGGAGGAGTTACCAGTATACAAGCCAGGGAGGGGATTAGGGATGGAGGTAAATGCTATCAAGGCTCGGGGTTACAAATTAGCAGATCCAGGTATCACTGATGGAGATAATTATGATTGGGTTACTGATTGGGGCGGACTTTTATTACCACTTTTTACATTCAGGCTGTGTCAAGGAAGGAAGAATAGTTATGTTACCCACAATTTATGGTTACGCACTGAGTGGCACTTATCAGTCAGATATAGAAGAAACTCATGTAGAGTTAGTCACTGTTCTTAAGTTAGCAGTAGACCCTTTAGTGGAGATACAGGAAGATATTGGCAGGAATTCTCCAGAATTAAAGGATCTGACAGCTCTATGGGACTTGGACCATATTGGTATAAGTCCTAATGAGACTAGTAAGGGTGGGGAGAAAGTCTTAAAATAGATTTTCTGAAACGGTAGAGTATTCCGAAGCACAGGGACAGTATATAGTGGAACTGCCGTGGAGAGATAACATAGATAAATTACCTGATAACTTTAAGTTAGCCCTGGGCAGAATGAGAGGCTTGCAGCGTAAGTTTATAAAAGATCCCAACTACTGTCAACAGTATACAAAGGTTCTGGATAATCAGATAGAAGAAAGGGGGTTTATTGAAAGGGTAGAAAACAGGAATCAGGCTGGTCATCCCATTCACTACTTAGCTCATCATGGTATTACCAAGGATAGTGTTCCTACGCCTGTACGGATAGTGTTTGACTGTTCGGCTAGGATGGACGAGAAGGCGTTCAGTCTGAATGACTGTCTCCATACAGGTCCGTCGCTAGTGGCTGACCTTACCCCGGTGCTTCTGCGCTTTAGATGCCATCAATTTGCCTGGGTGAGTGATATTGAGAAAGCATTTCTCATGGTGGGGTTGAGTGAGAAAGATAGGGATGCTACTAGGTTTCTGTGGCCTGTTGATCCCTTGGATGTTGCAAGTCCTTACATTGTCTACCGGTTCCGTGCAGTTCTGTTCGGGGCCACCTGTTCCCAGTTCCTCCTTAATGCTACCATTCAAAAACACCTGTCTATGATACAGGGGTACAGTGAAGTAGTTAACAAGCTCAAAAGGGGGCTGTATATTGATAACTTGCAGGGGACTGGTGATAATGTGGGTGATTTGCAACAACAATGTTGGGATGCCCGTAGAATATTTTCCAGCGCTAACCTGTCTTTACGTGAGTGGGTCACAAATAATGAGAATTTGCGGGAACTGTTGCACCTGAAGGGTATAGCTTCCGCCAAACAAGATGGGGTTAGGGTACTTGGCGTTGGGTGGGTATCTAATAAGGATATGTTACAGGTTAATTTCCGCGGAAGTAGCCCTGCATTGGTTACGAAACGCGAGGCTCTAAGTCTAACCGCGAGTGTGTTCGATCCTCTAGGAGTGTTGCTACCGGTAACCATCCGGGCGCGGAGGTTCGTACAGGACTTGTGGAGATTAGAGTGTGGGTGAGATGTCCCCATTCCAGATGACATGAGAGCTAACTGGCAGGGTATTTATAACGATATGATAGATAGTACAGGTATCATGTTTCCCCGTCAGGTCACTAATTCTAAGAGGGTTACGCTGCACCTATATAGTGACGCTAGCTCAGTAGCATATGGTGTAGCGGCCTATGCGGTTGGTGATGAGGTGAGTAGGTTAGTAATGGCCAAAGCTAAGGTGGTGCCTATTAAGTCCCTCACCATACCTAAGATGGAGTTGACTGCTGTTCTTCTCGCAGCTCGTCTCGCATGTTATATATGAGAGGCCTATGCGGACGAGCTGATTATAGAGAATGTATACCTCTGGTCGGACAGTCAGATAACCCTATGCTGGTTGTCTAGTAAAAAGATTTTGCCTATTTATGTTCAAAATAGATTTGATGAGATAATGTCATGAGTCCCCGGCGCTCATTTTCGTTATGTGTCCACAGAGGACAACCCCAGTGATCTAGTCACCAGAGGGATTTCATATGTGTCCTTAGTTGCTTCTTCGCTTTGGTGGGGAGGGCCCACATGGCTACCTCACCAAATGCTATGGCCTGTTATGGCCCAATAGGGGGCTCAATAGGAGGGGACACCACTGTGGGTTGTAACACGAGTCAAGAAGGAACCCTGTCATTGCCGGTACCGGTTGCCCCTACTGCCATATTGAATTGGGACCGGTATGGCTCATATATGAAGTAATGGCATGTAATGGCATGGGTCCTTAGGTTTATTAGGACTCTTAAAGAGAAGACACAAGGGAACGATCAGGCAAAACCGGCATACTTGACGGTGCCGGAATTAAGAGCAGCAGAGTCAGCCATGATTAAGGTAGCTCAGAGAGAAGCTAACTCTGAAGAACATCACTATTTGTCAAAAGAACAGGGCACACCAAGCAATATAGTGAAGCAGTTAGGCCTCTATATGGAGGGAGGCATGATACGCTGTAGAGGTAGGCTACACCTTTCAGCTTTACATGATAGCGCCAAGTACCCTATTCTTATCCCTAATAAACATCGTATAGCCACTCTCCTTAGTAATTACTGCCACAAAGTGTGTACCCATAGTGGTGTTAGTTATGTTGTAAATTACATAAGGCAAAGATGGTGGATCCCCAAGATTAGACATGTAGTAAAGGAAGCCGTAAGGGGATGTATCATCTGCAAGAGATTGCAAGGTACATCATACCGTGCTGTACAGGCCCCTCCGTTGCCGGAGTTTAGGGTTCAGGAAGCGAGTCCTTTACAGGTAACGGGGCTTGACTACACAGGTGCCTTGCCGGTAAAAGAGAAGGGGGGTACTGTAAGTAAACTATATGTAGTCTTATTCACCTGTGCAGTTACTAGAGCGGTCCATGTAGAAACGGTGTCTAACCTCTCCTGCGAATAATTTTTGCATTTTTTGCATTTTGTAGGTTTAGTAGCAGGAGGGGTTACCCTGAGATTATGATGAGTGATAATGCCACCACATTTGTTAGCGGAGCCAGTACATTACGGGAGTTGATGGATGATGCATGGTTAAAAGGTGCTCTAGCGGAATTCAAGTGTGAGTGGCGGTTTATACCGGCCAGGGTGCCATGGTTCGGTGCCATATGGGAACGGGTCATTGGCATCCTAAAGGCTGGCTTGAAGAAGGTACTGGGTCGAGCATTGGTTACCACAGAGGAACTGAATACGGTATTACTGGAGCTCGAGGCCACAGTCAATGATCGCCCGCTTGGTTACAGCTACAGTGATCTTGAAGACCCTCTACCCATCACTCCTTCACAACTGGTTCATGGGAGGCGGATCAGAAGCTTTCCAAGGCGGGAAGTCACGGAGGAAGATCTCAAGGACACTACTTGGCGTAACAATGATTCCGTCAACCAACGCTTCCAATATGTTACGAAGCTCTCACATGACCTGTGGAAAAGGTGGAACACTGATTATCTAATATCACTCAGGGAGCAATATCGTCACTTAATGGTAAAAAAAGGGATAGCATCGCCGCAAGTTGGGGACGTCGTTCTAGTACATGATGACGGCCCCCGACTTTTTTGGCGTATAGGTCGGATAATGAAACTTCTTCGTGGTCCTGACCACGAATGTAGGGTAGTTCAGGTAAAAACAGGAGCCGGTTTGACCACCAGACCGGTGGTTAAGCTATACCCACTAGAGATAGATTTAGAGGTAGTGGATGGCGACAGCAAGCCGAACTCTGATAATATCCTTCCTGCTACTGGAGCGGACACAGGTGATACCCCTCAGAGGCCGTCACGTCGGGCTGCTTTGGGTTCCTCCCAGTTGTGGCGATCCATGATCGGGACGGGACAATTGTAAATACTTTGTATTTAACTGGTGGCGGAGTATGTCGTGAATCCTAGCTGGTATATATACCGTAGTTTGAATTTCCCGGGTTCACGACAGCTGGTTCCTTTTTGTTTATACACATTACTTTATTTATCTTTGTGGATAAATATTACTGTGGTTGCACCAATTATATCTTAGTTTATTTTCCCTTATTATTTAATCACGGGAGACAATATAGAACCCTTAAATATATTTATATTGTTACAATAAAAGGGTATCTCAGTACACTTCACACAGAGACTTCGTCCCGTTCACAACAAACCACCAGTTGCTGCCACATAACAGAACTTCACTGAACTACACCTACCGACATGTCCATCACCTAACCTACACTCTTATCATCACAGCTAAGTTCCTTTAATACTAGAAGTACTTCATAGATATTACTGGGACTACCACAGATAACCTACACATACATGTTTACAAGTAAGTCAAACGCCGACCCGGTATCATATTTATAGCCTAGGACATTTCATCTTCCCAGGTCTAATTATTTACTTCATATCCGTTTCTCCTCTACCCCCTAGGAATTTTATTCAGGATAGATAGGATCAAGGAGAAGGGTGGAGTTCCTGTGGTACACAGTATCCTACCAAGAAGAGGGGTAAGGAAGGAATGGTCTTCCAGGGCTATTGGTGTAAATAGCCGGCTGGAGAAGTATTGCAAGGCAAATACTATTCCATTCCTGGATAACTGGACCCTCTTCTATGGTAAGGATGAACTGTATGCCCAGGATGGAGTACATCTCTCTCGACTAGGAGTTTCGACTTTAGCCAGCTCACTCGACAAGTCTGTTGCGGGGTTTTGTTAATAAACCATAGGTGTGTAAGTAAAATAGAATCCCAGCCACATGAAATTGATAGTAATAACGAACATTCTGATAGCGTAGATTTTCCGTCTAGGTCTAGTAGTTCAACAGGTAAAAATAAATTAGTTAAAAACAATAGAAAAATAGTTGCAAATACAAGTAATAGTTTGATGGTTTATTATACAAATTGTAGGAGTTTATGTCACAAAATGAACGAACTTAGAGCACTGGTTACCAAAGAAAATATAGACATAATAGCGCTAACTGAAACATGGATTAATACAGAAACCAGGCATATTTTAGCAGAGTTTGATATACCGGGATATAGTTTGTTTAATTATGACCGAACAAGTATAGGAGGGGCGGCGGTATAGCAGTGTTTGTCAGGAGTTCATGAAAAAGCTGTATTAAATCAGGTATTAGAGTAAATAATGAAAATGAAAGTGTTTGGGTAGATTTTAACGAAGGTAGTGAGACCTTAGTTATTGGAGTTATGTATAGACCGCCAAATATGAATAGAAATGACAGAACGTCATTATGGGAGGAAATTAAAATAGCATCAAGGTTTGGCAACATGTGCATTATGGGGGATTTTAATTTCCCTAATAATTATAGATTGGCAGCAACAAATAGGCGACTCTGATTCAAAGGAGTTTATTGAGGTAGTACAAGATAGTGTTTATCTCAATTCATAGATACGCCGACTATAGGTTATAATATTCTCGATTTAGTTTTCAGTAATGTTACGGACTAGGGTTCAAACCCACAATACCATGAATAAATGATTAACTCCAATGAAAAGGCAACACAACTTATCACCGTGGTATTATAAGAATGGAAGTTAACCACCCAAAACTAGACTGCAAGGTTAATATTATCCTCCAGCGAAACCCTATTATTATATTACCCTATTGCTATACAACAAGTCAATCATTATCATATAATTGATATTATTAAGTTTACGTCAATTAAATGTCAGTAGAATAATTTATGCTTTCGTAAATCCTTTAGGATTTATATGTAAGGAACCACAGAAATATTTAAGGTATTTAAATCTTTAAGTTAATTTGAAAGTGAAAGATAGTAGGCTACATGAAAATAAATAAGGTAGGTATGGATGAAAAGATAATTTAAAAGTATGGATATTATTTACATATAAATTACACTTTATACATCTATCCTTACATTCACACAATACAACATAATCATACAATACAAAATAATAATACTTATCTATAGAGAGATAGTTATACAAGGCAGGACAAACTCTCAGGATGACCCATGGCGAGGTCTTGACGAAGCAGAGGCGTGAGGAGAACTGAAGTTTCTCAAATCCTATATTCTATCAGTCCTTGCATGGTCAGTAAAGTTATCGTACTGGACTAAAATACAACTACTCGCTCTCCAATTAAACAACTTAACTCAACTAATAATTATATAGAATACTTCATTAAAATATATAAATGAAGAGTAAAACATTAAATCACGAATTATATAAGGACTAATCATACGTCTGCCAGAGAGATGCTTAAACAAGGTAACGTGTGCGCTTGGCGCCACAATCTGCCGGCTTTTATGGCCTGCGGCAAACGATGTCTGGCAAGTAGGGTACAGTACACTCTGAACACAAAGTATGTTCCCCGAAGTTAGTTTACTTCCTAAAGACCTTCCTATGTACAAATAAATAGTCACATATACCCACTAATAATTAGTTAACTCTATCCCACCAGCAATTAGTTTAATTAACCCGGCAAGCGCGATAGGCCTCACGGAAGGCTTCCTATAGGGAACGCGATAGGCCTCACGGAAGCAGGACCATAAAAAAAGCCTTCCATAAAAAAAAAGGGCCTATCAAAACAAAGGAATTTGTCTCTAGGTGAGATAATTCCCCTCATACATGTAAATCTCACCCACCCCCCTCCCCTCCTTCCCCACCTTATTCCCCCCTCCCTCCCCTCCTCAATTATCACCTATTTTTCCTCTTATTATCATCATTTATCGGTTATTTTTCTCTCCCGCGATAATGTAGCACAAGTGGGTTGCATAAAAGATCGTTATGCAACACCAAGACACCGGCACACACCGCCTCGCTCGTCTCAGTTGACTCCCAGACAGCGAGAGGGGAGGGCTGCCTGTCTCTCTCTCTCGCCTGAGATTATGACCGGGTGGCCAATATCTTCGTTTTTCACCACCCAAATGCTTTTCCCACTTATTTTAGCACTCTTGAAGGTTCATATATACATCATATATGTAAAATAAAAGCATACCGAAAACAAATAATGGTTTATATTGTAAATATAACGAATTCTGTCAGAATCCAGGGCTAGAAATGCACAAATAACTACCCTAGCACCTACGTCTATATCGCGCTTGTCAGGTTAAGGCAATACATAACACCTCCCCCATTAAGAGATTTATAAGGGAAACATTGTAAATCAAAATATTCTAAGTTCTAGATAACATGTCTGCAATTACATTGTTTTTCCCCTTGATATGAAAAATGTGCAGATTGTAAGGCTTCAATGCCAAACCCACCTCATGAGATGCTGGTTAGAGTTTTTCATCTTATGCAGAAATTTGAGGGGATAATGATCAGTGAACACATCAATAGGAAAGCAAGAACCATTCAAGTACACATTAAACTTATCAATGGCAAACAACAATGCAAAGAACTCGTTTTCAATAGTACTATAATGTCTCTGGTATGGTTTGAACTTTGTGAATGCATAGCAAACAGGATGTAATACTTCATTCTCGCTATACTGTAACAACACAGCCCCTGCTCCCACATCACTGGCATCTATTTGCAAGATAAACGGCTTGGTGAATTGTGGAGATTTCAGTATGGGCGCATTTGTGAGAAGGGCACGGATTTTCACGAAAGCGTCCTGGCATTCCTAAGTCCACACAAACTTCTTCTTTGGACTGACTAGGTCTGTTAAAGGTGCAGAGAGGTCAGAAAAATTGGGCACAAAGTGCCGATAGTACCCACTCATGCCCATGAAGCGCATTAGTGCCTTACGATCATGGGGAACAGGCAGGGACGCAATGGCTTCTACTTTGGCAGATACTGGGCTAACCTCACCTTGCCCAACCACATGACCCAGGAATATTACGTTGGCATGTCCAAACTCACTCTTGGCCAAGTTTACTGTTAAGTGTGCTTCAGCCAGGTTGTAGAATAGGGTGCACAGTTGAAGTTGATGATCTTCCCATGATTTGCTGTATACTACCAGATCATCCAAGTAAGATTGCACCCCGATGAGTCCCTCTGTCACCTGATGAATCAGCCGTTGGAAGGTTGCTGGTGCGTTGACCATCCCAAAGGGCATGACGGTGTAGTGGTGTAAGCCGTCAGGGGTGACAAACGCAGAGATTCGTTTGGCACGCTCAGTCAGCCGGACCTGGTAGTACCCACGCAATAAGTCTATCTTGGTAATGTAGTTGGCATCCCCCAGTTGGTCGATAAGGTCGTCAATCCGAGGAAGAGGGTAGCAGTCCTGACAGGTTAGTTGGTTAACCTGGCGGTAGTCAGTGCACATCCGGAACGATCCATCCGGCTTGTCCACTAGCAGGCATGGTGAAGCCCACTCTGTCACTCTTCTCCACCAGGCCATTATCCATCAGGAACATCACCTCCTTCCTCAGGGCCTCCCGCTTCCATGGACTGGCATGGTAGGGATGCTGCTTGATGGGACGAGCACCGTCGACCAACACCACATCATGCTCAACCAGAGGGCACTGCCGGGGAACATCGCCAAACAGCTGTGGAAACTCATTAAGCAGGGATTCCAAGTCACCACTCTGGTCAGGCGGCAAGTGCTGGAATTTTAGATGAGGATTAGACAAGAAATCAGAGTTTTGCAATTTCGTGTCCGAGGGCAAAGAAATATCTCCTTCATCCGCAATTACAAAGTTTGCTACATCCACGTTCAATACAGGGGCATCATTGCCAGGATCTCTTACAAAGTATGGCTTGATCAGGTTCACATGTATTAGTCTCTCTGCCTTTCGTCTGTCAGGAGTTTTCAGGACATAATTTACATTACTGGTCTTTCATTTTATCACATAAGGACCATGAAACTTACTTTGTAAAGGTTTCTTAGGGATTGGCAGAAAGGCTAACACAAGATCACCTGGCTTAAACTCTCTGGCAACAGCTTTCCTGTCAACATTTTCTTTCATTGTTACTTGAGAATCCTTCAGGTTTTTCATTGCATGTTCTATAGCAGTTTTTAATCTTTGTCTAAACTGATGAACATAGGTAAGAAGAGGTTTACTGGAAGGTGTATCTAACCAAGTTTCTTTTAGAACTTTAAGAGGACCTCTAATCTCATGACCATACACCAACTCAAAAGGTGAAAAACCAAGGGAATCTTGTACACTACTCCTTACAGCATACAACACAAAATGAATACCTTCATCCCAATCTGCATTATTTTCCTCGCAATACTTTGTCAACATTGACTTGAGAGTTTGATGTAGGCGTTCTAATGCACCTTGGGACTCTGGTCTACAGGCTGTGGCTTGGTACTGGTGCACTCCCAACTTATCCATAGTTTGTTTGAAAAGTTTGGAAGTGAAATTGCTACCTAGGTCAGATTGGACAATATGAGGAATTCCATACTGAGTGAAGAATTTACTAAGGGCTTTCACGATATTCTTGGAAGTTATTCGCCTCAATGGAAAAACCTCTGGATACCTAGTGGTAGAACACATAACCGTTAGCAAATACTCATTTCCACTGCGTGTTTTAGGCAAGGGACCAACACAATCAATGATTACTTTACTGAAAGGTTCCTCTGTCACTGGAATTGGATTTAATGGTGCAGGTTTTATTGGCTGATTTGGTTTTCCAGCCATTTGGCACCCATGACATGTTTTACAGTAGTAGGCAACAGATTGCTTCATTTTAGGCCAGAAGAAGTCCTTGGAGATTTTGGTATAAGTTTTGTTAACACCTAAATGTCCACCACTGAGGTCACGACCCACTGATATGATAAGAGATCTGAACATAGTAGGTATAACCACTTGGTGGTATTCTTGCCAAGTTTCATTAGCTGGTACTTTAGGAGGTCTGTATTTTCTCATTAGGATACCGTTCCTCACATAAAAGCATTTGGGAAAGTTCACTAACTCAGAATCCTCGACAGCCTCGTCAAAGAATGGTGCTAACTCAGAGTCTTTTACCTGGGCTTCTTTAATAATCCGGAAACTGCATGAAGACTCTGAAGAGTTCCCCCGGCGGACTGCGGGAAGACTCTTAAGAGTCAGGGGGAAAAAAATCAATTTAAAACACTGATTTTTTTTTTGTGTTTTTTTTTGTTTTTTTTGCCCCTGGGCCATGCCAAATATCACTCCTCCACCTCCCCTCTTTCCCCAGTTTCCTCCCCTCCTTCAGTTATCACCTATTTTCCCTGTTATTCCCTTTTCCTGTGGTCTATTTTCGTGCTAACATTAGCGAGTTGGTAGCAGGGCGTTGTCATCACTGTTAGCAAGCGAGTGCAAGAGAGAGAGAGAGAGAGAGAGTATCGATCGACAGTCTCTCTTCAGAGGTGGAGGAAAGTGGTGGACTGGGAGGTTGCCTCAGCCATACATTGTGTAACTCCCGGCCTGTATCACCGATTTTGACCATCCAAACTCTGTTTCCACTTGTTTAATTGTTGTAACAGGTTACTACCTTTATAATCAACCTATAATAGGCGCATATGGATAAGAATTAATGCTATTTATGGTAAAATAAATATTTTAGTGATGGGAACAGCTCAAATACGTCAGCACAGGAGTGTGGTGTCTCATACCCCCCATGCGCACTTCAGAGGTTAAGAGTGTTAGAATCAATTGGTACGTTACTTAGTTCCTCTGGAGAAGCTAACACCTGAGAAGGGTCATTATCAGAAAATAGGTGGGAAAGATCAACATCCACAGAATTAGTGCTATCATTACTGTCATTCTGTTGAGCTGCCATGCTCCTAGTCATTACACAAGAAGGGAACAAATAAGGATAGTCCTTTTCCAGCTGTTCTGTGTTATTACATAAAGAGGGAGACGAAACTACAATGGGGTCAGGTACAACTTTTCCACCTGCAATATCATTCCCTAACAGAAAGTTCACTCCTTTCACAGGTAGTGACTCTTGAACTCCTACAGTGAAGTACCCACTAGCTAACTCCGTATTCAAATAAACCTTAGCCAGAGGAACAGTAATACACCCACTACCTACATTGATCAGAACACTCTGGGCCAAATAACAGTCCTCCAAATCAGGCACCACACCTGTTAACATGAGGCTATGAGAGGCTCCTGTGTCCCTAAGAAGTGTCAGAAAAAGAAACTGTTCCTATAGAACGAAAGGGTTGAAACTGATCAACAGAACAGCTAGGAAGGTCACTACCAGCTAGAACACCGTCTTGAGTCCCTGTGGGGTTATTAGGACAGGCACTCAAAACATTCAGTTTAGAAGTTTGGTTAGAACTAGAAGTAGCTGGTTCACTGGTAGGCAAGTTAGAAGGAATGCTAGAAGTAGCCAGACCTTGTTCTGGGCGTCTTTCCCTGCCTTTAAGCTTATGACAGTCCCTAATGTGATGACCGGTTTGTTTACAATAAGCACAAATCAAAGTAGGTTTGGATGAGTTTGGGGTTTTACCTGGTTCAGTCTTACCAGATACAGTGCTCCCAGAAGTAACCTTAGTAGATGGCTGGGAGCCACCAGAACCATTCCCATCACCTGTTACAAGAGTTCCACCACCACCTCGGAAACTGCCGCTAGAGACACTAGTACTCCTAGACGAGTCAGTCCCCTTCTGCTTTTGCCTGACAAAAAGAGTCACCATGAGTCAACCTGTAATGTTCAGCCAAAGTGGCTGCCTTGTTTACATTAGTAACTTCTCTCTCTTGTAGATACAATTTCAAGGAATATGGAACTTTGCGGAGAATTTCTTCTAACACAACCAGCTGACAGAGTTGTTCAAAAGTAGTTACTTTACAGGCCCTCAACCAAGCATTAAAGTGCCTTTCCTTTTCTTTGACACACTCCAGATAGGTTTGTTATAGGTTTCAGGAACCTGGTCATAAGCCTCCAAGATAGTCTTTTTTAGATCATCATAAGGTATGCTATCACTAGGGAGATTAGCGTAAATCAACTTTGCTTTACCTATGAAAGCGGTTTGGGAAAAGAAACTCCACTGGTCTTTTGGCCATTTAAGCTGGTTTGCTACACGCTCAAAGAGATTGAAGAAATTCTCAACATCAGTTTCATCAAATTTTGGCATAAATTTCATCTGATTTCCTAGGTCAGAGAATGATTTCTTTGCATTCACTTCTGTCTTTCACACTTTCTTCACTCTTCAGTCTCAATACTTCAAGTTCATGTAATCGATCTTTTTCTCTTTGTAATCGATCTTGTTCTCTTTGTAATCGATCTTGCTCTTTTTGAGCATTTTCTTGGGCTTTCATCTCTCTTTCATGCTCTGTCTTTCTGCATTCTCTCTTTGATACTCCCTCTGTCTTGCTGCCTCCTCTAATTCCATCTTTTTAATCATAAGCAATGATGCGCTACCTCCATCACCATCGCACAAACTATAGGCTTCAAGTGGTAGCAAGTCATCAATTACCAATTTATCGATCACACGCTTCTTTACCTCAGCCTTAGACATACCGGATTTGTGAGTAACTCCATATTTGACGGCTAATGCAATCCAATCGGTTTTCTTTAACTGGGAAACAGCCAAGGTGCTCAAAGAAGGTTTCTCAACAAACTCATCGATATTAAAATCCATATTGAAATCTAAACAGAGCAAACAGTCTTAGAAGAGGAGATGTTCAAGAGTGCACAAAACAAAGAAAATGATTCACACCAAAACAGGACACACAAAATCATAAGTATTCATAGTTGACCACTAATAAAACAATTAACTGTTGTATAAAAGCAAAAAGGTAATCCCGGACAGGCCCCCATATAATGTTACGGACTAGGGCTCAAACCCACAACACCATGAATAAATGATTAACTCCAATGAAAAGGCAACACAACTTATCACCGTGGTATTATTAAGAATGGAAGTTAACCACCCAAAACTAGACTGCAAAGTTAATATTATCCTCCAGCGAAACCCTATTATTATATTACCCTATTGCTATACAACAAGTCAATCATTATCATATAATTGATATTATTCAGTTTACGTTAATTAAATGTCAGTAGAATCATTTATACTTTCGTAAATCCTATAGGATTTATATGTAAGGAACCACAAACATATCTAAGGTATTTAAATCTTTAAGTTAATTTGAAAGTGAAAGATAGTAGGCTACATGAAAATAAATAAGGTAGGTATGGATGAAAAGATAATTTAAATGTATGGATATTATTTACATATAAATTACACTTTATACATCTATCCTTACATTCACACAATACAACATAATCATACAATACAAAATAATAATACTTATCTATAGAGAGATAGTTGAGGAGAACTGAAGTTTCTCAAATCCTATATTCTATGAGTCCTTGCATGGTCAGTAAAGTTATCGTACTGGACTAAAATACAACTACTCGCTCTCCAATCAAACAACTTAACTCAACTAATAATTATATAGAATACTTCATTAAAATATATAAATGAAGAGTAAAACATTAAATCACGAATTATATAAGGACTAATCATACGTCTGCCAGAGAGATGCTTAACCTCTCCGCGGCGCACAGTTTTTTTTTACAGGGTCATACTGTGCGCATGTATGATGATTTTGGGACCCATTGCCAATTTTGATAAAAAGTACATCAGCGTGTAGGGAATGTTTGCCTGCATCGGCCCATATATATTTGACCCCCCCAAAAATGTCTGGGGGGGGGGGGAACGGTCCGTAGTTGAAAAATGTGGAGCGAATGGCACCGCACGGCTAGATTGTCATCGAGCGGCGAGATTTCCCTGCCGAATTTCCACGCGCCCGGGGGATAGAACCAGAGGGAGGAGGGGGTGGGTTACCGCGTATTATCACGTATATCTCTTTTTTTTTTATCCCTTTTAGGCTATGTAGAGTATGTATATGTGTGTAGGCCACCCATATAACAATGAATATGCCTCATAGTGACCCAAAATTGCAATATATAAGGGAATTATCAAAGAATTTTTAGGCGGGAACGAAGATGGGATGGAGGTTTGGCGGTAATTTATGAGATGAGAGTGTGGTTTGCGCTATAATATTACGTATATCTCGTACTTAGAGCACTGTCATGCTATAATACAGACTTGTACGTATGTAGACGTGCCATATATCAATATATATACCGCATATAGACCAATTCATGCGATATTTACGCACATTATCAATGAGTTTCTATGCGTGAACCAAGGTGTGATTGAGTTGTGCTGGGAATGAAAGGGGGAGAGGGTGTGTTATGCCATAAATATCACTTATATCTTGTACTTAGAGCACAGTCATGCTATAATACAGACTTGTACGTATGTAGACGTGCCATATATCAATATATATACCGCATATAGACCAATTCATGGAATATTTACGCACATTATCAATGACTTTCTATGCGTGAACCAAGGTGTGATTTGAGTTGTGCTGGGAATGAAAGGGGGAGAGGGTGTGTTACGCCATAAATATCACTTATATCTTGTACTTAGAGCACTGTCATGCTATAATACAGACTTGTACGTATGTAGACGTGCCATATATCAATATATATACCGCATATAGACCAATTCATGCGATATTTTGCACATTATCAATGAGTTTCTAGCAGACGGAAGCCTAAAAGGGTGGGTGGGTGGGAGGGAGGCAGGGAGTGAGTTGTGGAGAGAGTGAAGACAGGGAGATCTAGCAGGAAACATATGCTGCTGTGTGATAATTGTGGAGGCGTCCCAGGCGTATGGATGTCTTGGGATTTTGAACCTTATGTCTAGCAGGTGTCTGGTGTTCGTTGCCACCAAGAGGTCTACAATAACATGAGTCAGGAATGGAGAGAGAGAGAAAGTGAGACATGCGTATGTCGTACGTATAAATGGACTTCAGAATTGCATTTTTATGCAAGCAGACATTGCATTTTAAACACATGTGAAGTACCACAGAAACATGTAGGCCATTGACTGTAAATAAAGTACTATATTATAGACCAGCAACGAGGGTGGTCAGTAAACACAGGCAGATTGCCTTTTTTGATAGAGAGCTAAATATAGACTGGTGTCTCCTTACACTTGCGAAAGGGTAGCTTGCCACCAGAGAAACTTATATTTATTTATTTCCAAGTAATATGCAATCTAAATGTATATTCGAGACCTACTGCAAGTATTTGTATGACAGTCATGACTATGTATAATCCAATATACGCACGTAGGCGAGACATAAGAAAGATGGTTGAGCAATTTTCGACACCCACACAGTTATTATTCAATTTTATTTACAATATTATACAATACAAATGTATTTGTGAAGAGTATTTTATGCATTATTGTATTTATACAAATTTTGTTCCCAGACAGAGCTGCTGTGGCTGGAGCAGCAAGGAGCGGCAAGGGTCACCCCGTGACCGCTTGACCGTGTGATAATGAGTGGAGTCACACCGAGAGGGGCAATTTTGCTGAGTGTTTGGGCAATTTTTGACAGAATAAAGTTATATAATTACTAATTTTTGACAGAGACAAACTTTTATAAACCTTTGCATGATATAATTGATAATCCCATCAATTTACAAACGTAAATTGGTGGGATAATTTTTTTTTTTTGTATATTGTTATTTCGATTGTAGACACGAAGTTTTGAGTGATATTTGGTATGAGCTCCTGTGGCATGGTTGGTAAGGTCGCGGACTGGAAAACTCAAAGCGTTGTAGGGTAGTGGGATCGAATCCAGGAGGGGGTTATGGGGAAGGTTTTATACTGTTTAGAAAAATGTTGATAAATTTTTTGTTTACAAGATCATGCCATTGTATTCAAACAATATGAAATATTCATAGAATATATCATATTGTAAGAATACAATGACATGACCTTGTTTTTGTTTTTTATTTTTATTTTTTTATCTTAGTAGGTTTGACAGGATTTATTGAAACATTTATTGTTGTACAATTCATTTGAGGTAAGAAAATATTTACACATTACTTAGGCTATAACAAACATATATATTGATATACTAAAAAAAAGAAGGCATATTACATGTAAATCTTTGAAAGTTATTAACTAAATAATGAAACATACAATTATATAATGTAAAAGCTATATCACAGGGACATCTTTGGAACTTATACATTATATAATATATATGTTACATTATGAGGTAGCGTGATCAATTAGGTCAGGTCAGGTAAGGTAGGGCGCGAGTCCAGGGCAGGGCAGGGCAGGGGGCGACACTCAGTAGTTCTTGAAGGTGTGGTAGTCCCTGAAGCAGTCACCCAAGCAGAGTGCAACTTTGCACTCCGCGCACATTGAGGTGACTCTTGTGGTGACGTGGGGTTTTCTCACACTGGAGCTGCAGACGTGGCACTGCACCTGCCTGTGACGAGTGCCAATCAGCTCGGTGTTGGTTGGGTAGTGTCTTTTGACACCCAGCTGGATTCTGTCAGGAACGTGATCCCCACGCCATGCTGTCCGTCTGTGAGTGGTGGTGCCATACTTCTCCAGGAGTTGGTATGCCACGTTATACACGAACTCCCGGGATTTCAGCTTCTGGTTTGGGGACATCTCCCTCTTCACCAACCACAAGTTGTAGGCGTTGAGCATCGTGATGTCAACTAGGGTGGAGGAAGAGCTTGTGATACCACTTCACAGTCTTCCTCAGACACTCAATGCCTGACAGCTGACAGTCAGACTTGTCCACCATGCGCATGTTCTTGGTATAGTCCACTACCATGTCGGGCTTGTAGATGGTCTTCCTGGTTCGGTAGTGGATTTTGCCAGAGTCTATCTGGGCACCTGTGTGGACGGTGGTAAGCAGGTGGACGTCTCGTTTGTCCTTCCACTTCAGGGCTATCACTTTCCCACACTTTTCTAGCTGCTTGTATTTCTGCCCCCTTCGTCGCCTTCTTCGGACATGCCTCTCGCGGTGTTCCTGGGCCAGGTCGTCTTCAGAAGGTGTGTCACTGGAGGAGGCATCTGACAGAGGAATGACATTACCTGTGAACTTAGGCATAAACTTTCTTGTCTTTCTGACAGTCCCACATGACCCCGTTTGGTTGTCATGAAGAAACTGGCAGAGAGCAGGAGAAGTATACCAGTTGTCAGTGTAGATGATGTGGCCTTTGCCCAGGTAAGGTGCCAACATTTTCCTGACAATGGCACCTGACATGCCCATGGGGTCACCGGCAGCGGCTTTCGGTATGTCAATGTCAGTTCCTGTATACACGATCATGTCCAGCACTATTCCAGTTTCACAGTCGCACAACACGAAGAGCTTGATTCCGAACCTATGCCTTTTCAATGGGATATACTGCTTGAAAACAAGACGTCCTTTGAAGAGCACGAGCGACTCATCAATCACCAAATTGAGGAAGGGGTAAAAGTATTTCCTATACCTCTCCAACAACATGGTGAACACATCCCGAACTTTCCATATCCTGTCAATCCTGTTAGGATTTTCATTGTCTGCAAAGTGCATAAATCTTAGCAGCAACAAAAATCTGTCACGAGTCATGAACTTATTGAAAGTTGGGGTGGCGATGAGAGGGTCGTGCTTCCAGTAGTGTTGCAACACATGCTTCTTGCAAAGAGGCATAAGGAACGAGAAGGCAAAGAAAGTCATGAATTCTTCCACAGTCGTATCCACCCAGCCTCGTATTCTCGCTTTTGGAGGAATGACGTCCAATCTGCTAAACACCCACCTGTAGTAGGCGTTTGTTTGGGCAACGATGTAAGCCATTACCTCAAAATCGAAAAAAGCGAGGAAGAAGTCGCTTTCGTTCGCGTGCTCGTCACAGGGCCAGTTGTCAGTTGTACCTGACGTCCCAGGATTGAACTGGGGCACGTCAGGTACAAAATTTACCCCGTCAGACCACTCGAACGAAGGCATGCCAGGGATAGGAATGTCGTCTGCGTCTGCTTCTGCATCTGAAATATCGCTTCCATGGTCGCGATACAACACAGCATCATCATCACCCTCCTCTTCACTTGACAAACGCCCTTCCTCATTCTCGTCACCGACGTCGGACTCACTGCCACTGTCCACTCCCAAATCCCCCCATCCTTGGTCCCGTGCTAGGGCGTCGTCGTCGAAACCCGGGCTGCCAATGCCCTGCGAATCACCATCAAACAGCAGGGCGGCATATTTGGATGGTGTCAGAGTTTTTCGGGTCAGTGTAGCACGTACGGGAGTCTTATGGACAGGGACAGAAGGGCCGGCAGGGGCGGCGGCAGGGGCGGCAGTGGTGCGTGGTCTTGTGGCCCTGGAGGCAGGCAAGATGATGGTGGTGCCTGTCGCCCTTTTTCCCTTTCTCTTTCCCTGTTCCTTGGGCAGGGGCAGCAGGGCCAGCAGGGGCAGCAGGGCCGGCAGGGACGGCAGGGCCAGCAGGGGCGGCAGGGACAGCAAGGGCGGCAGGGGCAGCAGGGGCAGCCGGGCCAGGGGCGGCTGGTGGTGGTGGTGGTGGTAGGGTCACTGTGGCAAGCGTACGGGTTCTCTTCCCTACGCCCGTGCCTTTGATTTTGCCTGCGCCCGCAGGTTCTGCAGCCCTAGGGCGGCCTCCTGCGTCGCTGGTGCTGGTGGCAGGGGTGGTAGTGGTGGTGGTAGTGGTTGTTGCAGTGGCCTGGGTCGTGGTGGCAGTGTCCCGAAACACTAATGACCTCTGTACCTTTGCCGTGCTTGCACGTGTTTTCCGTGCTTTGGGTGCTGGTGTTTCGTCCTCCGAGCTGTAGGGCGTGTCATACTGGTAGCTAGGGTCTTTAGCAGCCACCCTCTGCCTTCCACGGCGGCTGACACCACCAGAAGAAGGGCTGGTTGTGTCATCAGGGAGCAAGCGTGAGGGATGTGTGGGCTCCATGACTAGTGCTTGGTTACTGGTGCGGTGGTGCTTGCACGAGTGCGGGGCGAGCGTGTGGCGGGGTGGTGTCGAGAGTTGACATGTAGTACTATACCCACACCAATTTTTAGCCGCCTGACTATAAACGTGCGGTTTTGGTACGCGTTCAAAAGCTCTGCTCTTAAGAGTCTTTTCGCAGTCCGCCGGGGGAACTCTTAAGAGTCTTCACGCAGCTCCCGGGTTAAACAAGGTAACGTGTGCGCTTGGCGCCACAATCTGCCGGCTTTTATGGCCTGCGGCAAACGATGTCTGGCAAGTAGGCTGCAGTACACTCTGAACACAAAGTATGTTCCCCGAAGTTAGTTTACTTCCTAAAGGCCTTCCTATGTACAAATAAATAGACACATATACCCACTAATAATTAGTTAACTCTATCCCACCAGCAATTAGTTTAATTAAGGCAATACATAACAGTAACAATGAACATAATATGATAAAGTGTAGAAATCGGGGACCACCTAGGAAATAGTGATCACAATTCTGTGTATTTTAATATACAATGGAAAGGTAATACCAGAGAGAATACAACATTAATACCCGACTTCAGAAAAGCCAAATATGGTGGGTTAAGAAGAGCCCTATTAGCGGACCCTATGGTCAACAAATTAAGTCGATCCAGGTGTCCAAATGAGTGTATCCCTTCTCAGGCACCTGTCATCTTAAGTCAGGAAGAGACGTTAAACTTGGTAGATACATACGATAATTTTATCAAGTCAGTATTCAATGAGCAAAATAAATATATCCCCAAAAGAAAATTTAGATCAACACAGAACCAACCCAAATGGATGAATAATAGACTATTATTAGATCTTCTAGGAAAAAAGAGAGGAATATATAGAAAGATTAAGAAAGACGAAATTCACCTACTTGCTTACTATCAGAATCTATCACGACAGGTAAAAAAGGATATTAGGAGAGAAAAAAGAAATTATGAAATTAAGGTTGCCAATGACTCAAAAAATAATCCTAAAGCTTTTTACCAACTATATAAATCCAAGGTTAGAGATGTAATTGGTCCCCTTAAAACTTCGATAGGAGAAATGACAGAAAATGATTTAGAAATGTGCAGTACATTTAATAGTCAATTTCTTTCCGTTTTCACTAATGAAAATTTGGCACAGTTTCCAGAAGTCCGTAAGGTATCTAGCGATAGCATAGAAAATAGGTTAAGTAAGGTTACTATAAGTAGAAATTATGTGCTTAAGGAAATTGACAGACTGAAACCTCATAAATCGCCTGGTCCTGATGAGGTATATGCTAGAGTATTAAAAGAATACAGAGATGAGTTAAGTTACCCATTAACATTTCTATTTAACAAGTCATTAGAAACAGATATAGTTCCAGAAGCTTGGAAGCTTGCAAATGTAGTTCCGATCTTCAAAAAAGGTGATAAATCAATAGCATCCAATTACCGTCCCATTAGTCTCACTTCAATCATAGGAAAGCTACTAGAGTCAATTATTGCTAGGAAAATGAAAAACCACATAGAAACATTTAACTTAATCAATTCTTCTCAGCATGGATTCACTCAGGGACGGTCTTGCCTTACTAATTTGCTTAGTTTTTTTCTCAGAGGTATATGAAGCAGTAGATAATGACAAGTCATATGATATTATATATTTAGGTTTAAGTAAAGCTTTCGACAGAGTCCCTCATGAGAGATTGATGAGAAAGGTTGAGGCACATGGAATAGGTGGGGCGTTGTTAGGATGGATTAGGTCATGGCTAAATGGTAGGAAGCGGAGAGTCAGCATAAATGGTACCAAGTCAGAATGGGGAGCAGTCAAAAGTGGTGTCCCCCAGGGATCTGTATTAGGTCCTCTGTTGTTTATTATATACATAAATGACCTTGATTTAGGTATAACTAGTAGGATAAGTAAATTTGCAGACGATACCAAAATGGGGAGAAAAATTGATTCAGATAGAGATATAGAGTGTCTGCAAAGGGATCTAGATACCTTACACGAATGGCAGATGAAGTTTAACATGGACAAATGCAAGGTATTAAAGATAGGGAGAGATGCATACACATGTTAAATATAAACTAGCTAATGTGGAATTAGAAAACTCAGACTGTGAGAAAGATCTAGGTGTGTTTGTTAGCAATGATTTGAAGCCTAGAAAACAATGTATAAGCGTTCGTAACAAGGCAAACAGGATTCTCGGGTTCATATCTAGGAGTGTGAGTAACAGAACTGCTGATGTTATCTTAAAACTTTACTTGTCATTAGTGAGACCCCATATGGATTATGCTGTTCAATTTTGGTCATTATTACAGAATGGACATAGATTCATTGGAGAGAGTACAACGTACAATGACAAAAATTATCCATAATATTAGAAATTTTCCGTATGAAGAAAGGTTGAAGAAATTAGGCTTACATTCGTTAGAGAGACGCAGAGATAGAGGGGATACGATAGAGGTATTCAAGTTGGTTAGTGGGATTAATAAAGGGGACATGAAAAATTTACTAAAGTTCAGTGATAGCGAAAGAACTCTTACAAATGGTTTAAAATTAGATACATTTTGTTTCAGAAAAGATATAGGCAAATATTGGTTTGGTAACAGTTGTAGATGGGTGGAATAGGCTACCAAGTGATATAGTGGGATCAAGAACGATAGGGAGCTTTAAGATAAAATTAGATAGGCATATGGACGAGATAGGTTGGGTGTGAGGGGGATCTACCAGGTCTGGGCCAATCGGCGCTCAGCAGACCCCAGTAATCTTGTGTTAATCCCATACCATTTTGGTGGGGGCAGTACTCAAGGTATTAGTGAGTTGGGCCTATAATAGGGCTTTGTAATTGGGGTTGGGTTTGACAGGGATCTGCCTTGTATGGGCCTGGCATTGTGAGTTTCTCTCCGATACCATTCCAATTGGGCATGACTAGTTTTGCTGTGCCTCTAAGCATTTTTGTCTCAATAAACATTTGTGTAGAATGAGCCAATAGAGTGTTACTAGTTTCGTCTAACCA
Organism: Paralithodes platypus; assembly: GCA_032716605.1. NCBI lineage: Eukaryota > Metazoa > Arthropoda > Malacostraca > Decapoda > Lithodidae > Paralithodes > Paralithodes platypus. The sequence continues at coordinate 11,373,659 of CM064493.1, read as the reverse complement.
GTTGTTAGGTAGTGGCAGCCCTGTATTTTGCTGCTAGGCGTGGCTGGTCAGCTGAGGAAGGGGAGGACGGAATGTTGCTCTCTCGCGGGAGGGGGGAAGGTGGAGGTAGTGTTGCTAAGCAACACGAGTTTAATTAATTGTGTGACCATTGCAAGTTCAGTTGTGTTACAATATCAAGATGTACTTTATTTTATCAGCCACACTGTTTTAGTTAATTTGTTAACACAGGAATACTTTAGTAAAAGTTATTCTTGTGAAGTGTCTTAGTCTTATCATATCGTGTGGTGAGATATTGCATCCCCCTTAGTTTGAGCTTGGCTCCTGCTAGCAACGCCAGGGCCAGGCCTCGCCATTCTCTCGTGGGCGGCCAGACAGTATAGGTGGTGGTAGATCTCTCTTGTGGCACCCCAGTCGGTCCCCTGTTTATTTTCCTTGCTTGTATAATAGTAACGTAACGTAATTAACAGAGAATCCTAGACATTAATTAATTTCTTAATTTAATTATCCTTTTCCTCTGATCAGCATTAATATTATCTTTCCATTATCATCATATATTCTGAACCTCCGGTGGTTACTTCGGAATTCGTGATAGGGAGGAGCTGGGAGGTTTGCCGGGGTCCTTAATAATAAGCACTGTTAATCCCATAGACAGTCCACACACACACACACACATCCATAACCCCTACATATTTTTCCCAGTGTCCGTGCTTAGGACCCGGTAACAGCCTTGACGGTTCTGCCCCAGCACTTGTGTGTTCCCTATCTCGGGTTTCGAACGGAGGTAACTGAGTGTTTAATATTAATTAGGAATCCAGCTTCAGTCTGGACCCCCCCCCCCCATAGTTAAGTGAGTGTGGGAGGTGGACTCTAAGAGTTCATTGTTTGGGCGGTAACTCACTGAGGGCCCCAGGTTGAAGCAGGATATACTGGTGTGATAATTAGAGGTGGTCAGGGCAACTTGCTTCCACTAATATCACCCCGAGGTTAGTAGTCATATTAAGACACTGCCTTGTATTGTTAGTTCATTATATGCATGCAATATTATTATGTGCAACTCTCTTGGGTTGAAAGTGGATTACCGTTGGCTTGTTTGCGCCCGGTTTAGTATTGTCGAGGGCGCGCATAGCCTGTTATGCTCGAAGTACACCTGCACTCTATTTTTCGTTGATGTCTGCTGGTAGCCTATATGTATTTAACTGTTTTGATTATCCAACCCAGCATTGCTAATCCCGGTGTTGGTTTAGAGTTCTCGTAGCTAGTAAGTTACATGATTATTTCTGTTCTACTTATTATTCAGAATAGGAGCAGGGCAGTGTGCACCTTAAGCCCTGAGAAGAGCCTGGAAGCGTTCATAAAGCTCTTACCTGTTGCGTCGTGGTGTTGTTTGGTAGAGAGACAAGGTGCATTTGCATTAGTCATTATTTTCGTATACCATCTCTAAGCAACTGAGGTCCAGATTCGTAACAGTGGCGACCTTGCCTAGGATAATCAGAATAGCACCAGCAGTATTAATAAGATTTATTTTGATCAGAGGAATTTTTTAGAATAGGTGTCTAGCATATTATTTTAGTATGTCTGAACAACAAGCAAGGGAGGAGGGGGAGAGTGTCGTGCCGTTGCATATCACCAGTGAGGAGGATGCGAGAGTGTTCCTTCGGAATTCTCCAGAATGGGCACAGATGCAGTTGAGAAGGGTGGAGGAATTGAGGTTGATAGCAACAGTGTTGGGAGTAGAGGAGTCTCTTCTTGCCACGGGGGAAGCATCTCAGCAGTATATAAGTATGGCAGTATTATTATGATGTTCGAGAGGAGGCGGAGCCAACAACTGTGCCGACAGGAGGCTATATCACACCTGCACATTCTCCGCCGCGCACACCCAGTCCTTTTAATGAGAGCATAACGTCTACCCAGTTTACATGTCCTACTGTTAATCCCCCATTGTTGCCTGAAGTGCCCTCTGGTGCGCCCCAACTTACTCAACCCCATTTTTATCCTTTACACTCTACTCCTGCCGCTGGCTGGGTGGCACAGAACCAGGTTACACCTCCCCCCCCCCATTTATCCCAGCCGGACTTCCTACGATTCAGCCACATTACCGTCCCGCTTATGTTCCTACACCACCCCCTACTTTTGCCCCGGTAGGGCTATCGAGTGACGCTCTAATACAATTAGAGTTGAAGAAATTGGAAATGCAGGGAGAAAAGAGAAAAGAAAGAGAGAGAAATGCAAGAGAAAGAGAGAGAAAGGCAGGAGAAAAGAGAAGAGAAAGAGAGAGAGATGCAAGAGAGGTTAGAAACTCAGAGAATGGCAATAGAGTTACAAAGAACCAAAGTTGAGGTAGATGGGGGTAGGTACACAAGGGGACAAGTGGGCACGGTACACAGGGAGGAATCTAGCGAGTTAAAGTTGTCTCGTAGCCTGAAGCTCGTTCCCGCTTTTGATGAGGAAAAAGTCACTGAATGGTTCCAGCGATTTGAAAAGAAAGCACAGGAGTTCGAATGGCCACGGGAACGCTGGGCGGCATTGGTGGCAAATGTTCTTAACCCGGGACCTGCGGGAAGACTCTTAAGAGTTCCCCCGGTGGACTGCAGGAAGACTCTTAAGAGTCAGAAGAAAAAAAAACATTTTACCCCTTTACCGGCGAGGAACCATATATGGTAACTTAAATGGGCGTCCAAAAGGGCGCTCCCAAGCCGCCCGGTGTGTGTCTGCCACCACGTCATCATGCCTCAGCCAATCACCGATGATCAGGCTACTCACGTGGGTATGGTGTAAGAGCTGATGCCATCTCAGTATTGGTTGAGAGCAACTCGAAGTTCAGTTGCAGGCCAGACATGAAGAAAGTAGGATCTCAGCGATTTTTCTCTTGACGCCCTCGACCCTAGCTCATCACGTAATATCGGTAAGTTGATAATAATCTGATATTATGCAGTTGAATAGTTGTACTATAACCTGATATAGTTGTCATTTACGTGGAACATACGGAAATTGGTGACATTTGTTTGCGAAAAAGTGAATTATCAAATATGGACATGCGCCCGGTAAGGGGTAAAGCCCAAGTGATCATATATGGACTTACGCCCGGTAGCCTATAGAATTGAAATTACTAAATATGATCATTTCACCCGGTAAGGGGTTGTACTCCCAAGTTACATAAAACCATATAACTTTGATGATAGTTACCAAAACCAGCATGGCACATGGCCACAACTTGGGTAGGGATTCTAGAATGTTCAACATAGAACAAAATTACCGATTTCTATTATTTCCTCATAAGTGTACAGTGAAATAAATACGAGTTTGGTAAGTTTAGTGAGTTCACAAATATTTTAGTGAGTTCACATATATTTTTGATATTGTGAGGCATATACTGAATTTTTTTTGAGATATGAGTACTGTCACAAAGAAATACCAATTTTCATGGGGATCCTATGCCCAAAATTTGCTGAAATTCATTGGTCAGGGGGAACCTCTGCCCAAATTTTGCTGGAATTCATTGTCCATGGGGAACCTATGCCAAAATGTTGCTGGAATTCTGTGTTCATGGGGAAGCTATGCCCAAATGTTGCTGGAATTACTTGTTCAGGGGGAACCTATGCCCAATTTGTTTTTTGGAATTAATTATTCATGGGGTACCAGACAGTGTCTGGGTTGTGAAAAGTACCTAAACTAAAATATTCATATATAATCTATTTATATACTTATTAAAATAAAACGCTTATTTTTGGGTAATATAATGATATAACTGTTATTCTGTGTATTTTGTTTACCTTAAATTTACATTTTCAATATAGCATAATTCAAGATTATTTTTACCCTAGACCGGCGCTTGACCATATATGATCACTTCGTCAACCTCGATTTGCTAATTCAATATGCAAAAATGTGAAAAAAAAATCATAAGCAAAAATACCTTAGAATTAAGTCTACTTTCATGGTCTAGGGTCAAAAAATGAAATTTCTAAGTATTTCTATGAGTGCCCGGTAAAGGGTAAAACATCGAAAAAACAAAAATCTTTATTTATTTTTATTTTTGTTTGCCCTTGGGCCATGCAAAATATCAGTCCTCTACCTCCCCTCCTTCCCCACTTTCCTCCCCTCCTTCAGTTATCACCTATTTTCCCTGTTATTCCCTTATTCTGAGGTATATTTTCGTGCTAACATTAGCGAGTTGCAAGCAGGGCATTGTCATTACTGTTAGCAAGCGAGTGCAAGAGAGAGAGAGAGAGTATCGATCGACAGTGTCTCAGTGGCCTTGGGGGAAATTGGCGGGAAAGGAGCTTGCCTCACCCATACATTATGTAACTCGCGGCCTGTATCGCCGATTTTGACCATCCAAACGCTGTTTTCACTAGTTTTATTGTTGTAACAGGTTAATACCTTTATAATCAACCTATAATAGGCGCACATGGATAAGTATTAATGCTATTTATGGTAAAATGAATATTTTAGTGATGGAAACAGCTCAAATACATGCGCACAGGCAGAGGTGTCTAATTACTCCCATGCGCACTTAAGAGGTTAAGGGAAAGGCACTTGAGGCATATGATAGGATGTCAGTGGAGGACTTAGCAGAGTATGATCATTTAAAGCAGGCTATCCTTAAGGCTTATGAACTCAGACCAGAAGCCTATCGCCTTAAATTTCGTAATGCAAGGAAGAAGCCTAATCATACTCATGTTGAGTTTGCTAAGTACCTCCGTGATTGTTTGTCTCGTTGGCTTTTAAGTGAAAATGTAACAAATTTAAATGAGGCAATTGAGCTTTACCTGCTAGACACTTTACCAACAATGTCGACAAAGAGATTTGCCAAAAGATCCGTGAGAAGCGCCCCGGCAAGCTGTCTGATGCTGCCGTGTGGGCTGACGATCGAGTATTGGCAACCAAGGGTTTTACTGATCGTGCCAGATATGCCCCCTCCCCACGACTGCACATGACGAGAAGTACAGAGCAGGTAAAAGTGGAGGGTACAGTATTAGTGGCCCTGGTCCCACCCGTAATATTAACGGTGGAGACAAACCAAAATCACCAAATTCAGCCCGACCTGATTCCAGTGTTGTCAGGTGTTATGGGAGTAAACAGACCAAACATATTAAACCAAACTATCCCCAGGTTGGTATCCAGGGAGGAGGGGATGAATCTTTGTTACCGAGGTTGGAGGCAGACCGAAGGGTGAAGCATGGGGTGCCAACGGCCATGGCACAGCCTGCCCCCGACAAAGTGTCTCAACTAGGTAGCAATGCAGGTCCAGAAGCCTCGCTCGCTTGGTGCCAGGCTTTCGTTCATGAGGGTGAAGTAGAGCTGTGTGGGAAGGTGTATCCAGTCAAGGTTCTTAGAGATTCAGGAGCTAAGCAGTCCATATGTTTGAACTTGACGGGGAAGCCTATAAAATCTGACGAGCTTGTGTTATGTCGAGGTGTAATCACTGAGGCCTGTTATAGCCTCGTTCCTATTCATCTTAGGTGTCCTGTAGTCACGGCGACGGCGAAGGTAGCGGTCGTGGACTCATTACCTGTGGAGGGGATTGATTTTCTTCTTGGGAGCAGATATGGCAGGGAGTAGAGTCTTTCCACCTCCGGTAGTGGTTTCGGAGCAGGTACAGCCGGAGAAGAGGAACAAGGAGGCTAAGAAGCTGCCTCCCGATTGGTTTCCGGTGTGTGAGGTCAAGAGATCTATGACCCAGGTTGCACAGCCGGAGGAATTGTTAGGGGAGGAGATAGATCTGATCGAGGGGATGTACAGTACTGAATCTGCATCACCCATGAATTCGACTGATCTGCAGGGTGCCGAGGGTGTGCAGGACGAGGTGGAAGGCTCAGCGGAAAGCTCCTCATTCGTTTCACCCGGTGCCAGAGGTGTTACTGAAGGGAGTGATCGGGTCCCTACGGGAGGACCGGTTGATCCTGTATCATCGAATAAGACTGACTTGGAGGCGATACCTAATCTTACCACCGTGGCACCGGGGGAGATTGGCGAGGCGCCGCAGAGTGATGCTTTATAAACACACTTGTTATCTAAGGTCGGGGAGAGTAATCCAGACAGACATAAGACCCATCAGCTCTGCCATATTAACATGTTGAAGAGGTACTGTCGTGCGGCGGGCACACAGGTGACGTCACCTAAAGGGGCTAGCCGAGAGAGTTGCCTGGGTGCCAATCAGTCACCTGCTGGTGTTAACGGGGAGTGGTCCGAGGCAGTTTGTGCTACTGTATCCGCTCAGAACGGGTCAGTAGAGAAAGTGGAGTCAGATACAGTCAATTTCTTGCCTAGGTTATTGACTGGAGAGTTGGAGTCGGAGGTGCAGGGTGAGCCCGGGCCTGGTGGATGGTGGTTGGATAACCCGGGTACCGGGGATAGCGGTTCATGCACTGTGGGAACGCCAGGCAAGGCTCCTGCAGTGCCTCTCAACCCCCCTCTGCACTCTCCCCAATTCTCCGGTCCCAGGGACCAGGATGCCGTGTCTCGTTGCCCTGTCCTGGTTGTAGAAGGCATGAAGGAGGAGCAGGAGGAGGAGAGGGAGCTTTTCCCAGGTGAGGCTGTGCCGGCTGGGACATGGGCAGAGAACGGGTACCTGGCCCTGCGGGAGAAATTGACCCATTTACCTCCGGAAAGGGTTGAGGAGATGTTTACTACCTTGTGGGCTTATCCACACGTGTTCGGGGATGCACCAGGTTTGACATCTTGGGCGGTGCATAACATCGATGTGGGAGAGAACAAGCCTATAAAATTACCACCTTGCAAAGTAAATTTACTCTCCAACACAGATATCTACCTTTTACCGAGAGTTGATGACTCGGTAGACAAGATTGGGGCAGCCACGTGCATCATAAAAGTGGACTTAGTTAAAGGCTATTTGCAAGTCCCACTACCAGAACGTGCCAAGAAAATCGCTAGTTTTGTGGTGGGGGGAGGAGTGTATCAGTGCCAGGTAATGCCTTACGGCTTGAAGTATGCTCCCGCCATCTTTCAGCGGTTAATGAACAGGGTTGTGCATGATGTCCCCAATTGTTTAGTCTACATGGATGATGTTGAGCACCCCATTTCCTACTTTTCAAAAAAGTTTAACCGAGCACACAAGAACTATTCTGTGATCGAGAGAGAGTTGCTAGCTATTATTTTGAGTTTACACCATTTCGCTGTTTATTTGCCACCATATGGGCCCGTGCTCAGAAGCTACGCTTACCATCATCCTCTGCAGTTTCTTAATAGGCTCAGAGACAAGAACCAAAGACTTACTCGCTGGAGTTTGATGTTGCAAGAATATCATCTAGATGGTAGGCACATCCGTGGTGTGGATAATATCCTGGCAGACTATTTGGAATGATAGGAGAGCACGAGGCTATTTAGTTAGGAAGTTATATTTACTCACGTTAAACAAATCTATAAAATGTAAAAATACAAAAGACTGTCAGTGTACATATTTTGCAGTTGTAAACTAATGATGAAAGTTGGGTTTCTAAGCTTCAAAACCCCCCCCCCCCCCCCCCCCCCCTTGTGAGGGTGTCACAATGACCAGGGTCTTTTAGGGTCTTTTAGGAGTAGATAGAATTTAGTGGCGCCAGACTTCCTGAGAGTAGCTGTGCCAAGTCTATTAGAAAGACCTGGCATCGTGAGTTTCTCTCCGATCCCCTTCCAATTGGGCATGATTAGTTTTGCGGTGCCTCTAAGCATTTTTGTCTCAATAAACATTTGTGTAGAATGAGCCAATAGAGTGTTACTAGTTTCGTCTAACCAGTTGTTAGGTAGTGGCAGGCCTGTATTTTGCTGCTAGGCGTGGCTGGTCAGCTGAGGAAGGGGAGGACGGAATGTTGCTCTCTCGCGGGGGGGGGGGGGGGGGGAGGTGGAGGTAGTGTTGCTAAGCAACACTAGTTTAATTAATTGTGTGACCATTGCAAGTTCAGTTGTGTTACAATATCAAGATGTACTTTATTTTATCTGCCACACTGTTTTAGTTAATTTGTTAACACAGGAATACTTTAGTAAAGTTATTCTTGTGAAGTGTCTTAGTCTTATCATATCGTGTGGTGAGATATTGCAACCCCCTTAGTTTGAGCTTGGCTAATGCTAGCTACGCCAGGGCCAGGCCTCGCCATTCTCTCGTGGGCGGCCAGACAGTATAGGTGGTGCTAGCTCTCTCTTGTGGCACCCCAGTCGGCCCCCTATTTATTTTCCTTGCTTGCATAATAGTAAGGTAACGTAATTAACAGAGAATCCTAGACATTAATTAATTTCTTAATTTAATTATCCTTTTCCTCTGATCAGCATTATATTATCTTTCCATTTTCATCATATATTCTGAACCTCCGGTGGCTACTTCGGAATTCGTGATTGGGAGGAGCTGGGAAGTTTGCCGGGGTCCTTACTAATAAGCACTGTTAATCCCATAGACAGTCCACACAAACACACATCCATAACCCCTAATTTTTTTTCCCAGTGTTCGTGCTTAGGACCCAGTAACAGCCTTGACTGTTCTGCCCCAGCACTTGTGTGTTCCCTATCTCAGGTTTCAAAATGAGGCAACGGAGTGTTTAATATTAATTAGGAATCCATCTTCAGTCTGGACCCCCCTCCCATAGTTAAGTGGGTGTTGGAGGTGGACTCTAAGAGTTCATTGCTTGGGCGGTAACTCACTGGGGAGCCCAGGTTGAAGCAGGATATACTGGTGTGATATTAGAGGCGGTCAGGGCAACTTGCTTCCACTAATATCACTCCGAGGTTAGTAGTCATATTAGGACACTGCGTTGTATTGTTAGTTCATTATGTGTATGCAATATTATTATGTGCAACTCTCTTGGGTTGAGAGTTGATTACCGTTGGCTGGTTTGCACCCGGTTTAGTATTGTCGAGGGCGCGCATAGCCTGTTATGCTCGAAGTACACATGCACTCTTTTTTTCGTTGATGTCTGCTGGTAGCCTATATGTATTTAACTGTTTTGATTATCCAACCCAGCATTGCTAATCCCGGTGTTGGTTTCGAGTTCTCGTAGCTAGTAAGTTACATGATTATTTCTGTTCTACTTATTATTCAGAATAGGAGCAGGGCAGTGTGCACCTTAAGCCCTGAGAAGAGCCTGGAAGCGTTCATAAAGCTCTTACCTGTTGCGTCGTGGTGTTGTTTGGTAGAGAGATCAGGTGCATTTGCATTAGTCATTATTTTCGTATACCGTCTCTAAGCAACTGAGATCCAGATTCTTAACAATGTGTATGTATGTATGTATGTATATATATATATATATATATATATATATATATATATGCATGTATATATATATGTATATGTATGTATTTATATGTATATAATTACATATTTCTTCAAACCTTTCCTGTTCCCGATAGTGAACAAATAAATACAAGTCCGTTGCTGGTACCCAAAGGGATACAAAAGGTAATTAGAGAAAGAGGTAAAGAATATCCCTGTCCCAGAGGGTAGGCTAATCGGATAATTGTTCTACTTATAAGATTTAAAATATCGCCATTAAAATGGCAACACTATTCTAGGATGCCAACAATGTATTTCCTGACTTTGTATATAATGCTGTGAGTTTTCTAAAAAAATTATACATATATATATATATATATATATATATATATATATATATATATATATATTAATATTTTGTGTCATGACCCAGCCAAGGTTCGAACCCAGGCCAGTAGTGCAGCACAAGATCCATATACACATATATACAATAAATAACTACTACCCCCTTAAAGCATGGAACGTAGGATCCTTGCCGACCTGACACCTGTGGTAATAACGTTCTTGACCTTGTACTTGCAACAAAGTTAGAATTAACCCGGCAACGGCACGCCATTGGTTTTTAACCCTTAAAGATCGGGGTCGGACTTAAGTCCGGTTCCAATTTGCAGCAAGCTAGGAGCATTATTAACCCGGTGAGACCCAGCGTCTCACGTGATGCGTCGGCAGTGTTTGATCACCAACTCCCAGCGACGCATCACGTGCGTCAGACATATAAAAAACACTTACATGGCTCGTAAGGTAGGAAATGGCGGGAGAATAGGAGGGGGAGGTACCGTAGTGTGTGTGGGAGCCGGGCCGGTAGGTGTGAGCGGGCCGAGACTGCCGCGCGGCTGGTGGTGGTGGGCTTAGTGGGGATACTTTACACCCTTAGTTCACCGCCACTTTGAAACCTTCATTACTCCGGTCGTATGGGAGCTAGAGGCTTGAGATTTATGTGAGACACTCCTTAGGATGTATGCCATACAATGCCATACTCAGTTTTCACCCTAGTGCTCCCGGTCGGGTGGTCATGCGGGGGAGACGAACTTTTGACCCCCCCCCCCCCGCCCCCCAATTGACCGAGGTGAGTTTTTTTTTATTTTGTTCTTCATTTCTCACCATTCTCTTCCATTTTGGCTCAACAAATTTTTTTGAGGCTCCCCTCCCCCCCAAAAAAAAAAATATCCGAGGTGATTTTTTTTTTTTTTCCATTTCTCATCCTTGTCTTCCATTTTAGCAAACAAAAAAAAAAGAAGTGAAAATGGCTTGGGACTGGGGTGAACAAAATAGTATAACTAGCTGGGGCTCAACGGGTTAAGGCTTTTAAAGGGTTAAAATAGAGTGCAAATGGCCGGGAGCGCAGCGGGCCAGACAGCCGACTCCCAGGGCTTACCGCCGCCCATTAACTCATGTTCTCTGTGTTCTCGAGAGGCCGGCAGTGTAGCCAGTAGTGAGCATAGCTGGGAAAAATATGCCGCTATACGCTAAACTCCCATGTTACTGGTATCACTGTATGAGAACCACGAGTGCTACGTAGCTCGTTCTGGTCTCATTTTGAAGCTTTTAGCGCCTAGGTTTTTGCTAAATAATGTTTTTTTCATGCAGATACTTGATTTATCATGCAGGAGGGCCTGAATATGCCCAAATAAGCCCAAAATCCCCCCCCGCTAAACAAGGGTAAAAAGTGCCCGCCAAGCGAGCATATTTTGGTTCATTCCCGCCTAAAATAGTCATTATCCGATAAATATCGTTATTACTTATTCATATACACCTATTCTATGTTTAATATGAAGATATTAACATGTAACAGCAATAAAACAAATGGGAATAGTATTTGGGGGGTGAAAAAGACAAATTATTACCGACCCTCCTGTCATGAGGTGAGAGGCGCACGAGACATACACCATCCCTCTTCGAGGCCTGAAGCCAGACTGATCTCTCTCTCTTGCTGTCTTTCTCTTACCACGCCCTCTATATGCGTCGCAGATGACCTTGAAACCGGGTGGGAGATATTGGCGCGGTAAATAAACCGATAAAAAAGGGAATAAGAGGAAAAATAGGTGATAATTGAAGGGGGGGGGGGGGGAGGGTTTGACATATGTGGAGGACTGATAGGAGGTATGGAGGGGAATTATCTCACTTAATCACATATTCCTTTGTTTTGAGTGCCATTGGAGTCTTTTAAAAGGCTTTTTATAGGCCTTGGATATTAAGAGTTCCGTCGCCTTCGCTCAGTAAAACCTCTTAAGAGTCTCCTCGCCATTCCCGGGTTAATAGAGACTTTGAATGCTGGTGATGAATTCAGTAATAGTAACCATCGTACGATATCTTTCTAATTAAAACTCAATAGCAATGAACTCAATTCCAACAAAGAGAAGGTCCCAAATTTCAAGAGAGCAAACTTCTGTAAACTTATAGCAATACTCAAGGAAATCGACTGGAGTTCTATGTAAACCAATCAGAGATTTTTCACCGCCACTTATTCGAATGCATTACAGGAGTGTATACCATTAAAAAAACGAAGATTAGTCCATAATAATAGGCCGAAGTGGTGGAATAAAGACACTGCAGAGCAGATTGTCTGCTTGCTAAAAAGAAATGCTTATGGTGAATTAAAAATCTCTGACACCCATGAAAATAAAGTGATATTTGTAGAACTACGACGCAAAGCCAAATAGTTAATCAAACAAACTAAAAACACAATAGAATTACATGTTGCAAATCAAAGTAAGACAAACCCGATTTTTTTTTTTATAGTTACATCAGGAAGAAGGTAGCGACTTCAACGATTGGTCAATTAGTCAATAAGAAAGGAGATTACAGTAAAGATGAAGCAAACATGAGTAACGCTCTCAACACCTTTGCATCAGTTTTTACAACAGATGATATTAGTTATATCCCTACAGCATCGCCGGCTCAGATAGATAATTCTTACGTTCTAAGCAGTATCAGCGTTACAGAGAGAGAAGTTTTGAAATGTTTAGATAAACTCAAGGTAAATAAATCGCCTGGACCTTGTACGATCTCTCCTAGATTTCTAAAGGAAGCTAAGTATGAGCTCTCCAAACCACTGACATTGCTCTCCAATAAATCATTACAGTCAGGGACTATGCCTGATCAGTGGAAGCTCGCTATGCTATGCATAGGTACTTAGTAGAGGTAATGAAACAATTGAGTTGGTCAATAATTTCATAACGAACAATTAACAATGGTACGGTACTATCATTTGTTATTTTATATAACAATGGCGATTCTGACATTAGTAAAGTGTGTGTAGGGAGGGTTGTTTAGCCTAAAGTAAATGATCAATATTATGGAAAATTTCCGTTACGACTGCCCAAGTCGTCCTTCGAAATACGAAAATTAACCACAATTTAATGTTTTTACTAGGCAGATCATAAAAGTTTAAGTTCGGCATTACTGTGTCACATACTCACTATTTATTCCCGCTGTAGCAACACAACTGAAACAAATAATATTTATATAACTTTGCTGTTAAGTTAAAACTATATAGTTTATCCAGAATCAATATATGTAATTATTTATCAGAACTCTATATTATATTATTGTGACACTTCCTGTTATTTTATCATCGTCGTACCGCGTAACGCCAACCAAAAGTATAAGCAACCCTACTAGTTTATTTACTGGCCAGAAATATCCTATATACAGGTATACTTAACCTAAGGTAGCGGACTCCTATGGTTAATGGAGCCGTGGTTATATCCTCGCCGTTTATGGTACGGTACTTCGGTAATTCCGCCACTCGTGTGAACAGCTCGGTGGTTATCGGGTAACTGCCCGTCCCTTTTCTTGGAGGGCTTCTTCTCGCATTTAGGATCGAAGCTTCGTTTAGGATCGAAGCTTCGTTTATATTAATCACAAGTGAAACCTTTAAATGAATATTCTCAGAGTTTAATATACAGTTTGTTATCTTAATTATTCTTTGTTTCTAGTCCATAAATCTTACAACCTATTTAATTAAATACTATACTATAATATAGACATATTTTTACTATATTTAAACCATATATCCCATCACCAATTATACCTATTTACATTATTTACATTGTAACTATACTTGTAAATGTAGTTAGTTTATCGTTATTTTTAACGATAATTAGACAATCTAAATTCTGTGGGAAATATTTCCACAAATATTGAATACAGTAGTTGTGTGAAGTATGAAGACAAATCCCCTAGATTTTGTTCTTCAATATTAGTACCGCGTCCATTCACTAGATGGTGTTGGTTGCAGCCTCAAATCGATGCCAGACACCGCTATCTATGGTATAATTTGTTTTTTAATGGGAGGCATAGGCAGGTTTCTGTCTCCCTTATACTGTCTCTGGCGTTAGATTAAAGAGGGAATGTCTTTAGGAGTAAATTAATGTGGGTAAAAACACTTGTAAATTATTTAAAATAAAATAGATATATAAAAGCAAGAGGAAAATATTAGGTATACATATATATATATATATATATATATATATATATATATATATATATATATATAATGCAAGCTGTGTAACTCCAAGCAACACAACAAAAATTAAGATTGTAATTTTGAATATATATTGTTAGTTACATGTTATGTAGATGTTAATTTGTAAAGTTGCACTAAAATAGGACATTTCACGAAATACGTACTTATGACATTTAGGGATATTTTGTCCCAGCCTGCTTGACGTTGGCAACTCCCGAGTCTCACAACAACAATGGCGGGGGTAGAAGAGATTTAACTGTGAACCTCCTCATAATTACGACAATTTCTGAATTTCACGATGATCTGGCCTTTACAGTAGCCTCTACTTATGTCTATTTAACTCTGTCATGTCTACAGAGTCTCTGGATAGCGTAGAATTAATTATTAATAGCGTTATTATTACAAGGTAGGGATTATTACGAATTAATAGGGACTCTCCCATTTTCCTTTTGCGATCGTACTGCCATCTCTCGTATGTGTGGATAACTATTTTCAGATGTGAGACGTCACGCTTTCGCCTCTATCTATCTTTACTCTATGGGCTAAGACCTCTTCCATCTATCGTTTGGCTGTTATCTTGCTATATTACTAGCTTCTAGGAACAATTTGGTTCCTAACATGAACATTCAGATTTTTCTAGTAAGGGAACTCCCCAGTGAACAGAAGTAAACTAGATAATCGAATGAGTTGCCTTGGCATAAGGAAGCACATGAAGGTGATTCATTCGTGGCTACCCCCTCTAAGGGATTAACCCATACAGTACCAGTGACGTCTTTTTTTACTTGATTTCAGCTACATTTAGACGATTGGTTGAAGCTTAGGAAGGATATATGGTAGCTAAAACGACTAATTGAGATAGTCTAACCTTTTAATGGGTAGACATCCTTCCCAAGCTAAACAAAATCGTCTAATAATGGCCAGAATAGAACGAAAAGGATGTTACCGGTACTGAACAGGTTAAGGAATCTGCAAATAGATAGTGTGTATGTGGGGAAAGGGGTACACCATATTGCGCATTGAAGCGGCTTTATTTCTTTGGTTTGTCCCTTTAGGCGGTGTCCCATTGTGCGGCTTTTCAATGGATAATGCCCGGCAACAGTCGGCGACAGGTTTTTTTGTCTATGTCCAAAAATTCTCTATATTCGCACAAATATTCTCCAATTGTCGCGGAAATCGCATAGCAGTCGCCCTAGCCTCGCCCCTGTTCGCCCAGATTCACCCAAGATCGTCGTTATTTTTTAGCATGTTCAATAAAAGATGGCGAACTAAACATGTTGACGAATATCGTGCGGCACTCGCCCATTGTCACACTGCATTCGTCTTTGGTCGCACTAGATTCGTACAACTTGTACCATTGTCTCCGTATTCGGCACTCTCGGCGAATATGGACGAATTAGGCGATGGTCGGACGAATAGAGCGATGGTCGGACGATTGCTGTACGATTACCGAAGGATTATCGACGAATGACGACGAATGCCCTGCGAGTTTTTGAGCAAATGTGACGAATGGCAATTATTGTCAACGCTGCTTTTGAGTGATTTCGAGCTACTATGGCGATAATCCTACGATGGTTGTGCGAATACAGCGAATGTTTCGACGAATTTCCGCAAATGCAATACGATAGCCATGCAACAGGTGTCGACTGAGGGCAAGCGTAGGCGAGAGGGGGCATTTTCGGGACGCCTTGACTGTTTCGCCAATCTTATCTATGGTCGCTCATGTTTCACTAACACCATATATAAACATCAGTGGGGTCAGGGTGTCATTACCATAGTTTCCACGCTCTAGAGCACACCTCTCTACTCCCGTTCGCGCACCCGTTTTCCACGTAGTCAACACCATGGGAAAGGTTACCCAAAAATAACTGAAGAAACCACTGAAGAAGGTGATGAAGAAGAAAGGCCTGAAGGAGAAGATATCCACACCCTCAGCAGAGCCAACGCCCTTACCAAGCACTAGTGGAGAAGGACCTACTAGGATATCTCGCTCCCCTTCACGGTCCCAGTCACGATCACGGTCACGGTCACCCTCAGGTTCTGGATCACGGGAAAACCCTGAAGAGGAGGATATGCGTGTGTCGACACAAGAAGGCGAGAGAGCAGCCCAGTATTCTACCACCGACGATTCAATGCCTCCCAAGAAAAGGAATTACATGGTGTTCTCTGAAGAGCAAGAAAAGGAGCTGGCCGAGTGGTTCCAGGAACATGCATACCTGTATGATAAAGGCCTGAAGATGTTCTGAAACCGGGAGAAGAAGGATGCTACGTTCCAAGAGAAGGCAAAGTCACTCAACGTCACTGGTAAGTTGAAAACCTCAAAGTGTGTGTTTGTGTGAAACTGTGCAATATAAATGTGTAAATAGAACAAAAAAACAAGTGTTTCTCAATAAAATAAAATTGACATTGTGTGCGGAACAATGTTGGTTTATGTTAATAGTGTAATAATTGGCTGCCATGATTTCAATAAATTTATCATTTGCATTACATATTTGTTTTATTGCATAGTCATGCACACACACGCGAATAGTGTAAAGAATGTTCTTTGTGACATATTTGGTGCTTTTAAAAGTGTACTAGATTATAACCTGTTTGACGATGCTTTCGGTGACATATTTCATCTTATATTAAAGTTTCCTACATATAACCTGTTTAAAGTAACTAGGAATAATTGCTGGTGCTGATTGCCAGCAAATTTTCTATTGTCCAACACTTTTAACAAAATTTGTCAATGTATATGTAACTATTTATTAACAGTTTTTGTTCTTCTTTAACCACAGTCCCTCAGCTGAGGCTATGGATTAAAAGGATGAAAACCCGGTATGGCAAGCTCAGCAACCTGAAGTCGAGGAAGAAGGTGAAGTACCATACAGAGAGGGACAAGTGGATCTTGGCGCATTTCAGATACCTGTATCGCCAAATTGCCAGGGTGAAAGGGCGAACGAACGAGCAGGTAATTAAATATATTTATTTAATATTGCTACAATTAATTCAGATATTTTAGTGACATTCCTGATTTGATGTATTACACACATTGTATTTTTACTATGTAATTTAAACTCGGTCTGATCAATACATACATTTTACAGAGTAAACATTAATAATTTATTAATTAAAATGTAAAACTTGCAAACTAAACAAACCAAAATAGGGACAAGGACAATATAAAGTCAAATTAAATTATCAAAATCGCTATGTGGAAACAACGCTTACTAAAATGAAAATTATTAAATAAAAGAACACAATCCACCACATAGGGTGTACATTACTACATGAGCAAGTTAATCTGTTTCCCAAGTAAACTAATCGCACATATAACAACGCACTATCGTCACGTTAAAGGAAGTAGTCAAGTTTGGGAAGTCCGGGACGTTCTGGCAAATTTTACTAAACTCTGCATGAATAAAGAAACTACATGTTAAATGTCAAAATATTATTTAAAATCAAATTTGCAACATGACAAGACTTTAACAATAGTACAAAATACAAATATTGATAAGATATCTATACTATTACAAAATAATATATAAAATACAGTACAGCACTTACTAACGATAGTGCTATCGGGTAGGTACCTGTAAGCATAGCATGCCTCAAGTGACCCCTATCAATAACTACCCTACAAATAACCTACATTTATAGCACAAATAAACTAAGGAAATCGCAAAAGTAAGCAATTGATACTATCGACAATGAATACATATAATATAAAGACAAATAATTGCAAAATATGAAGTAACAAGAGATTTAAACAAAGAGTACTCTTTTAACAAGAACAATAAATTTAAAAAATCATCAATATTAATATTAATAATAGAAAAAGAAAAAGATAAACAATAAATACAGACAAAAAGTAAGCAGAGGTTATACAAGAAACTTCAAGTTAAAAATGCTTGATTAAAATTATTGATGTAAAATTTTAGAATACAGGCACAATAATTGACCCTAAAAAGATTAAATTTATGGAACAATTTACTTGCCTCAAAACCTCTGTCCACTAAGAGTCTGTATAGTAACCTAGCTCTAGCCCAAAAGTCATCTACTTTAGTGCAGATTTTACAAAATCTTATTAATTGAGAATAAAAACAATTATAAGTTATTTTACTATCGATATTACTACTAGGGAAAGGAAAGTTTAGTACGTTAAAATTAAAATCATCAACTTTGTGATATACTTTAAGTATGCACTGTTCATTAACAATCTCTATATTTATATCAAGAAAATTTTCAACTTTATAATTTACGTTACATTGTGTGAGGGGAATAGAATTAGGGTAAATAAGTTTAGCAACTTGATTAAAATTTAACAAATTGCAAACGAGAATATCATCAATATATGTACTATTATTACTTAACAATTTAGCAAGTGCTAATTTTTCTGGGATTTTATTTTTCTTGCTACTGTCAACTAAGTCTTTTATATATTTAAATTCTAAAGCAAGCAAGAATAAGTCTGCAATTAAAGGGCTAGCATTTCCACCCATAGGAATTCCTAATATTTGTTTGAAAATGTACGGCCCGAATCTAACATAAGCATTGAAAAGGAGGAATTTAAGGGCATCTTTAAGTTTAGTTCTATCAAAATATACAGAACTAGTGGGAGTAGAGCTAAGTGATGCATTATTAAAATATGTATAAACATGTATGAAATAATTACCATTCCTAACGAACCTGTCAAAGTGAAAATCTATAATAAAGCAAAGCTCTGAATATACTAAATCTAAAGGCAAATTGGTATACAAAGTCGAAAAGTCGAAGCTATGTACCGAGGTAACTTTCGGCATGGTATTTATTTTATCAATAACTTCTAACGAATTGTCAACACTCCAATAATAGTTAATGCCAGTTCTTCTCATGATGGTATTACAATATATTTTATGAGTACTTTGTGACAATAATTTGAGTGTTTCATTAATCAGGGTTATTTTCTCTATTTATCAAATGATCACTTTAAATACATATTCATATGTTTTTCATACTCAAAATACTAAGGGTGAGGAAAAACATATTTTATTCATTTACATTTTATTTATATTTCTTTTGTTCATCTACCGTCACCGATCCATTGCCAAGGTCAGATTCTCCGAGTTCCGCAGTGAAATATCACATCTGTAAAGAAATAAGGACATATATTATTACTGATTTTATAAAGAAAATTCGGACAGGTTGGGGGACAGGTACCCTGACCATGTATCGAACACAATGACCACAGGTATATTTTGGGAGATATTTTGGGCTTTTATGGTCTTGGAAAAAGCGTATGATCGTGTGGACCGTGAAGCAATGTGGAAGGTGTTAAGGATTTATGGAATAGGAGGAAATTTGTTAGAAGCAGTTAAGAGTTTTTATGAAGGGAGCAGAGCATGTGTGAGAGTAGGAAATGGTGAGTTGAGTGAATGGTTTGAGGTAAAGGTAGGTTTGCGACAGGGTTGTGTAATGTCATCATGGCTGTTTAATATGTTTATGGATGGTGTGGTGAGGGAGGTGAAAAGGAGAACTATGGGAAGAGGATTGGGTTTAGTAGGAAAGAATGGTAGAGATTGGGAGTTGAATCAGTTGCTGTTCGCTGATGACACAGCATTGGTGGCGGATTCTGATGAGAAACTGCAGCGGGTAGTCAAAGAGTTTGGTGTGGTTTGTGGAAGGAGGAAACTGAAGGTGTACGTCAATAAAAGTAAAGTAATGGTGTGTAATAGGGGAGAGCATAGGGTGAATCTAGATGTGAGGCTGGATGGGGAAATATTGGAACAAGTAGAGTGTTTTAAATATCTAGGAGGAATGATAAGCAGGAGTGGAGGTATGGAAGTGGAGGTAAAACAGAGAGTGTGTGAAGGAAGGAAGGTTTTCGGAGCAAGGGGAAGTATGTGGAAGACGAGAAATCTCGGAGTGAAAATAAAAAGTGCACTGTATCAAGGAATTGTTGTGCCAACAGTGATGTATGGGGCTGCGACATGGGCTCTGAAGAAAAAGGAGAAAAGAGGGCTGGATGTGATGGAGATGAGCTGCTTGAGGAGTATGTGTGGAGTTACTCATAGAGACAGATTGAGGAATGAAGAGATACGTAGGAGAGTGGGGCAGCAGGAACATTTGTCAGCCAGAGTGAACAGAAGGGTGCTGAGCTGGTATGGTCATGTTGAACGAATGGGAGATGAAAGGCTTACAAAGAGAATATGTGAGTCAGGTACAAGGGGAGATAGAAGGGCAGGAAGAGGATGATAGAGGAATGACTATAGATCAGGCAGGGGAAGTGGTGGTGGACAGGAGTGAATGGAGAATGCTTGTGAATAGTTGAGTGAACACGTGGTCATTTGGAGTAGATAATAGTTGGACTAGATAATAGTCCATCAGGCGCCTGGCCCGGGGAGACGATTAATATGAAGGGTGCGCCTGGAAGTGTGGTGGGAGGGCTTGTGGCTTTGGCCCCGCTGCATGTCTGCCTGCCGAGATCGGAACTTCTCTGGGTGGTCGGGGGCCGGGGGAGTGCTGGAGCGACCTTGGTGACCCTGGTCTCTTGGTTTTCTCCTGGGTGACCTGGATGTGTGTGAGTTTGTGCTTTTTATCTGTGTTTATTTGTTGTTTTATGTTGTTTTTGTGTTTTCCCTGTTCTTGCTCTGTCTTGAGTCGGCTACCCCCAAAATGGGGATTGGGCCTGAGCATATAGATAGATATTTGGGAGAACTGGGCACCGTCACCACTAGGTCATGACCGAGTGGTGACGGTGCCCAGCTATCCGTAATATACGAGGGGTCAGTGGGTTCGAAACCTGGTCAGGGTATCTCTCTCTCAACCACCATTATTATTATATTCCTGTGCATAATATTATCTTTTGTCTTCAGTTTGACGATTGTAGACCGGCAAAGGACAGGGGTGGCGACAGCGACGCGACAGTATACAGTATACACTGTACAGTATATATATGTACTTTATATATATATATATATATATATATATATATATATATATATATTGAGTATATATCACAAGTACACGTGAGCCACTAAATGTTTCTAATCTCTCAGTGGGGTTCGAACCGCCGACCGTCAGGACGATAGCCGATGCTTTAATCAACTACACCACGGCAGTCTAAAAGTAGTTGATTAAAGCGTCGGCTATCGTCCTGACGGTCGGCGGTTCGAACCCCACTGAGATATTAGAAACATATATACTGCATACTGTATACTGTCGCGTCGCTGTCACCACCCCTGTCCCTATATATATATATATAATTATATATGTGTGTGTTAAACGTATGCTACTATGAATGAGTCTGACTTGGTGTTGGGTCCTTGTACCCTCGTTATCTCGCGGTTATAATAGCTTATAGGAATGAAGCCTGATAATATTTTACCAGCTTGGCATTTTGCCACGAATCACTATGTATCTATCTATCTATCTATTGCCTGACGCCGTGATCCCCGAAGGGGTGGCCACGAACGAACCGCCCCCATGCACCTCTGTCCCCAGTCAGTCGACGCCCCTCCCCCCAACCAGCACCGCCTTCGTTCATGTAGTTCCTCACTCCATCCTTCCACCTCATATTCGGTCTACCTCTCCCCCTCTGTCCCTCCACCTCGCTCTCGTACACCCTCTTAGTCATTCTCTCGCTTTCCATACGTTCCATATGGCCGAACCATCTCAAGTTGTTCCTTTTCACACTTTCCAGCACATCTACCTCCACACCACACCTCCTTCTTACTTCCTCATTAGTCTGTCTATCCCTCCATGTAACTCCGCACGCACTCCTTAAGTAATTCATTTCCACTGCTCTCACTCTTGGTCTGAGTCTCTCAATGTCTCTCAATGAGTATCACAATGTATACTTGGAGAAATTGTTTTGCTAGCTTGTATTCGTTTCTCTCATTTCCCGATATCAATGTTATATTTGTTTTACCCAGAAGAACAAATATTACATTGCCACATTCATATACAGTATATACATTCCCAGTATTCGTTAACATTTGTCCCCCACTGAATATGTTGGCTGGCCTGGGGACAGGTGAGGAGAGGGTGGGTATCAGATTTCACGCAGATAGGCTGACGACACACGCAAACAGAGTCGCACCCAGACTTTAGGTCAAGTTGACACACAGGGTTTGCAGCCCTGTTTGGAATGTCTGACAAAGTAATGTATGAAAGGATTTGTGTATGAATAAATAATTATATATTTTTTATGACCGTTCCCTTTCTCTTTTTCACACAGGTGTTGAGGGGTAGGGTGTCTCGAATGGCGGACCTTGAGGCACAGGTAGAGAAACTAACAAAGAAGAAGACGCCACTGGAGGAGGAGGTTGTGATTCGGGGTGTTCATGATGACCACCCTAAAGTCCCTTGAATGCCAAATAACAAGGAAATTCATAAGCAATGCCCTTGACAGGCTCAGTAATAGCTGAAAAGACAAAAATAGCACTGGAAAGTGCTGAATGAAATGAACTTTCAAAAGTTCGGGATTCAGCACCAGTTGCAAATAATACTCCGAGCAACCTCCTCCTCCAGCGCAACAACGACAGCTCCATACTACTCCAGTGCAAGCAGCAGCAACCGCACCGGCCCAGGAACCGCATCCAGCCCCATGCCCAGGTCTCATGAACATGATATATCACCCTGCCTCCTCACGTCTGGACATCAGCCAATGGGTTGGCACCCCAGCCTACCTATGCAACAACAACAACAACCGACTCACAGGCTGACACACAGCCCGAGTTTCCGAGGGGTCACACCTGGGGCTGGTCTAATGCCCCTCACCATCGCTACCCCTCAACCTCCACCTACAACTATCAGCCACCTGCTCCACCTGTGTCGACATACCAGACACTCACCATGGTCACTTCACAAAACTCCAGCAATATATCTCAATTACCCCCAACCCCAGAAGCCGATTTACATCGGATACTAAATGAGGCTGGTATTGCTTCACCCCCACCCCCACACCCAACCCCACTTGTAGCTGCAGAGGAGTAAAATGTGCAAACCCCAAAATCTACGATGGAGTGAACACATACCGAAACGCATGTTTATCGCCATTACATACAAATAATTGTTACAAATTGTGAATGAATTTATTGAACAAAAATGAAATGAACAAATTTATTTGGATGTTCGGTCTTGTGAATCACGAAAATGTAAACAATGAAAGTTAGTTTTGGCTAACTTTGGCTTGTTTTCATATATCGTGTCACATGACCAAACATTGACAAAAATGTATACATTTTTCGGAACAACATTTATCCCCATTGCAGTTTTGCATCACTACACACCCTTTCATCTCTTTCATAGGTTCATCATCATTTTACAAATTGCCTATTTTTAAGTTTTCTATACATATATTTCTTGAGTTTTTTGCAGTTTTTGAATAAGCAAAATTAAAATTCATTATCATTTTCAATTATCCATTTACACTAACCTTAGACATCTTGCCAAGAGACACGACCTGCTCCTGAGGTGTAGCAGTCCTTGAGGTACAACCTCACTTTCTTCCCTGCTGCCGAGGAAGTATTCCTGGCAAGGGGTTCAAGTGAGGTCAGCTCCCCCTCTTGCCTCCACGAACCAGGGTTGACACGGCAACTACCATGGTCCTCCTCATCCACCCGCCCGATGTTGTGGGTCTGGAAGCGAGTCCTGAGAAGGTTGTGGAGACAACAAATTGCCATTGCTGCTGACTCTACATTCTTAGGCTCAAGGAGAATAGTAGTCAGCAGTAGGCGGAACCTAAAATATAAGAGGAAAAGAAAAGATTAGTTTAAAGAATGTAAATTAGATTAACAAAATAAATTATTGCATTTTATAGAAACTGACATATGAGTACGTGAAATAATAGACAGACATAATTATGATTATGGTAAATAATAAAAGAAATATGACCGAAATCCTCATGTGATAACCTAAATTTATATGATGGGTATTTAAATAATACGATACAAAAAATAAATATATATATATATGGGTAAATATTTCTACACACATATATACAGTATATATATTATGTAATCGAGAATTTAAATAGATTATATAAGCCAGATTAGTATATTAGTTAAGTTTCCCACTCATGTGTTTGATTCTCGAGAGTTCTAAGCCTGTCTCTCCCAGCCTTGCGTCATTACACTCACGAGTTCAGTAGAATATTCTAGTTTCTCTGGTGACATATATATATACCCCTGAGTCCTCGCAGTTTTCACTCTCAGACCTACTGACTCATCACGCCTGTTCTCTCTCTGTACATACAGTAGTTACTATACCTAGTGAAGTGACATATCTCTCCTGGCTACCTTCAAACGCTTAAGCAGTCTGCATTCCTGTTCTGTGATTGGGGAGTTGAGTATATTATAAGTGTATCCAATATCATAGCCTATTATTATTATTAGCGATATTGTTGTGTATTAATCATAAGTTAATCTAGTGATCAATTAATAATTATTTATCATTGAGTTTTCTGTAAATTCATATTTTTTGTATTTCCTTTTGATTGCATTTATTAATATTATAAGTGTAAAGCATTACATCAATTTGTGATTAGTTTCCAAGCTTGTGAATTTGATCACATTAATTTAGTTACCCCTTATTGTATTTTTTCAGAAGGAATATTTTTCTCAAGTGATATTTTAGTGTTTATTTAACTTTTAAATAGTTGTAATAATTACTTGTATTGCTTTTATTAATAGTGTGTGCATTTCCTTAAGTTATTAAACATATAGTATCCATTTTCAGTGATCTTGAGATAATATTAATTCGTATGTGATATAGCCATTTCAACCCTTGCATTGCTTCAGTAAAGATATATAGTTATTTATTTTTCACTTGCATATTTTCTGTTAATCATTCTTTTTGTTACTAAGCCAAATCTTAGTGCATTATATATTCTTATTGCTCGTCCTGAAGAGACTGATTTTATTGTTACATTATAATACTTACTTTAATTAAACTAAGAGTTTTTAATCTAGTTTTCCTTGAACCTGGATATTTTGAGTGTGTTCTGACATCAGTCTTGAATTTCATATTTAATCTATCGTTTGTGCCATTTCACCTCATCCATAAACATAACAATATATATATTTACAGTATACAGTATATATATATATATAGATCCATACTATGACTTGACTTGTTTACCTGTTGGCCATGGTCCCGAACCCATTCCCAACCATTCGCCGAGCTCTTGAGAGGCGGTAATTGTAGATTCGCTCTTCCCGTGACATTTTGCGGTGAGGGAAGGGTTTCATTAGCCAGGTGCGAAGCTCGAAGGCATCGTCCCCGACTGTGAAATACGGGACAAGGTGATCCCCACCAGGTAGAGGTTCAGCCTTTGGAACTCCCGCACAGCCCTCCTCGAGTGCAGTATGCAGTGGGGTGTCAAGGAACACACCCCCATTCGATGAACACCCGTGGGCTCCAACATCAGCATACAGAAATCGATAGTCGGCATCAGCCAAGGGCATGAGGACTATGAGTGGAACTTCTTGTAATTGAAGAATTTGGAGCCCCCCTTGGCAGGACATTTGATGGCAATGTGTTTGCCATCCAGGGCACTGCAGGTGTGTGGGAAGTCTCAGTGGAGAGAAAATTGGTCCGCCACTGCCTTTCACTCAGCAGGTGTCTTTGGGCATACCATCACCTCCCCTATGTATTATGCAACAATTGCATCGCACACTTCAGGGACGAGCTTGGAGATGGTATTTGGTGCAACTCGGAAGGCATAGAAGAGGTCTGTGTATGTGTTTCCAGAGGCCAGGAATCACAGCGTTATTGCAAGCCGCAAACCTGGTTCAATACTAGCACGAAAGGTAGTGTCCTGCTTGGCAATCCTTGGCCCGACACAACCAAGCACCTCCCTAAACATAGCGACGGGCATCCTCATGAAGTTCTTGAACTTATCACTATCCTCCTCTGCCAAATCCACCATCAATCTATGATACACGCCATAGTCTTCTCGACGCAAAAGCATAGGTCGGTCAAACCACCTCCTCTTGCTTGCTAATTTCTTCTTCAGCTTCCTTTCTTGTTTCCTTTTGATGAGTGCCGCCAGCAACTCAATCTCTGCATATTCACGCTCCAACGCCAGAGCCAAGGGTAGAAGAGCATTGGAGGTTGTAGGGAGTAGATCCATGGCGCTGTGGTAAAAGTTTGGTTGTGCGGTACGGTAGAGCTGATGAGAAAGACCAGAGCTCTGCCAGCCTATTTATACCCTACCTTATCTGCCTCTTCAATTACCAAATAATCTTAGGTCGCATGTGCGATCACGGGAGAAAGTATCTTCGATAGTTATCAGGCATTCGCCATACTCGCACAACCTTCGCGGTGTTTTCGCATCACATCGTCCAACACTTGCAGGACAATCGCCGTGGCATCACGACTGTCGCCATCATCGGTCGCCACATTCGCTCTGAATCGCCTCCAATTGTCACACACCATTCGTCATTATCGCCTAAATAGTCGATGCAATCGCTCTGTGATCGTACTTCTCTCGCACGGCAATCGCTAAATCGTCTTTTTTGCCTTCATTAGCTTCTGCATAACCCCTATTCGCCGCGAATACTGGACATAGACAAAAAAATACTGTCGCCGGGTATTCGCCATCGAAAAGTCGCTCAATGAGATACCGCCTTTTGTAGCCTGTGGCGGGTAAGTTATTAAGCTTGGCACGCAAATACTAATATTTGAATAGAGTACCTCACTAGATGGAATATTACAAGTCCTCAGATACTCTTGGCTCTATTTACTGTTAAGATAACAGAGCCATCAGGTGTGAGGAAACTGCCCATTGTCTGTCCATGCCCGGGTCTCGAACACAGGAGCTTTAAGTTATGAGCAGAACACGGTAACTATTAAACCACAAGTCAACCCAAGTGTGTTCTATTGTACACTGGAGAAATGTTATAATAACCTCCTAACTACGTGAGGGCCTTCCTTAGCTTAACCCCCTGGATACCAGCGATGCATCACGTGCGTCGGCAATGTATGTAACGCTAAACCCCAGCACTTCATAGGGCGCGTCGTGGTTAATTACTCCGGTCCTAGGGCACCTAGAGGGCTCAGATTTATATTGTATGGGAACTGTGTAAGTATCCCACGCAACAATGCCGATGGTTGAAAACCTTCAAAGTCCAGCCACTTGCACGTGAGCATGCAAAAACCTGTTTTTGCATGTTTTTGGCTACCCATTTCCCCTCTTGTAATTCCGACTTTCGGGGGCCCCGTAGGACCCCTCAATGCCCTAGGGGATCTTTTTTTGTGTGTTTTCCTTAATTTCTAACTCATTCGTGGTGTTTTCTGGAAAACAAATTTGTTTACAACCTGCTGGTCGTGGGGTGTACATCTATTATTAATTAGCTGGTGTTCAGTGGGTTAATTAAGTAGTTCAGTGTTAGTCTGAATATAATGTAATCAGGACATCACTTCATTGAAGGGTTTACTCAAGATAGATTTAAGCCCTTTAGGCCTACTACGAGACCTCTTTGTAAAAAGGAAAGAATTATCGGCCAACTATATCGTTCCCTTTATAGGGAAGCCATGAATACACCAGTATCGTAAAGAAAGTGTTGAAAACATTTTTGTTTGTCAGAGCTTTATGAATTGGTTTATGAATATAATAAATACATTTTAGCATTTTGTAGATTGACCGCTATGAATCGTTACACTCGGACCTGGAGAACATCGAGACTACTGTGGTGTTTGATAAGTGGTTCAGAAAACCACAAAAAAATGGGCTCGCATGTTCAAACACCTTATCAATTATGTCATACAAAGGTACTATTAAGCAATAACCAGTAATAATTTAACTTTGTATAAATCTCCAAGTTCAACTAAATATATGTTTTCACTAATAGGCATTATCTGAGTTCTTAAAATCAAGATGATCCTACTATATTTATTTCCAATGACCATATTTTCTACATTAAACTGACTGGGGGTTTCTAAATTATCGAGAAAAAGAAAAGACACCCCAATAGCGAAAGAGGAAACAGTAGAAGAAGAAGGACAAACTGAAGTAAAGAAACCGAAGAAAACGACAGAAGAACGAAAGAGAAAACGAAAGGAAAAGCGGAAGACTAAACAAGACCTCACATCAACACCTGGACGCTCAACGCCTAACCAACCGACACGTGTGGCGACACCCAGGGACGCCCGAGTCGCCACAATGACAACAGAATGTCCCCCGACCCCAGGGAAGACGATTCACCCCACTAATAAAGCTACAACACACCACCTAAAGGAAGACTAGTGATTAGCCAGTGTAACGTTAACCACTCTGTTAGAACCGCATGGCTTGTCCTACAGTGACTCGCTAGGATCGCCAGGGCAGTGGATGTGGCTACAGTTGATGTATTATTGTGTGCTTTATTTCATATGAAAGCTCGTGTCATAGGCAGTCCAGAAAGGCTCATTGTTTTCGCCCATGTCAAGGCTTTATATATTTAATTGCAAAGTATATGTTTTATCATTAAGTAGTAATGATAGGATTTGAGAGAGAGAGAGAGAGAGTAGAACAGAGTGAGAGGAGGCGCGCAGTGTTTTTTGCCATGCTTGATGACGTCACGGCTGGCTGGCCTGGGATTGGTTGGAGGAGTTTTTTACCATGCTTGGTGACGTCATGTTTGGCTGGCTTCTTTGTCATTGGCTGAATGAATGTTTACTGCTTTGTCTACGCGTTGCGAGCTAGTGCTAGTATATATACAGCTCTCTCGCCACTCTCTCCCTCAGATCTGGTTTCTAGAACGCATCCCTCTTTTCCCTTTGATATCTGTCTCCCTCTCTGCACCTGAGAACCTTTTCCTCTGCCTATCTCTCTCATTTTCCATATCTTTCACCACCTTTTATTAATATTATACCCCCTCTGGTTAACTCTGCATAATCAGCTTCATGCTGGCCAGTTGTATTGTGCGTTAAGGTATTATATAACCCATGTATGTTAGTTGTTAAGATAAGTTGATCACGAAGCATTGGTTGGCATTCATATTGTTCAGTACCGCTTCCTATAATTATTAGTGTTCTGCTGGATTAGATAATGCTAGACTAGGAGTCTGATACTATAAGGTATTGTTTCCGATGAGTGCTGGCTTTAGTTAAAAGCTGCACGACATACCTGAGAACTGGAGTTGATTGGGTAAATTCTAGTCTGTGTGCCATTGAGAATAGAGCATGCATGAATGAGGGCTTTTTGCCTATACCATTCTGCACTGTTCTAAGCTCGTTGTTTGTCTTTGAGGTACGCCAGGAGAACGCTTAATACTTCGGTATAAAGGTTTCTCAAGAGAGCTACCCTTCATTATAACATAATACTTGACGCACAGACTTGAGATTTGCACTAGGCTATGTGGCATGCCATGCGCACGAGTATCTCGTATCATTGACTCTAGCTAGACTTTATCAGTCACAGTAGACATTAAGTATATTAAACCAATTACTCTTTTATGCATACCCGTTAATGATTACACAAGCATTTCGCAGCCTAGTTTGATGTATTGAGACACAAACGACTTAGGCTCTTTTTGTTGATAGGAATACTGCATTGTCGCGGCGAATATTATTATTGTTGTAGCGTTTAGGATATTCTTGGCTCCGACTGCATTATATATCCTTCCTTTTTGTGTGCATAGCCTGCACGAGCATTGTTCCGCTGTCTGACTTTTAGGGTTCCATTTCCAATTCGAGCATCTTGATAGCATCTAACATTTAAAGAAGATTCCTGGTTGGTGTTGAAGGACTTTAGTGCACTTTCTTTCATGCAGGAGTGCCTGACATTTATTGATTAAAGTAACGTAAGCTGTACCTTCTCTTACCACCTTACTTTGCAAACCATTACCAAGCACCTTCGGTTATAGGTAGTAAGGTAGTAGTGGGGAGATTGTAGGCACCAATCGATCAGGGCTAGACCCAGGTGAGGTTATAGGCATGTGATAAAGAGTCGCTGGAGCTCCTGTTTCATTTGCTTGGCCTCTCTTACTGATTTTCTTTGTGCCTCATTTACACTGAGAGCAATCCAGCTAGCTCTCACAAACACCTCCTCCTCCTATCCACTTCACTACACTAAACATGCACACCACACTTCATTCCTCCACACCAAAATTAAAAAAACACAAAATGATGAATTGTAGCCCAGCCTCGGAGTCCCCAGGGGGGGGGACCATAAATGCCCCCTCACCCGACCGACCATCCCCTGACGACCCCACACAATTACCTGGACCTCGGCCTGTTACTCTTTCTATTAATTTCTGCAACATTCGCAGACTTTCCTCTAACTTTCACTCTGTTGAGCACCATCTCTCCTCCTATAAACCTGATCTTCTCTTCCTCACCGAAACCCAGGTGTCTGTAGCAACATCCAGCAACCCCTTCTCTGTATCCTCCTACTTTCTCTATCCTAGTTTCAAAGCCAAAGGCGGATGTTGTGCATATGTGCACAACAAACTCACTTGCTCTCGTGTTCCCAATTTCGACTCCTTTGAATTCTCAACTTTATGGCTCAAACTTTCCTGTCATTCTCTTACTAAATATTTTTGTGCTGTCTATCTTTCCCCTAACTCTACCAACTTTCCCAAATTCTTTGACTATCTAAACTCTACAGTGGAACACATTCTATCCATTTCTCCTTTCTCAGAAATCTCCATCTTAGGAGATTTCAACGTTCACCACCGCCAATGGCTCTCCTCTCACACTACTGATCCACCTGGTGAACAAGCCTACGTCTTTTCTATCCTAAATGACCTAGAGCAGTTAGTTCAGCAACCCACCCGTATCCCGGATCGCATCGGAGATCGGCCCAACATTCTTGACCTGTTTCTAACTTCTAACCCTTCTTCTTATACTGTCGATCTTTTCTCTCCTTTGGGCTCCTCCGACCATAAACTTATCTCTGTCACCTGTCCTATCTCTCCAGTACAGCCACCCGATCCTCCTAGCCGGCGGCGCTTGTGGCACTTTGGCGCTGCCGACTGGGAGGCTCTTCGGCAGTACTTCTTTGATTTCCCATGGAATGATTTCTTCTTCCATGGCCGAGGACCCTCGGAGAGTGCTGAACGCATTACCGAGGTAATCCTATCGGGCATGGAAGCATACATTCCATTCTCTTTCTCTCAGACTAATGCTAAAAAATCTTAGTTTACTCACGCCTGTTCTACTGCTGTCCGCAATAAGGAGGAAGCATTCAAACGGTACCGACGCCTTAAAACTCAAGACTCTCATTCTTCATATGTTTCTGCCCGGAATCAAGCCAAATCTGTTCTTCGACTTGCCAAACACTCTTTCATCAATAATAAATGCACTGAACTATCCAACTCTAGCTCTTCCCAAGCTTTCTGGCATCTAGCCAAAAACCTCTCCAACAATTTCTCTTCCTCGTCTTTCCCTCCCCTTTCCCACTCTGATGGCACAACCATCACTTCTTCCTCTGACAAAGCTAAACTCTTCGCTCAAACTTTTGCTAGAAACTCCACCTTTGATGATTCCGGTGCTATTCCTCCCTCTCCGCCCTCCTCTCTCTTACTTATGCCTAATATCCTAATCTCTTCTAAAGATGTACTTTCTACCCACTCTGGGCTTAACACTAATAAGGCGTACGGTCCGGACGGTGTTCCTCCTGTTGTTCTCAAAAACTGTGCTTCCGTGCTGACTCCCTGCCTAGGCAAACTCTTTCGTCTCTGTCTATCCTCTAACATCTTCCCTTCATGCTGGAAGTTTGCTCACATTCAACCTGTCCCAAAGAAGGGTGACCGCTCTCAACCCTCCAACTATCGTCCAATTGCTCTTATCTCTTGTCTTTCTAAAGTTTTTGAAACTATTCTTGCTTCTAAATTTCTTAAGCATTTCTCTTCTCATAATCTGCTCTCAGATCGCCAGTATGGCTTCCTTAAGGGTCGCTCTACTGGCGATCTTCTTTCATATCTTACTAACTCTTGGTCATCCTCCTTTCGGGACTTCGGTGAGACATTTTCTATTGCACTAGGCATAACGAAAGCCTTCGATAGAGTCTGGCATCAATATTTAATTTCTAAACTACCCTCCTTCGGTTTCTATCCCTCCATCTGTGCCTTTGTCTCTAATTTCCTTTCCGGCCGTTCCATAGCTGCGGTTGTGGACGGCCATTGTTCACTTCCTCACCCTATAAACTCCGGTGTTCCTCAGGGCTCTGTCCTATCTCCTATTCTCTTTCAAATTTTTATAAATGATCTCCTTAACTGTACCTTAATTCCCATCCATTCATACGCAGACGACTCAACCTTACACTACTCCATTAGTTTTTCAGAACGCCCCAGCAATCCCTCAACGACAAACGTAATGAAGCCATAGAACTCTTAAATTCTGATCTAAATACTATTTCCAATTGGGGCAGAGAAAACCTTGTTAACTTTAATGCTTCCAAAACCCAATTTCTCCATCTATCTACCTGTCAGGATCTCCCAGCGGACTATCCCTTATTCTTCAACAATACAAAAATCAATCCTTCATCTTCTCTCAATATTCTTGGTGTCTCTTTTTCTTCTGCTCTCATTTGGAAGGACCATATTACCAGTCTTGCTAAGGCAGCCTCCCAGAAGCTGGGTGTGCTCAATCGCCTTAGGGGGTTCTTTTCTCCTGCACAGCTTCTTGCTCTGTACAGGGGCATAGTGCGCCCTTGCATTGAGTATTGTTCACATGTGTGGGGAGGTTCCTCTCACACCGCTCTCCTAGACAAAGTTGAAAGGAAGGCCTTTCGTATCATTAATTCCCGTCCTCTCACCAACTCTCTGCAATCTCTCTCTCTCCGCCGCAATGTTGCATCTCTCTCGCTATTCTATCGCTACTATAATAATCAGTGTTCCTCAGAGCTATCCCAGTGCATACCACCTCCTTTACGTAGGGCACGTGGTACCCGTCTTGCAACTCAATCCCACCCCTACTCTGTGCAACTCTCCAACCCAAGAGTGAAACGTTACTCTCAAACTTTCTTCTACTCAACATCTGAGCTCTGGAACTCTCTCCCAGAATCAGTCTTTCCCTCTTCCTATGACTTAAATTGCTTCAAACTCCGTGTGTCCAGGCATTTTGGCTCGAACGTCCCTTGATTTTGGCCCTGTCACTCTTTCAACTATGGGGGAGGCACTCGCTATAGGCAGTTATGCCTTTTGCCTCCCTCAATCACATAAAAAAAAATAAAAAATAAAAAAATAGGCTGTTTTTACATAACATTAAGCCTAGAGTAGACGCACATTTATTGAGAGTTTAATAACCTATTATTGCATATAGAACTCTGAAGAGCATTTGTGTTCTTTGTTCACTGGGAATATACATCAGAGGTTGGATCTAGCGCTTTCCGTTGTAGCATTTATGCCATTTCTAGTCCAATGAATAAGAGCCCTGATATATTTAAACCTCAGTCGTAACAAATGGCGACCTTACCTAGGATTTGGTGAACCTACATTTATTAGCAGGGAACATTTGTTGTTTTGGGGAATATTTTGCGGGGATCAGCAAGAATAATTTTTTTTTTTTGCAACATAGTATAGCCCTTGAGTATTTCCGAGAATGTTTGTGTGTATATTGAGGTATAAGAGTTTGGGGTGCTTCTTTTCTGAATATTGAGGTGAGAAATTTTTGTGAGCATCATGTCTTATACCGGATCAGAGGAGAATGGAGACACAGTACGTAATGTCGAAACTGAGGAACAGCAGCATGATGAAATGGTTAATCAGGTGAACTGTGAGGAGGATGCTAGGATATTTTTGCAATGGCCTGTTACTGCCGAGCGGTTGGAGGGTATTGATCGGTACGGTCTCCAATGCCTGGCCACAGCTATCGGTCATGCGGGTACTAGCAGCATGACCAGGGATAACTTGATAACGTGTGTACTGGGCAGGGTGACTGGTGAGCGAGATGGGTTGAGTGCTCAGAGCCCTTCGGCCATGCTTCCCCTACACTCGACTCCCAGCCATCCCAGTAGTTTGCCGACCCCGAGTATGCGTCCACAGTTGGGTGGTGACTGGCAGGGTGGGTTGCCCCTGGGGGGACCACCGGTAATTTCAAACATTGTAGCACCTTCACCTCCTCAAGGGTTATCTCCAGAATTATTGTTTCGGCTCGAATTAGCTAAGATTCAACAGCAACGAAGGGCAGGTGAGCTTCAGCAGCAATTAGAATTAGCCCAGATAGAAGTGAGAGCCAAGCTAGCAAAAATCAAAGCTGATTTAGAGTCGACTAGGTACTGTGCCGACATGGACGTAGAGAAGTCGCGAGTAGAGACAACGGGACAGCGACTTGGGGCTGGTAACCGTGTTCATGATCAATCTCTCTCGCACTTATTGAAACTGGTTCCGGTGTTTGATGAGAGTGGTGTAACAGAATTTTTCGCACGCTTTGAGAAGAAGTGCCAGGAACACCAGTGGCCAGAGAATAAATGGGCAGCACTTGTATCCTCTAGATTAATAGGCAAGGGTCTTAAAGCCTACGATGCGTTACCTTTGGAGTCATGTATTGTGTATGAGGATCTCAAGGAGGCTGTCCTCAGGGCTTTCGAACTGCAACCAGAAACGTACCGTTTGAAGTTCTGGGGTGTATCCAAGGGAAGAGATAGCACCTTTTTGGAACACGCCCGGGACTTGTCCGATACTATGGGGAACTGGCTCCGATCTGAGAAGGTAACAACATTTGATGGAATTAAGCAGTTAATGATGTTGGAGCAGTTCTTTAAGAGCACGGGCGGTGATCTAACTTTGAACTTAAAGGAGAAAAACCCAAGAACTCTAGTCGAAGCAGCAGAAATGGCTGATCGACGGCTGTCGTTGATTCGGGGTTGCGGGTCCTCACAGAAGTACGATGCAAGTGCTAGGGACCGTTATCCTCCTCCTCCCCGTAGCAATGACACATTTAAACAAAAGAGCAATGAAACTAAAACTGAATCCAAACCTAACACCACGCCGTATGAGAAGAGTCAGGGGCTTTTTACATCACAGTATAAGCCGAAACCAAAATTTATGTGTTTTAAGTGCCACCAGGAGGGTCATAAGGCAAATGAGTGCCCTAGTCGACCTCCTCCGGCAGCCGTGTCTTTTGCTCATGGCATTGGAGTGTTCAAGAGGACATCGGAGTTTGTTAGAGGCAATTCTTCCGAGGTAAATACACTGACAGTGCAGAAGGATCCGGAAGGCTTATTCCCTGTCCGTGATGCCTTTAGTGACCACAGGGGACTCGGTTGTGTGGCGTGGGGGGGTAGAAGACATGAGGTGAGAATTTTGCGTGACACTGGGGCATCGCAAACATTGTTGAGGAATTTCACTGGCAAACCTGTAAATACGGCGCGGGTGGTTGTGGTTCAGGGAGTTAATGCAACAAGGTCATACCCGCTTGTAAGAATGAAGATGGAAGTTGATGGTGTGACTCGTGAC
Organism: Paralithodes platypus; assembly: GCA_032716605.1. NCBI lineage: Eukaryota > Metazoa > Arthropoda > Malacostraca > Decapoda > Lithodidae > Paralithodes > Paralithodes platypus. The sequence goes on along the minus strand of CM064493.1, from coordinate 11,338,588 downwards.
CTGGATGTAGGAATTGTGGAGAAGTTACCTGTTGGGGGCGTCGACCTCCTTCTTGGCAACGACTTTGCGGGGCCTACTTCTGAGGCTCCACCCTTGGTTGTTGCCGAGAAGCCGGCCGACGTGAGTAGGGAGGAGCAGGAGTGGGTTGAGAAGTGTCAGGTGCAACCTATGGCGTGTGTTGTCACCAGATCTCTTGCATCCAGGGAGTCGCATTCTGGTCAACAGTCTTTAGACAAGCGGAGGAAAGGTACCGAGAAGGGGTTGAAAGTTGATGCGGTTGAGAGTTTAGTATCAACGGACATTCTCGGGGACTCTTTATTAGGACCGATTTTCGAGTCTGGAGAAGACCCATTAACTGTTACTAAGAAGGCAGAGGATGGGCTTAAAAAGATGAAGAGACAGCAACGATACACAGAGAGAGAGCAACGGGAGGCTAAATTCAATGTAAGAGGGGGGCATGAGCTGTTTCGCAAACACTTAGATAAGCTTGCTCCTTCGGACATTCGTAAATTGAAATTAGCAGACCCGGAGGTTCTTGAATGTGGTACCGGTGCTGTCGAGTTGGAGGAGGACAGTGATGCACAGTCGGGAGATGTAGCAACAAGGTATCCTGACGCGTACCCTATGAGAAATGGGTCGGCGAAGACGGTGGTCCGAAGCTTGCTAGTGTATTTTTCCCGGTATGGTTACCCGCAGGGGATTCAGTCAGACCAAGGATCCAACTTCACTTCTAGCCTCTTTGTTCAAGCAGTACCGCAGCATGGGATTGTTACGGTTGTGTCATCTGCGTATCATCCGGAGAACCAGGGTGTGTTCGAGCGATGGCACTCAGCCTTACAATCTGTGCTTCGTTGTTGTTGCTTTGAGAGTGGGAAAGATTGGGAGCTTGGCCTGCCATATGTTTTATTTGCTGCACGGGTGGTACCTGGGGAAAGTTTGGGATTCAGCCCTAATGAGCTCGTCTTTGGACACCGTGTCTCTCCATATGGTTAAAGAAATATGGGAGGGCACAGAAAAACCTTGTTCTATGCTCAAGTATGTCCTCATCAGTCGAGAACGGATGTTGCGCAGTCTAGAGTTGGCTGGCCGTAATTTGACTAGCTCTCAGGCCCTCATGAAGGACAGGTACGACCTCAAGGTTAAGCTCAGGGAGTTTCACGTGGGTCAGGAGGTGTTGATTCTACTGCCCCTTGTAGGTCATCCCTTATCCGCGAAGTACACTGGTCCTTATAGGGTGGTTGAGAGGCAATCGGACCTGGATTGCTTGGTGGCCGCTCCAGACAGACGTAAGCGCAATCAGTTATGTCACGTTAATCTCATGAAGGAGTATGTGAGGCACCCCCCTGAGCCTCTCACTGTGCCTGTGATGACGTTTAGCAGTCAAGGTGGAGAAGGAGAACGGGACAGTCAAGCTCAGCTGGAGGATAACTGGAAGGATAAGAAAGTCAAATGGGCGCCTGAGTGTGAGAAAGCGTTTAGAGTAGTAAAACACCTGTTGTGCACTAACCCGATCCTCAGGGCCCCTGACTTTAGCCTACCTTTCCAACTAGCAACGGATGCTAGTGGTGTGGGGGCTGGTGCCGTCCTTATGAAAATGGACGATGATGGGCTGGAACATCCTGTTAGTTTCTGCTCGGAGAAGTTCAATTCAGCCCAGGGAAGCTGCTCTGTTGTCGAGAGGGAGCTGCTGGGAGTTGTGCTTGCACTGAGGCATTTCGAGGTCTATGTTCCAGCCTATGGTCCGGTCGTTGTAGTTTACACAGATCATCACCCTCTCAAGTTCTTGGACCAGTTTCACAATCGGAATATGAGGCTGACCAGGTGGTCACTAAGGTTATTGGTATATAACCTGGACATACGCCATATTGCCGGTTGTGACAACGTGGTTGCAGATTGTCTTTCAAGGGTATATGATCCTGGGTAGATTGACACACGGGTAGCCTCCTGCTTTAGTTTGAATAGTATTTTGCGCTTGGTGCTTGTTGGCTCGCGGTTGTAGCCCAGCGTATTGGGTCGTAAAGCAGGAGTTGAGCGTTTGGTATAGAAAAAAAACTAGGCTTGCCCCTATAGTGCAGACGAAATACACAAATTAAAAACATAAAAATCAAATAAAAACTCTTTCTTTGATAGTTGAATTTTTTCAGTATGTTAAATAATAGCAGTAATTCTGAGTTGCACTCCTCTCAGAATGCTGGGCTAGAGAAGCTCGCTCTTGAGGAGCATTACTACATATGATTTAACCTATTGTGTTGGGGAGGGTTATAATTTTGTAAAATGTTTTGTTGAAGAACTCTGCCAGATATTTTACTGCCGCTGGGTGATGGGAAGTAGAGATATAGTATGGGTTCTAACCATCAGATTTTTTTTGAGCTTTGGGCCTCTGAGAAAAATCTTGGGGGTGTGTGACGTTAACCACTCCGTTAGAACCGCATGGCTTGTCCTACAGTGACTCGCTAGGATCGCCAGGGCAGTGGATGTGGCTACAGTTGATGTATTATTGTGTGCTTTATTTCATATGAAAGCTTGTGTCATGGGCAGTCCAGAAAGGCTCTTTGTTTTTGCCCATGTCAAGGCTTTATATATTTAATTGCAAAGTATATGTTTTATCATTAAGTAGTAATGATAGGATTTGAGAGAGAGAGAGAGAGAGAGAGAGAGAGTAGAACAGAGTGAGAGGAGGCACGCAGTGTTTTTTGCCATGCTTGATGACGTCACGGCTGGCTGGCCTGGGATTGGTTGGAGGAGTTTTTTACCATGCTTGGTGACGTCATGTTTGGCTGGCTTCTTTGTCATTGGCTGAAGGAATTGTTACCGCTTTGTCTACGCGGTGCGAGCTAGTTGCTAGTATATATACAGCTCTCTCGCCACTCTCTCCCTCAGATCTGGTTTCTAGAACGCATCCCTCTTATCCCGTTGATATCTGTCTCCCTCTCTGCACCTGAGAACCTTTTCCTCTGCCTATCTCACTCATTTTCCCATATCTTTCACCACCTTTTATTAATATTATACCCCCTCTGGTTAACTCTGCATAATCAGCTTCATGCTGGCCAGTTCTATGTGCGTTAAGGTCTTATATAACCCATGTATGTTAGTTGTTAAGATAAGTTGATCACGAAGCATTGGTTGGCATTCATATTGTTCAGTACCGCTTCCTATAATTATTAGTGTTCTGCTGGATTAGATAATGCTAGACTAGGAGTCTGATACTATAAGGTATTGTTTCCGATGGGTGCTGGCTTTAGTTAAAAGCTGCACGACATACCTGAGAACTGGAGTTGATTGGGTAAATTCTAGTCTGTTTGCCATTGAGAATAGAGCATGCATGAATGAGGGCTTTTTGCCTATACCATTCTGCACTGTTCTAAGCTCGTTGTTTGTCTTTGAGGTACGCCAGGAGAACGCTTAATACTTCGGTATTAAGGTTTCTCAAGAGAGCTACTCTTCATTATAACGAAATACTTGACGCACAGACTTGAGATTTGCACTAGGCTATGCGGCATGCCATGCGCACCAGTATCTCGTATCATTGACTCTAGCTAGACTTTATCAGTCACAGTAGACATTAAGTATATTAAACCAATTACTCTTTTTATACATACCCGTTTATGATTACACAAGCATTTCGCAGCCTAGTTTGATGTATTGAGACACAAACGACTTAGGCTCTTTTTGTTGATAGGAATACTGCATTGTCGTGGCGAATATTATTATTGTTGTAGCGTTTAGGATATTCTTGGCTCCGACTGCATTATATATCCTGCCTTTTTGTGTGCATAGCCTGCACGAGCATTGTTCCGCTGCCTGCCTTTTTGGGTTCCATTTCCGGTTCGAGCATCTTGATAGCATCTAACATTTAAAGAAGATTCCTTGTTGGTGTTGAAGGACTTTAGTGCACTTTCTTTCATGCAGGAGTGCCTGACATTTATTGATTAAAGTAACCTAAGCTGTACCTTCTCTTACCACCTTACTTTGCATACCATAACCAAGCACCTTCGGTTATAGGTAGTAATAGGCTGTTTTCACATAACATTAAGCCTAGAGTAGACGCACATATATTGAGAGTTTAATAACCTATTATTGCATATAGAACTCTGAAGAGTATTTGTGTTCTTTGTTCACTGGGAATATACATCAGAGGTTGGATCTAGCGCTTTCCGTTGTAGCATTTATGCCATTACTAGTCCAATTAATAAGAGCCCTGATATATTTAAACCTCAGTCGTAACACCAGAAAGAGAAGGAATCCTATCAACAAAGGTTCTGATCATGATAAATATATCTCCTTAACTATGTTTTTCATACCACGTTTTCCTACTAGAACAAGTCCTAGTAAATCACCCATATGTTAATATTATAAATATTAAATTACATTCTTATAACCATGTATATTAATAAGAAACAGAGACCTCCCTAGGTCTGTTAAATCTATACTAGCATAATGTTAAAACATAATCTCATGTTTACAATATCAATGTACAAAAACTGTACAACTACAATATACAATTATGTCGAGTTATTCTCAAGAACATTGTATGAATTGCTTCTTAGTTACAAGCCTATAGTCAGACCTTTTATGATACGCATGATACCTAGAAACATGATGATTATGCTACAATACCACCACTTATCATTCTTATGTTCTAATAATGTATACCGAGTAGATCTCATTTTTGTTCTTATTTTTCACACAACCTTTATTTGCATGCCTTCTCATTACTACCCTACTATAATGATAAACAAACTACATTGCCTTTTTCAATATATCATAGTCACTACGCTCCGAATACCCTGTTACATGTACCACGCATTTCCCGCCTTCACTCGTTTGTTTACATTCCTTGTAACGAGATACGCTTGCCAGGAGTACCAACATACACTCCCCGGGAGTACCAACCCCTCGAAATATTTACTCGCGTATACATACCATTATCTTGTATAGAGAACCATCTCTCTTAATCTTTTCTAGATAATAGAATAACCATCCTATTTATGTATTCATGTATATTGATTGTAACCCTACTAGAACGCTCATTTGTAATGAATATCCTGATGCGCATCCATGCCTTCACTTCTTGCATTATGCCCTTAGTGCACGGGATTTCCCACCTTGAATTCAAAGCCCCAGAAACCTTACCCCTGAACAAAAGTTCTATTATGCTGAGAACCTTATGACCCTGTTGTTTTCTATGATATGACGAATAAGCCTTTACATAAATCCTGTTCATATAAAATACCAACCTTGTACACTACTCATTTATCATCGAGTTATTTATAAAGTAAAGTAGAAGTGACCTCCCGCCAGAGCAAGAAGGACTCTCGATACTAACAGAGAATGCGCGCCCGCGCCCGCGCCCTTGCTTCCTTCAAAGGGAGAACGGGTACCCTTCAGTAATCATCAACACTATGCCATTAAAATCTGAGAGAAGTAAGCAATTTTGAGGCTTCTTGATCCCTGGCATACCACGTTAACCCCTAAATGTCGGCGCGCAACATAAGTCGAGTATAATAAATCTGGACTATCTGGCGGCGCGCGACATAGGTCATGTGGCAATTTCAGCACGTAATGTTGCTGAGAGAGAGAGACAAGTGGTGGCAGGAGAGTAGCGAGCGTATGACTGCTCCAGACCACCGCGGCGAACCTACTGACACGAATCCCACCTCCTCCCTCCCTCTCTCACTCGCTACATTCTGAATTGTATGGGGAAAGTACCGAATAACATGCTTTTTGCACTCGTGTTGCGCGGTTGTTGCAAGAAAACTAGCCATCATAAACGGATCGTTATGGTGTCATTGGAAAGCTCTGTTTATGCCCTTTCAGGGATAGATACTTGTTTTATGCTCTGGGTCTTATTTAGGCATGAAAATGATCACGTAAACAGCCCTATTTTGGCTAAAAACACCCTGCTGGGCGGTACATATAAATAGATCGCTAGGCCGCTAATAAGGTGTTAAGAAACCTCAAAATTACCCTCCCATTCAGTTGGATAGACGGCACGCCAAAAGTCTATATTATCTGAGAGTTAAAAATCCTATTAAGGGATCTTTGTTAATTGTGGCATACCATCAGTTAACATAGAGGCATCTAGTAGGCTGTACCTCCAGTAGTAAAGGTTGAAGTATCCGGTGACCGGTCAACTCAACCAGTAGACCATTTCAACCAGTAGCTCTCAACCAGTACCAAATCAACCAATACGGTTAGGTTAGGTTAGGTTAGGTTAGTATTATATTTTGGCACTGGTTTAGTTGGTCTGGGTTAATTTGGCACTGGTTGAGAGCTACTGGTTGAAATGGTCTACTGGTCGAGATGACATGGAACCGAAGTATCCAGGCATACCTACACTTCAACATTAATTATTGTAGCTACGGTAACTGTGTCCTATAAAAGGATCCTTGTTATTACTGGCATGCCAGTGACTAACATTGACGCCTTTTCTTAGGTTACACTTTTCATAGTAGAAAGTTGAGGTACCCAGGCATACCTACATCTCAACATTCTACTATTGAAAGTTTACAAGTGTCCTATAAAAGGGATCCTTGTTAACCCGGGAGCTGCGGGTAGACTCTTAAGAGTTCCCCCGGCGCACTGCGGGTAGACTCTTAAGAGCAGAGACTTTGAACACGTACCAAAACCGCGCGTTTATAGCCAGGCGGCTGAAAATTGGTGTGGGTATTGTACTACATGTCAACTCTCGATACCACCCCGCCAAACGCTCGCCCCGCACTCGTGCAAGCACCACCGCGCCAGTAACCACGCACTAGTCATGGAGCCTACACGTCCCTCACGCTCGCTCCCTGATGACACAACCAGCCCTCCTTCTGGTGGTGTTAGCCGCCGTGGAAGGCAGAGGGTGGCTGCCAAAGACCCTAGCTACCAGTACGACACGCCCTACAGCTCAGAGGACGAATCACCAGCACCAAAAGCACGTAAAACACGTGCAAGCAGGGCAATGGCACAGAGGTCATTGGTCTTTCGGGACACTGCCACCACGACCCAGGCCACTGCAACAACCACTACCACCACCACTGCCACCACTGCCACCCCTGCCACCCCTGCCACCGGTACCAGCGACGCAGGAGGCCGCCCTAGGGCTGCATTACCTGCGGGGGCAGGAAAAATTAAAGGCACGGGCGTAGGGAAGAGAACCCGTACGCCAGCCACAGTGCCCCTACCACCACCACCACCACCAGCCGCCCCTGGCCCAGCTGCCCCTGCTGCCCCTGCCGCCCCTGCCGCCCCTGCCGCCCCTGCTGCCCCTGCCGCCCCTGCCGCCCCTGCCCAAGGAACAGGGAAGGGGAAGGGGAAAGGGAGAGGGAAAGCGACTGGGAAAGCGACTGCTGGCCCTGGTGTCCCTGCCGCCCCTGCCGCCCCTGCCGCCCCTGCTGCCCCTGCCGCCCCTGCCGCCCCTGCCCAAGGAACAGGGAAGGGGAAGGGGAAAGGGAGAGGGAAAGCGACTGGGAAAGCGACTGCTGGCCCTGGTGTCCCTGCCGGCCCTGCTGCCCCTGCCGCCCCTGCCGCCCCTGCTGCCCCTGCCGCCCCTGCCGCCCCTGCCCAAGGAACAGAGAGAAGGGCGACAGGCACCACCATCATCTTGCCATCAAGGCCACGCACCACTGCTGCCCCTGCCGCCGCCGCCCCTGCCGCCGCCGCCGCCCCTGCCGCCGCCCCTGCCACCACCTCTGCCGCCGCCCCTGCCACCACCTCTGCTGTCCCTGTCCATAAGACTCCCGCACGTGCCAAAGTGACCCGGAAAAATCTTACACCATCTAAGTATGCCGCCCTGCTGTTTGATGGTGATTCGCAGGACATTGGCAGCCCGGGTTTCGACGACGAAGCCCTAGCACGGGACCAAGGGTGGGGGGATTTGGGAGTGGACAGTGGGAGTGAGTCCGACGTCGGTGACGAAAACGAGGAAGGGCATCGTCTGTCGAGTGAAGATGAGGGTAATGATGATGAAGTGCTGTATCGCGACCATGGAAGCGATATTTCAGACGCAGAAGAAGACGCAGACGACATTCCGATCCCTGGCATGCCTTCGTTCGATTGGTCTGACGGGGTCAATTTTGTACCTGACGTGCCCCAGTTCAATCCTGGGACGTCAGGAACAACTGACAACTGGCCCTGTGATGATCAAGCGAACGAAAGCGACTTCTTCCTCGCTTTTTTCGACATGGAGGTAATGACGTACATCGTTGCCCAAACAAACGCCTACTACAGGTGGGTGTTTGGCAGATTGGACGTCCTTTCTCCAAAAGCGAGAATACGAGGCTGGGTGGATACGACTGTGGCAGAATTTCTGACGTTCTTTGCCTTGTTGTTCCTCATGCCTCTGATCAAGAAGCATGTGTTGCAACACTACTGGAAGCACGACCCTCTCATCGCCACCCCAACTTTCAATAAGTTCATGACTCGTGACAGATTTTTGTTGCTGCTAAGATTTATGCACTTTGCAGACAACGAAAATCCTAACAGGATTGACAGGATATGGAAAGTTCGGGATGTGTTCACCATGTTGTTGGAGAGGTATAGGAAATACTTTTACCCCTTCCTCAATTTGGTGATTGATGAGTCGCTCGTGCTCTTCAAAGGACGTCTTGTTTTCAAGCAGTATATCCCCTTGAAGAGGCATAGGTTCGGAATCAAGCTCTTCGTGTTGTGCGACTGTGAAACTGGCATAGTGCTTGACATGATCGTGTATACAGGCACTGACATTGACATACCGAAAGCCGCTGCCAATGACCCCATGGGCATGTCAGGTGCCATCGTCAGGAAAATGTTGGCACCTTACCTGGGCAAAGGCCACATCATCTACACTGACAACTGGTATACTTCTCCTGCTCTCTGCCAGTTTCTTTATGACAACCAAACGGGGTCATGTGGGACTGTCAGAAAGACAAGAAAGTTTATGCCAAAGTTCACAGGTGATGTCATTCCTCTCACAGATGCCTCCTCCAGTGACACACCTTCAGAAGACGACCTGGCCAAGGAACACCGCGAGAGGCATGTGCGAAGAAGGCGACGAAAGGGGCAGAAATACAAGCAGCTCGAGAAGTGTGGGAAACTGATAGCCCTGAAGTGGAAGGATAAGCGAGACGTCCACCTGCTTTCCACCGTCCACACAGGTGCCCAGGTGGATTCTGGCAAAATCCACTACCGAACCAGGAAGACAATCTACAAGCCCGACATGGTAGTGGACTACACCAAAAACATGCGCCTGGTGGACAAGTCTGACTGTCAGCTGTCAGGTGTTGAGTGTCTGAGGAAGACTGTGAAGTGGTATCACAAGCTCTTCCTCCACCTAGTTGACATAACGATGCTGAACGCCTACAACTTGTGGTTGGTGAAGAAGGATATGGCCCCAAACCAGAAGCTGAAATTCCGGGAGTTCGTGTACAACGTCTCCTACCAACTCCTGGAGAAGTATGCCACCACCACTCACAGACGTACGGCATGGCGTGGGGATCACGTTCCTGACCGCATCCAGCTGGGTGTCGAAAGACACTACACAACCAACACCGAGCTGATTGGCACTCGTCACAGGCAGGTGCAGTGCACCGTCTGCAGCTCCAGTGTGAGGAAACCCCATGTGACCAAAAGAGTCACCTCAATGTGCGCCGAGTGCAAAGTTGCACTCTGCCTGGGTGACTGCTTCAGGGACTACCACACCTTCAAGAACTACTGAGTGTCGGCCCCTGCCCTGCCCTGCCCTGCCCTGGACTCGCCCCGTGCCCTGCCCTGGACTCGCCTCCTGCCCTGCCCTGCCCTGCCCTGGACTCGCGCCCTACCTTACCTGACCTGACCTAATTGATCACGCTACCTCATAATGTAACATATATATTATATAATGTATAAGTTCCAAAGATGTCCCTGTGATATAGCTTTTACATTATATAATTGTATGTTTCATTATTTAGTTTATAAGTTTCAAAGATTTACATGTAATATGCCTTATTTTTTTAGTATATCAATATATATGTTTGTTATTAGCCTAAGTAATGTGTATATAATTATTTTCTTACCTCAAATGAATTGTACAAAAATAAATATGTTTCAATAAATCATGTCAAACCTACTATGATAATAAAATAAAACAATAAAAAAAGAAAAAAAGAAAACAAGGTCATGTCATTGTATTCTTACAATATGATATATTCTATGAATATTTCATATTGTTTGAATACAATGGCATGATCTTGTAAAAAAAAAAAATTTATAAAATTTCTAGACAATATAAAACCTTCCCCATAACCCCCTCCTGGATTCGATCCCACTACCCTACGACACTTTGAGTTTTCCAGTCCGCGACCTTACCAACCATGCCACAGGAGCTCATACCAAATATCACTCAAAACTTCGTGTGTACAATCGAAATGACAATATACAAAAAAAAATGAATTATCCCACCAATTTACGTTTGTAAATTGATGGGATTATCAATTATATCATGCCAAGGTTTATAATAGTTTGTCTCTGTCAAGAATTAGTAATTATATAACTTTATTCTGTCAAAAATTGCCCAAACACTCAGCAAAATTGCCCCTCTCAGTGTGACTCCACTCATTTTCACACGGTCAGGCGGTCACGAGGTGACCCTTGCCGCTCCTTGATTCTCCAGCTACAGCAGCTCTGTCTGGGAACAAAATTGGTATAAATACAATAATGGATAAAATACTCTTCACAAATACATTTGTATTGTATAATATTGTAAATAAAAATGAATAATAACTGTGTGGGTGTCGAAAATTGCTCAACCAGCTTTCTTATGTCTCGCCTACGCGCGTATATTGGATTATACATAGTCATGACTGTCATACAAATAATTGCAGTAGGTCTCGAATATACATTTAGATTGCATATTACTTCGAAATAAATAAGTAAACGTTTCTCTGGTGGCAATCTACCCTTTCGCAGGTGTAAGGAGACACCAGTCTATATTTAGCCCTCTATCACAACAGGCAATCTGCCTGTGTTGACTCAGCACCGTCGCTGGTGGTCTATAAATATAGTACTTTATTTACAGTCAATGGCCTACATGTTTCTGTGGTACTTCACATGTGTCTAAAATGCAATGTCTGCTTGCATAAAAATGCAATTCTGAAGTCCATTTAGATGTACGACATACGCATGTCTCAGTTTCTCTCTCTCTCTCTCTCTCTCTCTCTCTCTCTCTCTCTCTCTCTCCATTCCTGACTCATGTTATTGTAGACCTGTTGATGGCAACGAACACCAGCCATCTGGTAGACATAAGGGTCAAAATACCAAACATCAATACGCCTGGGGCGCCTCCACAATTATCACTAAGCTGGTTATCTATCTAGAGATCTGCCTGACTTCCATCTCTCCACGACTCACTCACTCACTGCACCCCTGCATGCCTCCCTCCCACCCACCCACCCACCCACCCCCAACCCCCCCTTTCAGGCTTCCGTCTGCTAGAAACACATTCACAATTTGCGTAAATATCGCATCAATTGGGCTATATGCGGTATATTCCTTGTTATATGGGACGCCTACATATGTACACGTCTTTATTATAGCATGAGAGTGCTCTAAATACAAGATTGACGTGATATTTATGGCGTAACACACCCTCTCCCCCTTTCATTCCCACCACAACTCACTCACACCTTGGTTCACGCATAGAAACTCATTGATAATGTGCGTAAATATCGCATGAATTGGTTTATATGCGGTATATATTTTGATATATGGCACGTATACATACGTACAAGTCTGTATTATAGCGTGACAGTGCTCTACGTACAAGATATACGTGATATGTATGGCGTAAACCACACTCTCAGCTCATAAATTGCCGCCAAACCTCCAACACATCTTCATTCCCGCCTAAATATTCTCTTATAATTCCCTTATATATTGCAATTTTTGGTCACTATGAGGCATATTCATTGTTATATGGGTGCCCTACACACGTATACATACTCTAAATAGCCTAAAAGGGCTCGAAAAAGGAGATATACGTGATAATACGCGGTAACCCACCCCCTCCTCCCTCTCCTTCTATCCCCTGCGCGCGTAAATATTCGGCAGGGAAATCTCGCCGCTCGATGACAATCTAGCCGCGCGGTGCCATTCGCTCCACATTTTTCAACTACGGACCGTTCCCCTACCCCCCCCAGACATTTTTTGAGGGGTCAAATATATATGGGCCGATGCACGCAAACATTCCCTACACGATGATGTACTTTTTATCGAAATTGGCAATAGGTCCCAAAATCATCATAGGTGCGCACAGTCTTACCCTGTAGAAAACCCCCTGTGCGCCGCGGAGAGGTTAATACTGGCATACCAGTAACTAACATTGACACCTTTTCATAGGCTCTACACTCTACAGTACTTTTAATAGTAGAAGTTGAGGTATCCAGGCATGCCTACACCTCAACACTCTATTATTAAAAGTTCACACTCCCACTTCTCACACGGGATCTTGGCATACCACGGTCACTTGTGTTAAAAGGGCTTGGCGAGACACCCTCACGGGGACTCTGCAGACACAAGTCCTAGGTGCATTTTGTCTATGGCACACCACTAGACTTTGCAACTAAAAGGTTTAAACACTGCCCTGAGTTCCTTGAACATCTTAAAACGGTCAGAGACAGTCAAGAAGATAATTACTAAAGTCTTCTTGCATTACTCCGATATAGTGCTATTTCGTCATAACTGAGGCACTATATCCAAGACCCTACTCCAAGAATACCTTAACGGAATTTGATCAACAGTTAATATAACGGTCAGGATAGACAAGTATCAACAACAAAGCTATAGGCTCAAGATACTCGCGTTAGTCCGATGTGGTGCCCAACTGTTTAATTATAAGTTACGGAGCCACATTTAAGACCTCACGCCCGTTAACCCATCTGTAACCTACTTCACACGACCGGCCAATAAAAAATAAGATCAGAGTCCATAAGTATTGACTCTAAAAATATAGGCTACATCAGTGTGCAAGGTGTTTTCATAACCAAGTTAGAGTCCACATATATATTTTACTCTACGAAATATCCATAAGTGTTAAAAATAGTTAGAGTCCCCAAACCCAGATTTCGGGTTAAAAATCATTAAACAGTGATAATTACCTCAACTCTATTTATAAGACTCTATGATCAGTGTACTAGTGTTAAACAAGTTATCGTACACAAATTTCAACTCTATGAGCAATAGAGATGAAAAACTAAATAAGCAGAAAACTACAAATATTGACTCTGCCATATTTTCATACAAGCTAAATATAGTTAGAGTCCCCGAACCTCGATTTTGGGATAAAGCATCAATAAAAGTTAACCAACCCGAGTTTAGATATACTGCCTCTCTCAAAGTGTATAAGTGTTAAAATACGTAAGAATATGCGTATCTCGACTCTACAAGAAATTTGGATTAAAATCTAAATAAGCCAAAATAAGTTGAATATTGACACTACCATAATTCCTACAAGTGATAAATAAGTTAGATTCCACAAAAATCATAATTTGATCTTAAGAGTATATACCAGTGCACATGGTGATAAATATTAATAGAAGATCAACATAATAACTCTGTCTTGCCCTCTTCAATAATAGTTAATGAATATATCGCACATAAGTACAAAGTGAACTTTAGGTATCCGACTAACTAATTGTACTCTTTTCATAACAACATATTTATTAGATTCTAGATAAAGGAAATTAGCCAAACCAAATTGATTATACCTGAGCTCCAATTTAGATCCGCGATCGTACTGGAAGAATAAGGATTTAAGTTGTACCATATATGTTTTTCATGTTAGCACATTCTTGCTCAGTTATATGTATTTAGGGCATATGTGAATAAACTGTATTACAAACTATATTTTGGTGTTATATATATCCTCTATTGTCTTCTTTGTATGTACTTGTATGAATTTGGAAATCCCAGCCTTGAAGGAACTCACCTTAACCAATAGCTAAACCTGAATAAAATCAGGGCATAACATTGGTGGCTAGCGGTGGTTCTTGATTCGGACAGAAGAATTCACTACATTTCACAAACCAACTTCAACTGCCACTCAGCTCCAACACCTAAGCCGACCTATCACTCTGGACAATATCAACCCAACAGGCCAAAATTCACCCCAAATCAGCTGAGAAGAGTGCACCCAAGAAACCAGTCAAACAACAACTACAAAGGTATGAATAAGCCTCTCGTCATTATCAATCCTTTCGATTTTCCAGCATGTAATAATAAATGCTCCCTCCATGACATTCGGGATTCCGCCAAATACAGACCAAATTACCCTCGCATATCTGTAAACGAGGAAGAATTTGAAGAAGAAGAGACTGAAGAACATGTGGATACTGAGAATATAGCTCAGATCTTAACTGGAAAAGAGGAAGACGAAATCCTGGAGGACGAAGAGATAGATCCCCAGGATTTTTAAAACCTCCCCCGACTATGATGGCTTCGGCGGGGGAGTCTGCAAATGATAGACCACACCCAATATAGCACCTTGCAAAGAAAAAAAACATTCCTGTAAGAATATTGATAGTCACAGGCGCAGCCCGCTCATGTGTTTTCAACTCTTTCTACATCATGCACAGGAAGAGATTTGGCGAATTAAAAGCCACAACCACCAACCTAATCAGTGCTGGAGACACCCCTCTTCAAAACCGAGGGGAGACCAGACCCCTTCATGTCACCACCCCCCTACCTCATGCCAACTGCTACCACCCCTTCATAGTGTTCTACTCGGAATGTCAGCACTACGACGGCTACCTGGGCTTGGACCTATTGCAAAAGCTCCAAGCACAAGTAGACTGTGGACAAAGGTTAATTACTTTAAAAAAAAAAAAAAAGAAAGCCTTCAACTCAGTCCCAACAAACTCAATCCACTCATAACAAAAACTCCTCCTCTCTTTCCCCCACTAGACGTGTAGAGGGACATATATTCGCAAACATCAGTCCAAATCAACAAAAAAACAATGCATCAACTTGCCTAAATGCAAATCTCAGCTCTCAGATGTAACAACCCCAACCACTAATCAAATTAAAACTACCTCTAAACAACCAAATCAAAGCGTTTTAACAGAGTTAGCCCACCCTGAAAACTTCATTCCAGCCTCCAAACAAAGACAAAACAATCAAACCATTTTCCCCCATACCACTATCATCAGCCCCGCTATCACTAGACAAAAAAACTCAATTCCCCCTCAGCATCAAAAATGGGTGTCGATTCACCAAATTCCGCAAGATGCCATGATTATGACCACCACCAAGCTCACTACTGGTCAAGATCATTGCATGATTCAGCAAGCAATTATTTCATCCCACCAAAATTCCATACTCATTGCAAATATTTCGGATGATACGTTGACTCTACCCAAAGGCCTCATCATTGGGGATTTGGAAACGTTTGATGAAATTGCGCCCACTCATGATGATAATAACACCCCAAAAGTACTACCCATCATTCCCAACACCTTAACTACTCTACAAACTCAGCAAATGCAACAAATTCTGCAAAAATTCAGAGACGTTTTTGCTCAAACACCTACTGAAATAGGACAGACTACCATGGAGGAACATTTCATACACACTACTGGACCACCCCTTCGTCATCCCTCACGTCGAAAAAATCCTGTACAAAGGCAAGAAGAGGAACGTCAGGTCCGGATGTTGGACGCTGGAATCGCCACTCCCTTCGTCAGTCCATGGTCCTCACCTGTGGTCTTAGTGTGACGCCTGCAGCTTAGCAGAACGCCACGTGGGCTCAGACGCTCGCTTGGCCACTCGCTAACACTCGCCAGGGCAGTGAATTTGACTACAGTCTATCTACAATGTTGTACTTTCTTTCTTGTGAATCGTCATGTCACAGGCAGTATAGAAGTGGTCTTTGTTTTCGCCTGTGACAAGGGATTATATTTTATATCATCACTTATAAGTTTAATGTATAAGACTGAATGATACAGCTAGAGAGTGTGAGTGAGTAAGTGCAGGAGGCAGAGGGTAGTGCGCGTGGTGTTACACGTTGTCTCGGTGACGTCATGCCACGGCCGGGCCCTCTGAGTGGCTGGCCGCCTTGCATCCTCCTGCCGCGTCAGGAAGTGGTCCCCCCGCACTCCCTGCTGCCTTTGTGCCTTCCTTGCTCAGAGCTTGCCTGACCAGCATACCCTTCACATCTCCCTTGCCACCTGTCCCCGACTTCTACCTATAGAACACTTTCTCTCTCTCTCAACTTCTTACCTCTCATTCTTCCAATCTATTTAACATCATAACTCCCCTTTGGTTCTGCACGATTTCATATATCGGCCATCGTATTATATGCTGAAGCTCTCAGATATTCCATGTTTAGTTAGACATTTTGGAGGGGGTTAACATTTTGTCTGTAGAGGTTCGACACACTCGCGGTGTCTCCCTACCTATTTCTTGGTTGTCTACTGGGCTGTTTAATGCTAGACTGGGATGAGGCTATTGATGTTGTGATTTCCGATGTGTACCAGGTTTTGTTGAACTTGTACAATCGCAACGGATACGTGGGAAGCCTATTTTGTCTTTCTGACTGTGTACCTTGTGAGTTTAGCACTGTGTTGCGAGTGAGGGCTTTTGCCTCTGCCACCCAACACTGTGCTAACTCGTTTTGCTTTGACTTGAAGAGGGTCGCCAGGAGAGAACCAGATACTAGCGATCTGGATCTCTCAAGAGAACACCCCGTCATTTAACGTAATTTGGCCGTACAGTCTTAAGGACCTCGCTAGGCTACGAGCCGCTTGCTCAGCCATTGTTTCCTAGCCTACGACATCCCAGCTAGACTTTATTCGCCTAGCAGACACCCGATTAGGATTATAAACTCTTATGTTATGTATGCAGCATTTGTATTCACGTTGATTGTAAGCCTTGGTTGTTGTTGAGTTGCACAACCCGAGCAGGCTTTTTGCGTTGCCTGAGGAAGTACTTCTTTTGTTGTTGGAGATAATACTATTGCGCATTTATCGTTATTCTCGTGCCAGTTAACACTGTATGCCCCTACACTTGTCATATCTTGTTCCTGCTTTATATAACATTTCAAAATCCGATTCGATCATCTTAAGCAGCATCAGACTTTCTTCAGAAGATTCCTGTTCGATGCTTTAGGACTTTCATTTACTTTCTTTAATATAGGAGTGACAGTTTATTATTGTTTAGAGTAACTTTAATTATACCTTCTTCTTGTTTGCATTAAATCATTCCAGTGATTTAATTAAGCTCTCTATCTTTTTCCTTGTATACATTATTAACGTAATTGTATGTTGTTGTGATCAGGCTGTATCAGAGATCATCAGCCTGTAGTAGTAGTGCATTTATACCGAGTTATAGGATACCCCGCTATCGCAGATTTAACTCTGGAGGGTATAGGTGTTTTTGTGCGCCGGCATTATAAGTTCGAGTGTTGGATCTAGTGTTACCGTTGTGGCTGTGTGCCTTTCTAGTCCAATGATTAACCCTTAAAAAGCGGCTCACCACTTAAGTCAAGTTAAATAAAGCTGGACTATGTGGCGGCGCTCGACATAACTCGAGTGGCAATTTCAGCACGTAATGTGGCTGAGAGAGAGAGACAAGTGGTGGCAGGAGACTAGCGAGCGTATGACTGCTCCAGACCACCGCGGCGAACCTACTGACACAAATCTCAGCTCCCTCCTCCCTCTCTCACTCGCTACATACTCAATTATGTACCGAAAGTACCGAATTACCTGCTTTTTGCACTCGCGTTGCACGGTTATTGCAAGAAAACTATCCATCATACAAGGATCGTTATGGTGTCATTCGAAAGCTCTGTTTATGCCCTTTCAGGGATAGATACTTGTTTTATGTTCTGGGTCTTATTTAGGCATGAAAATGATCACGTAAACAGCCCTATTTTGGCTAAAAACACCCCGCTGGGCGGTACACATAAATAAACCGCATAGGCCGCTCGTAAGGTGTTAAGAGCCCTTGTTTTATACGAGTCCCGGTCGTAACAAATGGCGACTTGCTTAGGATTTTGTGAACTTAGAGAAATATTGCAGGAGTGTTGTGGTCATTTGTTTTTTTTGTTTAAAGGAATATAGTGGACACAGATTTTTTTTTGGCAAGTAGTATAACACTTAAGAGTCTTCAAGCATTTTTGAGTGAATTGTGCTGCATGAGAGTTTAGGTACACCTTTTTTTTATATAAACGTTGAGAATTTTCGGTGGACAATATGTCGGGCGACGGAGAACAGTGAGAACACAGTACGGGAAGCAGGCTCTGAGGTGCAGCAGCGTGGTTTGTTAGAAGGCATTAGAGTTATAACTAGTGAGGAGGATGCAAAGAAGTTTCTGGAGATGCCTATTACTGTTGACCGGGTGTCGGGGATTGATCGGTATGGTCTCCAGTGTTTGGCCACGGTCATGGGTCATGTGGGCACTAGCAGCATGACGAGAGGTGACCTGCTGGCCTGGGTGCTCGGCGGGGTACATGGGGCTTCGGGTGGAGCGGGAGCTGGGGCACCTTCGGCCCAGCCCCCATTCCACTCGACTCCTATCATGGCGGCCCCTCGGGCTCCGGAGCCGGGTACGTTCCCGCAGGCCGATAGTCACTGGCAGCGTGGTTTGCACTTGGGTGAGTCTCCAATTGTTGCACCTCCTCCTCAAGGTTTAACTGCAGATATGCTCTTCCAGCTTGAGATGGCAAAAATGCAGGCTGAGCAACGAAAGCATGAATCTGAGCAGCAGATTGAGATGGCTAGGATCCAGGCTGAGCAGAAAGGCCAGGTACTGTGCAGACATAGATCTTGAGAAATTTTGGGTGGAGTCGACAGGGCAGCGTCTCGGTTCTGGGAATCGAGGTCTTGATCAGTCTTTATCGCACCTTCTCAAATTAGTCCCTGTATTTGATGAGTCGGGTGTCACCGAATTTTTCATGCGTTTTGAGAAGAAGTACCGGGAGCACCAATGGCCCGAGGTTAAGTGGGCAGCCCTTGTTTCCTCTTGGTTGGTTGGCAAACGACTCAAGGCATATGATGCGTTGCCCTTGGAGTCTTGCATCGATTATGAGGTATTGAAGGAGGCTGTCCTGCGGGCATATGAGTTACAACCAAAGACGTACAGATTGAAGTTCCGGGGTGTAACGAAGGGTCATGAGTGCACCTTTCTTGAGCATGCCCGGGATATGTCCGATGCATTTAGAAACTGGCTGCGTACTGAGAAGGCATCGACGTTTGAGGAGTTGAAACAGCTGATGCTTCTAGAACAAATTTTCAAGTGTACGGGCGGCGATCTGACGTTGAATCTTAAAGAAAAAAACTTGAAAATTCTTCAGGAGGCAGCTGAGATGGCTGACCTTCGGTTATCTTTGATTCGTGGGTGCAGTTTTGCACAGAGAAGTGATGCAGGCAATAAGGAGCGTAACCCTCCCCCTCCCCGAAACACTGATACACATAATTACACTAAGAACAAGAGCAACGACACCAAAACTGACCATATACCTAGTACCGTCCCGTTTAGAAAGGGGACATTTTGCAGGAGCCTGTCCAAGCAAGCTACCTAATGCAGTTGTGTCTTTGGCTCGCAACATTGGGGTGTCCCCGAAGTCGTCTGAGTTTGCCCGGGGTATAAGGGTCAAAGGCTGGGACACAGCCAGTGGAGAAGAATCCGGAAGGCTCGAATCCTGTCCGCGATGTCTTTTACGACCATCGAGGGCGTGGCTGCGTGAAGTGGGCTGGTAAGAAGCATGGAGTTGAGCTGTTGCGAGACACGGGTGCCTCTCAGTCTTGAAGAACTTTACTGGTAGACCAATAAACGCGGCACGGGTGGTTGTGGTGCAAGGTATCAATGCTATCAGGTCATACCCATTGGTCAGGATGGAACTGGAGATAGATGGTGTGACACGAGAGTTGGATGTTGAAAATGTGGAGAACTTGCCTGTTGGGGGCGTCGACCTCCTTCTCGGCAACGACTTTGCGGTGCCTACTTCTGAGGTTTCACCCTTAGTCGTTGCCGAGAAGCCGGCCGACGTGAGTAGGAAGGAACAGGAGTGGGTAGAGAAGTGTCAAGTACAACCTATGGCGTGCGTTGTTACAAGATCTCTTGCATCCAAAGTGTCACAGCCTATTCCTCAGTCTCTAGACCAGCGGAGGAACGGTCAGAAGGAGCAAGCTAAAGTTGGGAGTTTTGTGAGTTTTGCTCCAGAGGCTCTCCTTAGCGGCTTATTACTTGACTCAGAGGTGAGCTCCGGAGTGGCCCCAGAACCTGTCATCCTTAGTGACATGGTTGGGCGTGATGGCACTCCGCGACTTAGTAGTTCCCAGTTGGAGGAGAGTTGTGGGAACAGGGCTATCAAACACGAGGACGGGGAAACATGTCATGTGAACCTGTTGGAGGAGTTTGTGAGGCAACCACCTGAGCAGCCACTGTCCCTGCGTTGGTCTGCAGCGGCCAAGGTGGAGAAGGAGATGGGGGCAGTAGGGCACAGGTGGAGGAGAGTTGGGACTGTCATGCCTCGGCGGAGCAGTGGGCGGGGGACACGAGTCTGGTGGCTGTGGAAGCGCTAGAGCACCTGCCTGAACAGCAGTGTGCAGCGCTCCAGCACCAGCTCGGTTCATACCCCACTGGTCGTGCCGAGCACCCGAGCCTCACAACTCAGGCGGTGCAAGATGTTCCGCGGGCAGGTCACTTGAATGTTTACAGACCGTTGGCCTCGTTGTTTCGGTGGTTCAAGGTGGGCGACGAGGCTTTGGCATGGTTGCCAAGTCAGGGTCGACCCATGGCTGCCAAGGGTGGTAGTCAGAGGGAGGACATTGAGCAGATTGGTGAGGTTGGCTGTGGAGTGGATGTGCCCGGTCGTCGCATAGCCTCCCAATGCTGCTCTAGTCGAATGCAACAGCCCTACCATAGACCGACTGTATCTGGCCATGTCGCTAAAAGCGGTGATGCTGCGCAGGCAGATGTAGTTGCAAGGAATGCGGGGGTGCGCATGTACGGTATCGGCGGGGAATCCTTAGCAATAATGAACTAAGGGAGTGACTGCACAGGTGGTACTGATTGTCCCTCTCATGACCTGGCTGTTCTAGGGACGAAGGTGGAGAAGGAGGGGGACTACAGGTTAGAAGCTGCGGTCTCGGTTGGGTTGTGGGAGGGCACTAGGCATGTTGTTCTGCGAGATAAGTTGTTTACTAGGCTGTGGCAGTGCATCCGCATGTTTGTTGCTTCTCCAGGCCTGATGTACGGGGTAGAATCCGACATGGAAGCTGGAGACAGTGCAAGGCTCAGTTTAATTCCCTACCGTATAAATCCTGCTCAACAGCCTGTCGTGAAAACAGAGCTAGACTACATGTGGAAAAAGGGTCTGAGGGATAAGGGATATCGTGAGTGGTCGTTGCCAGTGAGTTTGCAACCGGAGTTGAGTGGAAAGATCCGTGTGTATGGTGATTGCAAGAGTGTGGAAGCATTATCCCTGACAGACACCTATCCATTGCCCAAGGTTCTGAGGGATAAGGGATATCATGAGTGGTTGTTGCCAGTGAGTTTGCACCCTGTGTTAAGTGGCAAGATCAGTGTGTGTGTTGATTGCAAGAGTGGGTGTGAATTATCCCTGACAGACGCCTATACCTTATCGAGAGTTGACGACACCATAGACCGCATCGGGGCTGCATCGCCTATCACGAAGGTAGAACTAGTGAAAGGCTTTTGGCAGGTCCCGCTGCCGGAAAGAGCGAAGAGAAGTGCCAGTCTTGTGGTGAACTGGGCAGTTTATCAGTGCCAGGTGTTGTTTTGCTGCCAGAACACAAGTTGGATGTGTGGCATGCTAAGGGCACTGATAATGTTTTGGCTGATTGTTTGTCACGGGAGGGTTTGTTTGCAGGAGAACCCTCGCCGTTCAGTCAGTGTGTGTTGAGAGTGGAGAAAAAATCAGGCTTGCCCCTGTAGTGCAGCCGCCATAAACATATTAAAAATGAAAATTCTATAAAAACTCTTTCTTTAATAGTTAAATTGTTAAAGTATGTTATAGCTCAAGTTCTGAGTCGAACCTGTACTTCTCTCAAAAGGCTGGGCTAGTAGAAGCTCGCTCTAGGAGCATAGCAGTATGAATTAAGCTATTGTGTTGGGAGGGGTTGTAATTTTGTTTTTATGAGAACTGAGCTTTGCCTTCTTTGTTGCAAAGTGGTTAGGGGTGGAGAGTCTTATCGGGGTTCTGCTTGTCAGATATGGAGCTCATGGTTGAGCGTCTAATATCTTGGGGGGGGGGTGATGCCTGCAGCTTAGCAGAACGGCACGTGGGCTCAGCCGCTCGCTTGGCCACTCGCTAACACTCGCCAGGGCAGTGAATTTGACTACAGTCTATCTACAATGTTGTACTTTCTTTCTTGTGAATCGTCATGTCACAGGCAGTATAGAAGTGGTCTTCGCCTGTGACAAGGGATTATATTTTATATCATCAGTTTTAAGTTTAATGTATAAGACTGAATGATACAGCTAGAGAGTGTGAGTGAGTAAGTGCAGGAGGCAGAGGGTAGTGCGCGTAGTGTTACACGTTGTCTCGGTGACGTCATGCCACGGCCGGGCCCTCTGAATGGCTGGCCGCCTTGCATCCTCCTGCCGCGTCAGGAAGTGGTCCCCCCGCACTCCCTGCTGCCTTTGTGCCTTCCTTGCTCAGAGCTTGCCTGACCAGCATACCCTTCACATCTCCCTTGCCACCTGTCCCCGACTTCTACCTATAGAACACTTTCTCTCTCTCTCAACTTCTTACCTCTCATTCTTCCAATCTATTTAACATCATAACTCCCCTTTGGTTCTGCACGATTTCATATATCGGCCATCGTATTATATGCTGAAGCTCTCAGATATTCCATGTTTAGTTTGACATTTAGGAGGGGTTAATATTTTGTCTGTAGAGGTTCGACACACTCGCGGTGTCTCCCTACCTATTTCTTGGTTGTCTGCTGGGCTATTTAATGCTAGACTGGGATGAGGCTATTGATGTTGTGATTTCCGATGTGTACCAGGTTTTGTTGAACTTGTACAATCGCAACGGATACGTGGAAGCCTAGGTTGTCTTTCTGACTGTGTACCTTGTGAGTTTAGCACTGTGTTGCGAGTGAGGGTTTTTGCCTCTGCCACCCAACACTGTACTAACTCGTTTTGCTTTGACTTGAAGAGGGTCGCCAGGAGAGAAACATATACTAGCGATCTGGATCTCTCAAGAGAACACCCCGTCATTTAACGTAATTTGGCCGTACAGTCTTAAGGACCTCGCTAGGCTACGAGCCGCTTGCTCAGCCATTGTTTCCTAGCCTACGACATCCCAGCTAGACTTTATTCGCCTAGCAGACACCCGATTAGGATTATAAACTCTTATGTTATGTATGCAGCATTTTTATTCACGTTGATTGTAAGCCTTGGTTGTTGTTGAGTTGCACAACCCGAGCAGGCTTTTTGCGTTGCCTGAGGAAGTACTTCTTTTGTTGTTGGAGATAATACTATTGCGCATTTATCGTTATTCTCGTGCCAGTTAACACTGTATGCCCCTACACTTGTCATATCTTGTTCCTGCTTTATATAACAGTTCAAAATCCGATTCGATCATCTTAAGCAGCATCAGACTTTCTTCAGAAGATTCCTGTTCGATGCTTTAGGATTTTCATTCACTTTCTTTAATATAGGAGTGACAGTTTATTATTGTTTAGAGTAACTTTAATTATACCTTCTTCTTGTTTGCATTAAATCATTCCAGTGATTTAATTAAGCTCTCTATCTTTTTCTTGTATATATACATTATTAACGTAATTGTATGTTGTTGTGATCAGACTGTATCAGAGATGGTCAGCCTGTAGTAGTAGTGCATTTATATCGAGTTATAGGATACCCCGCTATCGCAGATTTAACTCTGGAGGGTATAGGTGTTTTTGTGCGCCGGCATTATAAGTTCGAGGGTTGGATCTAGTGTTACCGTTGTGGCTGTGTGCCTTTCTAGTCCAATAATTAAGAGCCCTTGTTTTATACGAGTCCCGGTCGTAACATTAGTAAAAAAAAAAGACGGATCAACAAGATTTTGCGTAGATTATCGCCGCTTTAATGACGCCACGATCAAAGATGCAACTTCGTTACCTCGTATAGATGATTCCCTAGACTCCCTTCATGGCTCCAAGTGGTTCACCACCCTTGATCTACAAGCCGGATACTGGCTGGTTCCTATTAAAGCTGAACACCAACAAAAAACAGCTTTCTCAACCAGCGGAGGACATCTATATGAGTTCAACGTGTTACCTTTTGAATTGTGTAATGGCCAGCCATGTTCTCCCGGCTCATGGAATCCGTATTGAAAGGATTAACTTGGGAAACTTGCCTCGCATACCTGGATGATGTTATTGTGTACTCAGGAACTTGGACTGAACATCTCCGAGACTCCGTCAAGTATTACAACGTATCAGGGAAGCTGGGTTAAAACTCAAGCCTTCGAAATGCGAGATAGCCAGGAACTCGGTAGACTTCTTGGGCCACGTTATCTCTGGCGAAGTTATCTCACCCGATCCAGAGAAATTATCAGCAATCGAACAACAACAACCCCCACAACAGTCTTAATATATATATGTGTTTCTAATCTCTCAGTGGGGTTCGAACCGCCGAATATATTTCAATTCATACCTAGTCGTAGGATCCATATTCCAGAATACCATACAAGGATTTCTGAGTGTCCCAACGCAACTCGGGCCAAAATTGATTTAATTTAATTCTAACCCCCAAGCATGAGAGTTACAAATATTGAGTATATATCTCAAATACACGTGAGCCACTAAATGTTTCTAATCTCTCAGTGGGGTTCGAACCGCCGACCGTCAGGACGGTAGCCAACGCTTTAATCAACTACACCACAGCAGTCTAAAAGACACTCGACTCTCTATCCTATTTATGTTAGGGAGAAGGGAAACCCACTAGGCGAATATATTTCAATTCATACCTAGTCGTAGGATCCATATTCCAGAATACCATACAAGGATTTCTGAGTGTCCCGACGCAACTCGGGCCGAAATTTATTTCATTTAATTCTAACCCACCAAGCATGAGAGTTACAAATATTGAGTATATATCACAAATACACGTGAGCCACTAAATGTTTCTAATCTCTCAGTGGGGTTCGAACCACCGACCGTCAGGACAATAGGCGACGCTTTAATCAACTACACCACGGCAGTCTAAAAGACACTCAAGCCTCTCTCTCTTTCTCTCTCTCTCTATATATATATATATATATATATATATATATATATATATATATATATATATATATATATATATATATATATATAATATATATATATATATATATATATATATATATATATATATATCTATATATATATATATATATATATATTTACTGTATATACTGTATACCCCAATATAATCATTGTTCCCTTTTTAAGATAACAAGATCTCTGGCAGGAAGCATTTTATCACAAGATTCTGATAGCGAAGTAGGTCAGGCAGAGATATGCAACATCAAAAAGATTATCACATCAGAAAGGCACAATTCACAGAAAAAAGACATGGTACAGTTGGACAAATAAGTCGTGTTGCCGCTGTCATTACGTTATGCTCGCTGTGTGCTGTACTAATGTCTGTCAGATGTTGGTGTGTATAGATAGGAACATGTTTGCATATCTCGCTCGAAACGATGAATTAATGCTTAGAGAGTGCTGTTACCTATTATTGATAGAAATATACTTGGTGACGCGACAACACTTAACCCTCGTCTAGCGGGGGGTTTTGGGCTATTTTGGGCATATTCAGGCCCTCTTGAATGATCAATCAAGTATCTGCATGAAAAGAAATGTATTCAGCAAAGAACTAGGCGCTACAAGCTTCAAAATGAGACCAGAACGAGCTACGTAGCACTCGTCGTTTTGATGCAGTGGTACCACCAAAATGGGAGTTTAGCGTATAGCGGCATATTTTTTCCAGCTACACTCACTACTGGCTACACTGCCGGCCTCTCGAGAACAGAGGGAGTGTGAGTCAGTGGGCGGCGGTAAGCCCTGGGTGTCGGCCGTTTGGCCTGCTGTGCTCCCGGCCATTTGCACTCGATTTTAACCCTTTAAAAACCTTAATAATGCTCCTAACTTGCTGCTTTTTAGATACAGACTTAAGTCGGGCCCCGCTCTTTAAGTGTTAAATAGCCTGGTAAACCTGATGCAACGCCGTTCACTGAATTTACCGAGAAAAAAAGCGGGCACTTCATATTGGCTGACAACACTACAAACCAAGGCTAAAGGCTTAAGGGGGGTGACCTCCTTGTTTTCTCCTGTTCTCTCTTTCTCTGGCTTGTATCCATTCGGCCCCATTCAGCCTACTGTTTTAAGACGTTTATCCCCATCCAGGTGTCGAGCATTGTATGAAGAAATCCGCCTTCGCCGGAAAACTTTTTCTATCGAAAAATGAAAAAATTTAACTTGCTGTCAAAACAAAAAATATATAGATGCTGACTCACTACCGCTCGCCAGGAAAATATTGACACCTGGATGGGGGTAAACATCTTAAAAAAGTAGGCTGAATGGGGCCGAATGGATACAGGCCAAAGAGAGAGGGAGAGAAAGAGAACAATAGCGAGGTGGGCTCCCTTAATCCGTATATGTTTGCAAACAGGAGAGGCTATTTGCTCTGCTGTGTGTACCTAATATTCTTGGGGATGTACGATCGCGCTAATAAGTCATGTTTCAGCTGTCATTACGTTTGGCTTGTTCTGTGCTGTATTAATGTTTGTCAGATGTTGAATAGGGTGGTTAAGTGTAGGAACATGTTTGTATATTCCCCTCGAAATGAATAAATTAAGTTTAGATATTGCTGAAATCAATTATGGATCAAAATATACTTGGTGCCGAGCCATCACTTATTAGCGCGATTGTACGGGTCGGTCGCGCTAATAAGTGATGTCTCGGCACTAAGTATGTTTTTATCAATAATTGGTATCAGCCATATCAAAGCTTCATTTCTTCATATCCAGTGAAATATATATACATGTTCCTACACTTATCCACCTTATTCAACATCTGACAGACATTAATACAGCACAGAGCAAGCCAAACGTAATGACAGCTGGGACATGACTTATTAGCGCTACCGTACTAGGTGTCACTTGTAGAAAAAAATCGACACCTGGGTGGGGATAAACGTCTTAAAACAGTAGCCTGAATGGGGCCGAATGGATACAACCCAGAGAGAGAGAGAGAGAGAGAAACAGGAGGTGCTCTTCTTCTGCCACCTCCCTCTTTGTCTTCTTCCTCTTTCTCTCCTTTTCTCTCTTTCCCTGGCTTGTATCCATTCGGCCCCATTCAGCCAGCTGTTTTAAGACGTTTATCCCCATCCAGGTGTCGATATCTTCCTGGCGAGCGATAGCGAGCCAGCATTGTATGGAGAAATCCGGCTTCGCCGGAAAAAAAATTCTATCGAAAAATTTACAAATTTAGCTTTCTGTCAAAACAAAAATATATATATGCTGGCTCGCTACAGCTCGCCAGGAAAATATTGACACCTAGATGGGGGTAAGCGTCTTAAAACAGTAGGGTGAACGGGGCCGAATGTATACAAGCCAAAGAGAGAGGGAGACCAAGAGAAAAAAAGCGAGGTGGGCTCCCTTAATATGGCTACCAATTTCCGTTTACCGCACTCCTCCACGTTCCTCTAACAGAGTAATAGTAGTAGTACATATATGTATATACTCAGGCACATACCCCATAGCTAGGGGTGGCTGACTCGAGACAGAGACCGAACAGAAATAACATTTAAAGTTTCATTTCTTAGGGTCCGGGACCACTTCTGTGTGCATATACAGTATATATTAATGTTCCAACTCTCCAAATCAGAGTGTCCTTCATTATCCATTATCAGATAACATTAACGAACTGCACAGGCGGCCCTTATCAATTATCAGTCTCAACAATGCAATAATCCATGTGTTGCTCTTAACCCTTTCAATACCGGTGCTGTCCTTTTAACTTTATTCTGGCTACTCTTAGACGATTTTATTCAGTTTAAAAAGGGCCTCCAGCAATTATCAGGCTTCAAACTATCTCACTTAACGCTTTCTACTGCCTCAGATCCTTCTAAAACTGAGCATAATCGTCTAAATATAGGAAGAATATTATCTCTAAAAACATCGCCGGTATAGAAGGGGTTAAGCCATTCAGTACCGGTGACATCCATTTCATTATAATCTGGCATCCATTAAGCGATTTTATTCAGCTTAGGAATGAAGTGTTCTTATAAAAAAGGCTACAGACTAATTATCAATGTATACTTTTAGCTACCATACATCCTTCGTAAGCTTCATAAAATCGTTTAAATGTAGCTGAAATCAAAAACAAAATACGTCTACGGTACAGAAGGGGTTAAGGGGGTAGTACTTTTGTTTTTGTTTTGTTTTTTTGTTTTTTTGGTAAATGGATATATTTATTAATGTATTTTTGAGTTTCCTTGCTAGACTTCCATCAAGCTGAAAAATACACCCCTAGTCCCTTTTCAGGTTTTATCTGTACATTTTTCGGTCCGGTTCCTTCTAAAATTACAGGCACACTATCGCTCGCCAGGAAAAATCGACTCCTAAATGGCACGACAGGACTTAATATTAACAAAGAAATGTGGCAAAAGGTCTCGAAATTGCCAAACTAACAGAACAAACGTCTAAATAATGTCAAAACTAATATGCTAAACATGAGGGAGAAGGGGGGGGGGGGTCCACTTTTTCTACGGCTGACATTAGACGATTTCAACTAGGTTTGGAAAGGACTAGGTTTTTCTTCCCCCCCCCCCCTTCTCCTTCGTGTTTAGCCCCATCATTTTCTTGATTTTAAGGCGTTCGCCCCATTATTTTGACGATTTTAAGACCTTGCGTCCCATTTCTTTATCACAAGACATTTCGCGCCATTTAGGTGTCAATTTTTTCCTGGCGAGCGATAGCGAGCCAGCAATTTTGAGAGGAACCGGCCTTCGGCCTGGAAATTTTCTACCAACAAATTTACAAATATATCTAGGTGATTTTTTTAAAGCTTGATGGAGGTCTAGCGAGGAACTTAAAAATATATGAGTAAATAAATATATAGACCAAAAAACAAGAACTACCCTCTTAACTCTTTCAGTAGTGGTGGACGCTTTGGGCACTTTATTCTGGCAACATTAGAGGATTGTACTCGGCTTGGGAAAGGTCTATAGGGGTCAAAGGGTTTAAGGGGGCTCGCTACCGCTCGCCAGGAAAAGATTGACACCTGGATGGTGGTAAACGTCTTAAAACAGTAGGCTGAAGGGGGCCGAATGGGTACAAGCCAAAGAGAGAGGGAGAGAAAGGGAAAAAAGTGAGGTGGGCCCCCGGGAAGATTTGTTTTTTTCCCCTAAATCCCCATCAAACATTAAATATATGCCCCAAGACCCCCCTTCGATATATATTTGTTCATTTTTCGATAGAAAAATTTCCCGGCCAAAGGCCGGTTCCTCCTAAATTACAAGCTCGCTATCGGTCGATACATAAATGGCGCGAAATGTTTTAAAATTTACAAAAATTGAGCGAAATGTCTTAAAATCCCCAAACTAACTTGCCGAACGTCTTAAAAAAAAAAATCAATGGTGCTAAACATGAGAGAGAAGGAGATTAAAAAAATAATCCCTTAAGTGAAAATAAATCTCGATTTATCACAGCTTTGGGTTCTGTATTCGGGTCATGTGTTAAGTGCCTTGAAATAAAGCCAGTATCACACGAGCACTTTTTCACTCAACTTTTATCCTCAACACTGGTCTGGCAGCCTATAAGGTCAACATTTATACTTTTTCGGTTACCTAAATCATCTATCATCAGTCTAGTTCCCGATACCAGTGCAAAATATTCCAGAAAAGTTGCCAGAAAAATGTTGATCATCGAATGTTGACTATATAGCTCTCGTGTGATACCGGCTTGAGATGTAGATGCTCGTTGACCTGATTATAAAGTATGCATTTATTGAACGATGCCATCCAAGATCAACAGGTTGAAGCAATAACGATTTCAAATGACATTAAGGGAGCCCACCTCGCTTTTTTCTCTTTCTCTCCCTCTATGTTTGGCTTGTATCCATTCGGCCCCATTCAGCCAACTGTTTTAAGACGTTTACCCCCATCCAGGTGTCAATATTTTCCAGGCGATCGGTAGCGAACCAGCATATATATGTTTTTGTTTCGACAGCAAGCTAAATTTGTACATTTTTCGATAGAAAAATGTTTCCGGCGAAACCGGATTTCTCCATACAATGCTGGCTCGCTATCCTTCTCTCTCTCTCTCTTTCACACACACATACATACACACACACAAACTTTCCCTCTGACACACACCTCCTCCTTTCCCTCCCATTCCTCTACCTCCTACAACCCCCCCCCCCATAACCTCACACTCTACTAAATATTATATTACTATCGGCATGTAAACTTCTCCACTGGTCATATTCCGCTAACTATGCCCTCAATAACCATTATTGTTATGAAGAATATGAACAGTGTCCCTCATGATTGTAATATATTTGTAGTAATATATAATAATTGCATTATAACTTCGGTAGTTAGTAATATTAGTCACATTATGCATGTAACCGTTGTATTCAGTTAACTATGGCCTCAACAACCGTTGATGTAATGAAGAATATAAAGTGTCCCTCATATGATTGTAATATATGTTTAGTACTATTATTGCATAATAATTGATGTAGTTGGAAATATTAGTCACATCATGTATGTGATCATTGTATTCAGCTAACTATGACCTCAGTAACCATTGGTGTAATGAAAAATATGAACAGTCTCCTCATATGATTGTACTAGTTTGGTAGTGCTAGTATTTACAACCAGTCAATTAGTAATTCAGTCACGACAAGCTCTTTTTTTCAAGCTAATAATCGTGAGCTACGTATATACAGTACATGTGACAATTAATTGAGGAAACTATAATAACACATCTGAATAATGCCTACCTGATTTATAAACACAAATATGAATGTAACCAGACGACGATGCTGTTGTTTCAGTGGAATAATGGCTCTGTGAGCAGTATGTATCGCTTTACCAGTGGTTGTCCCCTCACAGTATGGGGGGCGCTGCTCAATAAACTCGCCCCTCGGGGCAGGAAGAAATCGACACCTGGATGGGGATAAACGTCTTAAAACAGTTGGCTGAAAGGGGCCGAATGGATACAAGCCAGGGAAAGAGAGAAAAGGAGAGAAAGATAGAACAAAGCCGGTGACCCCCCTTAATGTGGAAACATTTGTTTATTGTTCGCAATGGTCCATATCTAGCCATAATTCAAACGATTAGGGAAAAACAAAAACGGTCTCAGTGAAGGCATCCATTGTCATTAGGCTAATTGATCACTTGCGAGGTTCAGGCTATAAGGAAGTTGGAGCCATAGGGATAGATATTTAACAGAATTACTAGCTTAATTATGGCTGTAGTGCATCTATAAATACATACAATCAAATTCACTATACTTTCTAACCATAAGATTGCTGCTTTGTTATTGTATTTATGTTTTATAGCGATGTTTATGGCTCCAACTTCCTTATAGCCTATAACTCGCAAGTGGTCGATTGTGTAATTATTAGTTGACCCCAATTAGGATAATGAATAAACACAAATGGAACAGCCAGGGGAATATAGATGCTTATGTTCTGGGTATGGTGTCCCGAGTTCGAATCCTGGGAGGACCATATACTTTCATTAGTTTATTCAAGTGCATTGGGGTTTGTAATTGATGATTAATCTTAAGAACGGGGTGTTACTTAATAAGAGAAGTTTTATTATACAACAAGTGCGGTATATACACATTATATCTAAATATATGATAATTGACCATTTGCGAGTTTCGTTCTATAAGGAAGTTGGAGCTGTAGACGTAGATATTTAGCAGAATTACCAGCTAAAATATGGTTGTAGTGCATTCCGGTATATAAATACATAAAACCCAATTCAACTTACTTTTTATTGATCAAAAATCTACATTATTATTACATTTCTGTTTTATATACATGTTTACTGCTCCAACTTCATTATAGCCTGAAACTCTGGATAAGTACATTTTTTTTTTTTTTTTTTTTTTTTTTCTATGTGATTGAGGGAGGCAAAAGGCATAACTGCCTATAGCGAGTGCCTCCCCCATAGTTGAAAGAGTGACAGGGCCAAAATCAAGGGACGTTCGAGCCAAATTAGTTGGCCAAATTAGTTGGCCACATTAGTCCTGTCCTCTCCATGATCTCAAGGGGAGACAGACCGTTTTGCTGGACCCCTTTCTCCCTCATGTTTAGCCCTATTAGTTATGAGATTTCAAAACATTCGCCCCATTAGTTTGGCAATTTTCAGACCTTTTGCCCCATTCCTTTGCCAAAATTAAGACCTTTCGTGCCATTTAGGTGTCGATGTTTTCCTGGCGAGCGATAGCGCGCCTATATATAAAGAAGAATCGGCCTTCGGCTGGGACATTTTTCTACCGAAAAATTTAAAAATTCATATCGAAGGGGGGTCTTGTGGGTGTTTTTATTTTTAACCTTGATAGAGGTATAGAGAGCAAACTAAACCCCTTCCTTAAGCCATTGAGCCGAACCAGTAAATTATGCTGCACAATACCGTCTGAGCTCCCTTAAGTTAGTTAAGATGGTTAACTTTTTGGTAGATTTTTTTCATTTATTTATTATTATTTTTTAGTTTCCTCCCTAGACCTCCATCAAACAAACATACATCAGATTCCCCTTCTAGATTAATTTGTACTTTTTTCGGTATAACAATGTTCCGGCCGAAGGCCGGTTACTCTTAAGATTACAGGCTCGCTATCGCTCGCCAGGAAAACATCGACACCTAAATGGCATGAAAGGTCTTAAAGTTGACAACGAAATGGGGCAATAGTTATTAATATCGCCAAACTAATGGGCCGAACGTCATAAAATCTGAAAACTATTGGGGGTAAGCATGAGGAAGAAGGGTGACCAGAAAAACAGCCCATGTCCCCTTAACCTAAGAACATAATGCTCTTGGAGTCGTTGTTGAATTACGAGCGTAGTTTTTCATACAGCGGTTAACTCATTTGATAAGTCGACTGATATTTAAGGGGAGCTTGGCCGTTTGTGTGGTCTATTAATTCATGTATTTAAGGGGAGCTTGGCCGTTTGTGTGGTCTATTAATTCATGTATTTAAGGGGAGCTTGGCCGTTTGTGTGGTCTATTAATTCATGTATATTTAAGGGGAGCTTGGCCGTTTGTGTGGTCTATTAATTCATGTATTTAAGGGGAGCTTGGCCGTTTGTGTGGCCTATTAATTCATGTATTTGATAAGTCGACTGATATTTAAGGGGAGCTTGGCCGTTTGTGTGGTCTATTAATTTGATAAGTCGACTGATATTTAAGGGGAGCTTGGCCGTTTGTGTGGTCTATTAATTCATGTATTCATATATTTTTTTAGTTTCCTCCCTAGACCTCCCTCAAGCTTAGAAAAACACAAGATAAATTTGTACATTTTTCGGTAGAAAAATGTCCCGGCCAAAGGTTGGTTCCTCTTAAAAATGCAGGCTCGCTATCGCTCGCCAGAAAATAATCGACACCTAAATGGCACGAAAGGTCCTAAAATTGACAACGAAATGGGGTGAAAGGTTTCAAAATTGCCAAACTAATGGGCTTATAATCTCAAAACTAGTGGGGCTAAACATTAAGGAGAAGGAGGTCCAGAATAACGGTCTGCCTCCCCTTAAGAGAAACACACTTGCAATTTATTGATACTATTTTACTTTCAAACATAAGATCACAACGAGGAATATAACTTATGTGTACAGTCGCGCTAATATGTCATGTCTCGGCACCAAGTATGTTTTAATCAATAATATAATTAGTATCAGCAACATCTAAGCCTCATTTCTTCATATCGAGTGTAATTAAGGGTAACATATTACGTAACAATATTTGCGGTAATTCTGTTTATGAAATTCAAAATAATCTGAATATTGATAACTTAATCGATGAACATACCAAGAAAAATATAACATTTGATATTAAACTTTCTGATAAGAACAAGTGCATTGCAAAATTATACATGTTACCTAAATTTCATAAAAGACCTTATAAATATCGCTTTATTACCAGAGCAAAATTTGCTACCACTAAAACTCTATCAGAACAAGTCGTAAATTGCTTAACATACATTAAAAGTACTCATAAAAGATATTGTAATACCATCATGAGAAGAACTGGCATTAACTATTATTGGAGTGTTGACAATTCGTTAGAAGTTATTGATAAAATAAATACCATGCCGAAAGTTACCTCGGTACATAGCTTTGACTTTTCAACTTTGTATACCAATTTGCCTTTAGATTTAGTATATTCAGAGCTTTGCTTTATTATAGATTTTCACTTTGACAGGTTCGTTAGGAATGGTAATTATTTCATAAATGTTTATACATATTTTAATAATGCATCACTTAGCTCTACTCCCACTAGTTCTGTATATTTTGATAGAACTAAACTTAAAGATGCCCTTAAATTCCTCCTTTTCAATACTTATGTTAGATTCGGGCCGTACATTTTCAAACAAATATTAGGAATTCCTATGGGTGGAAATGCTAGCCCTTTAATTGCAGACTTATTCTTGCTTGCTTTAGAATATAAATATATAAAAGACTTAGTTGACAGTAGCAAGAAAAATAAAATCCCAGAAAAATTAGCACTTGCTAAATTGTTAAGTAATAATAGTAGATATATTGATGATATTCTCGTTTGCAATTTGTTAAATTTTAATCAAGTTGCTAAACTTATTTACCCTAATTCTATTCCCCTCACACAATGTAACGTAAATTATAAAGTTGAAAATTTTCTTGATATAAATATAGAGATTGTTAATGAACAGTGCATACTTAAAGTATATCACAAAGTTGATGATTTTAATTTTAACGTAATAAACTTTCCTTTCCCTAGTAGTAATATCGATAGTAAAATAACTTATAATTGTTTTTATGCCTAATTAATAAGATTTTGTAAAATCTGCACTAAAGTAGATGACTTTTGGGCTAGAGCTAGGTTACTATACAGACTCTTAGTGGACAGAGGTTTTGAGGCAAGTAAATTGCTCCATAAATTTAATCTTTTTAGGGTCAATTATTGTGACTGTATTCTAAAATTTGACATCAATAATTTTAATCAAGCATTTTTAACTTGAAGTTTCTTGTATAACCTCTGCTTACTTTTTGTCTGTTTTTCTTTTTGTTTTTTTCTATATTCCAACTTACTTCCTCTCGGGCATAGGCTGAGAGCCTTAACATTCACCGCTTTACAATGAACAGTGAAGCCCGTGAGGTCTTGTTCCAGTCTAGGGAGTGAGACATGTGAAGCACGTAGAGTACAACGAGCACCTGCCATCTTGCCTTCACGTGAGGCACGGTGCTCACTCATGGCCCGAAACGACCCCATCTCTGAAGCCACCTCGTTTCCGTGCTTCACTGTCTCACCCCCTACACTCGGACTCTCACACTTACACACACACAACGCCACCTGTTGAGCAGATAACTCACCAGGCATTGCACCCCTATAGCATATTTTGAATTGTTTTTTGTCTGTATTTATTGTTTATCTTTTTCTTTTTCTATTATTAATATTAATATTGATGATTGTTTAAATTTATTGTTCTTGTTAAAAGAGTACTCTTTGTTTAAATTTGTTGGTACTTCATATTTTGCAATTATTTGTCTTTATATTATATGTATTCATTGTCGATAGTATCAATTGCTTACTTTTGCGATTTCCTTAGTTTATTTGTGCTATAAATGTAGGTTATTTGTAGGGTAGTTATTGATAGGGGTCACTTGAGGCATGCTATGCTTACAGGTACCTACCCGATAGCACTATCGTTAGTGAGTGCTGTACTGTATTTTATATATTATTTTGTAATAGTATAGATATCTTATCAATATTTGTATTTTGTACTATTGTTAATGTCTTGTCATGTTGCAAATTTGATTTTAAATAATATTTTGACATTTAACATGTAGTTTCTTTATTCATGCAGAGTTTAGTAAAATTTGCCAGAACGTCCCGGACTTCCCAAACTTGACTACTTCCTTTAACGTGAGGATAGTGCGTTGTTATATGTGCGATTAGTTTGCTTGGGAAACAGATTAACTTGCTCATGTAGTAATGTACACCCTATGTGGTGGATTGTGTTCTTTTATTTAATAATTTTCATTTTAGTAAGCGTTGTTTCCACATAGCGATTTTGATAATTTAATTTGACTTTATATTGTCCTTGTCCCAATTTTGGTTTGTTTAGTTTGCAAGTTTTACATTTTAATACAAACATGTTCTTACACTTACCCCCCGTATTCAACATCTGACAACCATTAATACAGCACAGAGAGAGCCAAACGTAATGGCAGGTGAGACATGACATATTAGCGTCACTGTACATGGTTTCCCTCGCAAGTCTGTTTGGGAAGTGTAATATTAAGTCGGTATCACATGGGCGCTTTTTCCCTCAAACATTTGTCCTCAACACTGGTCTGGCAGCTTATGAAGTCAACATTTAAAATAATTCAGTCACCTAAATTGATCCATCATCAGTCTAGTTTCCGGTACCAGTGCAAAATATTCCAGAAATGTTGCCAGAAAAATCATGATTACCGAATGTTGACCATAAAAGCTCTCGTGTGATACCGGCTTTAGAGAGTGTTGGGCTAGAGATTTGCTTCCCTCGAGACCTAAAATTCAATTTTATATATATATATATTCTAAATAGTCAGTTATTGGGATAATAATAATCTATATCCCTAGAGATGAAGTGGAAATCCAACGATCGTACACAGCTGTAGTATGTGTATTTAGTGTTGTTGTTGATGTGGTGAGTAATGTGCCCCCCAGCCAATAGAGCCCCCATGAAGCTGAAGGTGCCGTAACTGGTGATGGTGTGAGCCCCGTATGTCAACACGGCTTGGTCCACAACAGCTATAGGGCTGCCTGTACAATGAAACATATAAAGGGCTCATGTTAAAGGGACAGAGGTTATTTTTTGTTTTCTATCTCTCTCTCGGTTGTATCCATTCAGCCTACTGTTCTAAGACGTTTATCCCCATCCAGGTGTCGATCTTTTCCTGGCGATCGGTAGCGAGCCAACATATTTAGATAAATATTTTTGACAACAGGCTAAATTTGTACATTTTTCGATAAAAAAAATGTCTCCTGCGAAACCGGATTTCTCCATAATGCTGGCTCGATATCGCTCGCCAGGAAGAAATCTGCACCTGGATGGGGATAAACGTCTTAAAACAGTAAGCTGAATGGGGCCGAATGGGGCAGACTGGGAGGGTCTTCAAGGTTTCTTTATTGATATTCCCTGGACCTCTTTCTTTTCTAATGATGCACACTCTACCTTGAGCCACATACAAGATTTTGTAAAAATTGGAATGGAAACTTTTATTCCTCATCAAAAGTACAGTAAAAGATCTAATTCACCTAAATGGTTTGACCATAATTGTGCTAGAGTAACTGAACAAAAAGCAATAGCCTACAATGCATACACAAGATCAAAAACACATGAAGCCTTTAATTACTTTAGAAACATCAGAAATCATGCCAAAACTGTATTAAACCTAACTAAATCAATCTTTCTCTATAAGCAGGCAAATAAACTTCTAAATAATCCAAATGATAACAAAATATTTTGGTCTACTCTTAACTCATTTAAATCCAACTTCACTACTGCTTCATCCATTCCACCATTAAAATCTCCGACTGGCAATCTTGTAAGTGACCCACGAGGTAAAGCTAACCTTCTTGCGGATATTTTCTCCACCAACTCAACCTTAGATGAAATAAATCAAGATGTCCCTGTACTTAATTTTAATTCGCCTGAAATTCCCTCACTTAAGATCCACACCAGACATGTCAAAACTATTTTGAAGAATCTCTCGGTAGATAAGGCTCCTGGTCCAGATGAAATTCCTCCAATAGTACTTAAGAATTGCTCCTTGGTGCTCGCTCCTGTATTGGCAAAAAATTTCCGTCTGTGTACTCATACCTCATGCTTCCCAGTACCCTTGAAAGAAGCAAACATCCATCCAGTTCCTAAAAAAGGTGCCTCTTCAGATCCATCAAACTACAGACCAATAGCTATAACTTCCACTCTTGGTAAAGTCTTTGAAATTATATTAAATAATCACATAATTAAGCATCTTGAAAATAATAAATTAATCAGTGATAGGCAATATGGTTTTAGACGATGTCGATCAACTGCAGACATGCTTTGCCTTCTTACGCATCAAATCAACCAAGCTACAGACCAACATGGTGAAACACATACAATAGCACTGGATATATCAAAGGCATTTGATAGAGTCTGGCATCAATCCTTATTGTCGAAGATGTCACACTACGGCCTTGCATCATTAGTTCCACTAATTTCTTCTTATCTTCATAACAGAAAAATATGTGTAATGGTAGATGGCCTTTATTCTCAATTTCACTCAATAAATGCTGGTGTTCCCCAGGGATCAGTTTTGGCCCCAATTCTGTTCCTCATTCATATCAATGATCTCATATCTACCACTCATAATCCAATACATTCCTATGCAGATGACTCAACACTCCACAGTTCCTTCACATTTACCAATTCTTTCACCCAACCCGATCTTATAAATTCAAAAATAAACACTGCAATTTCTCTGAACCAGGACCTTTCTAGAATTAATGGATGGGGACAAAAGAATCTAGTTTCCTTTAATGCACAGAAAACCAAGTACATTCAATTTTCTAACCGACAGAATCTCACTGACTCCCATATATTTTTTAATGATGTAAATATTCCCACTTCCCCTAGTATTGACATTCTCGGTGTAACATTAACTACTAACTTGAGCTGGACACATTATGTTAGAAGCATTGCTAAGAATGCCTCTAAAAAACTGGGACTCCTGTACAGAGTTCGAGAATTCTTCACTGACGAGCAGTTGGCCGTGATATATAAAAGTCATGTGCGTTCTCAGATGGATTACTGTTCACCTCTGTGGGGTGGAAGGGGAGTGGTTGCATGGAGGCAGTTGGACAAAATTCAAAATAAAGCTATTAGATTTAATCAATAACCCTGCAATCACTCAGGACCTTCCTACATTATCCATACGAAGAAACGTTGCATCCCTTGCATTATTCTACAGATATTTTCACAGCAATTGTTCCGAGGAACTTGCTTCAATTGTGCCGCCTCTCCACATCTTTCCCCGTAGAACTAGGGCAGCTGAGAGCGCCCATGAATTTACACTTTCTCCTCCACAATGCAGGACTTCTGCTTATCAGAATTCATTTATCCCCAGAGCTACTACTCTTTGGAATTCATTTCCCTCGAATTGCTTTCCACAAACTTACAATCTACAAATGTTTAAATCCAGTTTTTACAAACATTTTATGAATGGAGGATGCCTTTAGGCACATGGACCTTTTTGTTTTATCTGTGTTTTTCCTTCCTCCGTTCATTGTCTCTTTAAAAAAAAAAAAAAAAAAAAAAAAAAATGGATACAAGCCAGAGAAAGAGAGAAAATAAGACATAGTATATACCTATTTATCTATCTATCTATCTATCTACCTATCTAAGCTGAAGGTACCGTTGTTGTTGTTATTGTTGTTGTTGTTCCCTAAGCTGCCTGGCCGAACAGCCACGAGTGGGCGGGTGCCCAACCCCGAAAAGGGTTGAAATAGGGGAGCTATCCCCCCCGCCAAAGGCGGCTTTCTAGGGCCTTTCCTAGCTGATGCTGAGAGGATTGGGTTCTAGTCATGTGGTGATGGGCTGGTCTATCAGAGTGAGAACTGAGCGATCTCTGCCATACCCATAGCTTACTCTGACTGTTCCTTTTACTTGTATATTTTCTAGATCTCAAGTGACGACTTCTCTTGCGTGGATTGACCTAATCAACCAAGATTGGAAGCCAAAGCGTCACATCTTTCCTTTGCCCATCAACTTTCTCTTCATAATTGCTGAGGGGCACAGGGCCCTGGGTGGGGCTTTGGTTTCCCGGGTGTTTCCGCACCCTCCTCAGCTCCCCGCCATGGAGTGGCTTCGGTCACCCAGGCTTTATTGTGGTCGGCGGGGGGGGTTCTGTGGGGGCGCTCGGTTATGGCCTTGGCCTTGCTTGGGGCCTTGGGGCTGTTCGGCCAGGCAGCTTGGGGAAAAACAACAACAACAACAACAGCCACGAGTCCCTAAGGAAGACCATGGCCATGCTCGGGCTTTCCC
This sequence comes from Paralithodes platypus, assembly GCA_032716605.1. Lineage (NCBI taxonomy): Eukaryota > Metazoa > Arthropoda > Malacostraca > Decapoda > Lithodidae > Paralithodes > Paralithodes platypus. The sequence continues at coordinate 11,298,369 of CM064493.1, read as the reverse complement.
ACATAGCTCTCAAGGAGTGTAGATTGTGTTGTTGGCGTAAGTGGTATGGGGTGCTGTGTTACAACCCGGGCAGGTGTCGACGACTGAGTCATCCAATCTCTTCTGATTGCTCAGAAGAGCTGGATGGTGTCCGCATTTAAGCCTGGCCAGGTGGACTATGTCCTCCCGAGGAAGGGAGGATTCAGAAGCTGGATTTCGGGAGGTCATGCCTGCAGTTGCGTGTTGTCTATGAGTGATTTTTTTTTTTTTTTTTAAGAGACAATGAACGGAGGAAGGAAAAACACAGATAAAACAAAAAGGTCCATGTGCCTAAAGGCATCCTCCATTCATGCAATGTTTGTAACAACTGGATTTAAACATTTGTAGATTGTAAGTTTGTGGAAAGCAATTCGAGGGAAGTGAATTCCAAAGAGTAGTAGCTCTGGGGATAAATTAATTCTGATAAGCAGAAGTTCTGCATTGTGGAGGAGAAAGTGTATATTCATGGGCGCTCTCAGCTGCCCTAGTTCTACGGGGAAAGATGTGGAGAGGCGGCACAATTGAAGCAAGTTCCTCGGAACAATTGCTGTGAAAATATCTGTAGAATAATGCAAGGGATGCAACGTTTCTTCGTATGGATAATGTAGGAAGGTCCTGTGTGATTGCAGGGTTATTGATTAATCTAATAGCTTTATTTTGAATTATGTCCAACTGCCTCAATGCAACCACTCCACTTCCACCCCACAGAGGTGAACAGTAATCCATCTGAGAACGCACATTACTTTTATATATTACGGCCAACTGCTCGTCAGTGAAGAATTCTCGAACTCTGTACAGGAGTCCCAGTTTTTTAGAGGCATTCTTAGCAATGCCTCTAACATAATGTGTCCAGCTCAAGTTAGTAGTTAATGTTACACCGAGAATGTCAATACTAGGAAAAGTGGGAATATTTACATCATTAAAAAATATATGAGAGTCAGTGAGATTCTGTCGGTTAGAAAATTGAATGTACTTGGTTTTCTGTGCATTAAAGGAAACTAGATTCTTTTGTCCCCATTCATTAATTCTAGAAAGGTCCTGGTTCAGAGAAATTGCAGTGTTTGTTTTTTAATTTATAAGATCGGGTTGGGTGAAAGAATTGGTAAATGTGAAGGAACTATGGAGTGTTGAGTCATCTGCGTAGGAATGTATTGGATTATGAGTGGTAGATATGAGAACATTGATATGAATGAGGAACAGAGTTAGGGCCAAAACTGATCCCTGGGGAACACCAGCATTTATTGAGTGAAATTGAGAATAAAGGCCATCTACCATTACACATATTTTTCTGTTATGAAGATAAGAGGAAATTAGTGGAACTAATGATGCAAGACCGTAGTGTGACATCTTCGACAATAAGGATTGATGCCAGACTATCAAATGCCTTTAATATATCCAGTGCTATTGTATGTGTTTCACCATGTTGGTCTGTAGCTTGGTTGATTTGATGCATAAGAAGGCAAAGAATGTCTGCAGTTGATCGACATCGTCTAAAACCATATTGCCTATCACTGATTAATTTATTATTCTCAAGATGCTTAATTATGTGATTATTTAATATAATTTCAAAGACTTTACCAAGAGTGGAAGTTATAGCTGAAGAGGCACCTTTTTTAGGAACTGGATGGATGTTTGCTTCTTTCCAGGGTACTGGGAAGCATGAGGTATGAGTACACAGACGGACAAATTTTGCCAATACAGGAGCGAGCACCAAGGAGCAATTCTTAAGTACTATTGGAGGAATTTCATCTGGACCAGGAGCCTTATCTACTGAGAGATTCTTCAAAATAGTTTTGACATGTCTGGTGTGGATCTTAAGTGAGGGAATTTCAGGCGAATTAAAATTAAGTACAGAGACATCTTGATTTATTTCATCTAAGGTTCAGTTGGTGGAGAAAATATCCGCAAGAAGGTTAGCTTTACCTCGTGGGTCACTTACAAGATTGCCAGTCGGAGATTTTAATGGTGGAATGGATGAAGCAGTAGTGAAGTTGGATTTGAATGAGTTAAGAGTAGACCAAAATATTTTGTTATCATTTGGATAATTAGAAGTTTATTTGCTTGCTTGTGAAGAAAGTTTGATTTAGTTAGGTTTAATACAGTTTTGGCATGATTTCTGATGTTTCTAAAGTAATTAAAGGCTTCATGTGTTTTTGATCTTGTGTATGCATTGTAGGCTATTGCTTTTTGTTCAGTTACTCTGGTACAATTATGGTCAAACCATTTAGGTGAATTAGATCTTTTAATGTACTTTTGATGAGGAATAAAAGTTTCCATTCCAATTTTTACAAAATCTTGTATGTGGCTCAAGGTAGAGTGTGCATCATTAGAAAAGAAAGAGGTCCAGGGAATATCAATAAAGAAACCTTGAAGACCCTCCCAGTCTGCCCTATCGTAATGCCATTTAGTCACCAAAACAGGTTCAGAGTGGGAAGGTGTGGTAGGTGATAGACAGGTGGCCTGTATCAGACAGTGATCAGAAGATCCAAGCGGGGACCTCACTGTAACATCATAATTTTCTGAATTATTGTTAAAAATTAGTCCAGTAGGTGGGAATTATGATTAGGATTATCTGGTACACGGGTGGGTTGGTTGACTAGTTGAGTGAGATTAAATGAGTCTGCAAATAGCTCACATTCAAGACCAGCATTATCAGTCCTGGCTGAATGAGTGAGCCATTCAACATTATGGACTTTAAAATCACCCAACACAGTGATTTCAGAAGAAGCGTTTAAGTTGAGGACACTGAGTTGTGAGGACAGAGAATCAAAAAGACTTTGCTCTGGAGGAGTATTTGGGGAACGGTAGATGCAACATAGGTATTTAAATTTACCAGCAGAAATTAATTTGTATATAGAATAATCAAAATAGGGACAATTGAAACTAGTAACCTCCTCCAGGGCAATTTCAGATTTTGCGAAGCAACATACACCTCCTTTAGGTCTGAAATTTTGGAGCAGTTGATAACCTGGAAATTTAAATCTAGACGTGTCAGATGTGGATGTTACTTGAGTCTCTGTCAAAAAAAGGAGAGTAGGGGATTCTGCTTGAAGAAATTGGTGTACAGAATTGATGTTAGAGTGAAGTCCCCTTATATTACTAAAGAAAAAGCTGCACCGACAAGCAGCTATGGGACGTTGCAATGCTCTTGACACAGTCGCATGATGACGACCGGGAGGACCCTGTGTCAATGACTCAACCCTGCCGGGGGTGGATATCCGAGGGACCACCAGGTTTGCTCGTAACAGTTGTACTGCCATATTTATTAGGTAAGTGTTTGGTGTTACATGTAAGATATGTAGTGGGAAGAGTAGTGTTTTATGGATAGAGGATAGTGATGTAGGGCAATGTCGTGAAGTTGGATGTGTATGTTATATAAAGAGTTTTTTTCCTGATACCCCTGATGTGTGAGGCAGAAAGATATGTATCCAGCTACCAAGGCCTGGGAGAGAAAATGGAATTCAGGCTATTCCCTGAGTCTCCCGATACCTTGGCGGTAGTACTTCCCTGGGCGGGGCTGCCTACCCCTACTACCTACATTGAATGAAACAGCGAGAGATATGAGTATGGATGTGCTTCTGGAAGCTGGTTTGGGGTGGGCAGGGAGGGAGAGAAGACAGTATTTGTGTGTGATACCGTGTGCTGGGTGTTGTTTTGATATTTCTTGGTGTCTTTGGGTGTGTTGCCATGTAATGTAGTGGGTGGTGTTGGTTCGTGGAGGCTGCTGCCAGGAATTGAGTGCCTCTCATGTCCAGATGGTCTTTGACTTTGAGGACTTTGGTTTCTTGATGTAGGTGATCTGCAGATGTAGGAGCTTTACAGCCTTTGATGATTTTTAGGGCTTTATTTTGAATAGTCTGTAAGGTCTTATGATGTGTTTCAGCTAGATTAGAAGCCCAGGCCGGGCCTGCGTATTGCATATTGGTACCATAACTGGTGATGGTGTGGGGCCCTAATGTCATAACTGCTTGGTCCGCGGAACCGATGGGGCTGCCTGTACAACAAAACATATATAGGTTAATTCCAGCCTGTGACACTCCCTTTATCTGAGATTTTGTCCACAAAGTCTCACTTCCGTGAGACTTTTTCTATTGCTCTAGACATATCCAAAGCCTTTGATAGAGTCTGGCATAAGTCTTTAATTTCCAAACTACCCTCCTTCAGTTTCTATCCCTCTATCAGTGTCTTTGTCTCTACTTTCCTTTCAGACCACTCCATAGCTACAGTTGTAGACGGCCATCGTTCACTTCCTCAACCTATCAACTCTGGTGTTCCTCAGGGTTCTGTCCTGTCTCCAATTCTCTTTCTAGTACTTATCAAAGATATCCTCAACTGCACCTCTAGTCCTATCCACTCATATGCTGACGACTCTACCTTACACTATTCAACTAGTTTTTCACATCAACCTAGCAAGCAAACACTCCAGAACATACGTGGCGAGGCCATAGAATGCCGATCTTCTGATCCTTCAATTACTTTTGATTAAGACAGAGAAAATATTGTTACTTTCAACGCCTCCAAGACCCAGTTTCTCCCTCTATCTCTCCATCACAATCTTCCACACGACTATCAACTATTCTCCAACAATACACAACTCAACACTTCATCTTCTCTCAACATTCTAGGTGTATCTTTTTCATCTGACCTTTCTTGGATAGTTCATATTACTACTCTTGCTAAAACAGCTTCCCAGAAAATGGGTGTGCTCAACTGTCTCCGTGGGTTCTTCATCCTCGCACAGCTTCTTGCTCTGTATCGGGGCACAGTGCGCCTTGTATTGAGTCTTGTTCGCATGTGTGGGGAGGCTCCACCTTCTTGAACGAGTAGAATCAAAAGCAATTCGCCTCATCAATTCTTACTTGTTCCCTACAATATCTTTCTACACGCCGCAATGTTGCATCTCTTTCACTCTTCTATCACTATAACAACAATCAGTGTTCTTCAGAGCTCTCTGTGTATATCCCCTCCCTTGCGGCGAGTGCGAGGTGACCCGCCTTTCAACACAGTCTCACTCCTATTCTGTCCAGCTCTCCAACCCAAGAATTGGCAAATTTTCTCGGTATTTCTTCTACTCAAGAAGTGAACTCTGGAACTCTCTCCCTTAATCCATCTTTTCTTCATCCTATGACTTAGACTGCTTTAAACTTTGTGTGTCCAGGCATTTTTACTCCAACGTCCCTTGAATTTGGCTCTGGCACTCTATTAACTTTGGGGGAGATACTCGTTACAGGCAGCCTGCCTTTTGTTTCCTCCATACACATGTGGGGAGATTGTAGGCACCAATCGATCAGGGCTAGACCCAGGTGAGGTTATAGGCATGTGATAAAGAGTCGCTGGAACTCCTTTTTCACTTGCTTGGCTTCTCTTACTGATTTTCTTTGTGCCTCATTTACACTGAGAGCAATCCAGCTAGCTCTCACAAACACCTCCTCCTCCTATCCACTTCACTACACTAAACATGCACACCACACTTCATTCTTCCACACCAAAATTTAAAAAAAACAAAAATGATGAATTGTAGCCCAGCCTCGGAGTCCCCAGGGGGGGGGACCATAAATGCCCCCTCACCCGACCGACCATCCCCTGACGACCCCACACAATTACCTGGACCTCGGCCTGTTACTCTTTCTATTAATTTCTGCAACATTCGCGGACTCTCCTCTAACTTTCACTCTGTTGAGCACCATCTCTCCTCCTATAAACCTGATCTTCTCTTCCTCACCGAAACTCAGGTGTCTGTAGCAACATCCAGCAACCCCTTCTCTGTATCCTCCTACTTTCTCTATCCTAGTTTCAAAGCCAAAGGCGGATGTTGTGCATATGTGCACAACAAACTCACTTGCTCTCGTGTTCCCGATTTCGACTCCTCTGAATTCTCAACTTTATGGCTCAAACTTTCCTGTCATTCTCTTACTAAATATTTCTGTGCTGTCTATCTCTCCCCTAACTCTACCAACTTTCCCAAATTCTTTGACTATCTAAACTCTACAGTGGAACACATTCTATCCATTTCTCCTTTCTCAGAAATCTCCATCTTAGGAGATTTCAACGTTCACCACCGCCATTGGCTCTCCTCTCACACTACTGATCCACCTGGTGAACAAGCCTACGTCTTTTCTATCCTAAATGACCTAGAGCAGTTAGTTCAGCTACTCACCCGTATCCCGGATCGCATCGGAGATCGGCCCAACATTCTTGACCTGTTTCTAACTTCTAACCCTTCTTCTTATACTGTCGATTTTTTGTCTCCTTTGGGCTCCTCCGACCATAAACTTATCTCTGTCACCTGTCCTATCTCTCCAGTACAGCCACCCGATCCTCCTAGCCGGCGGCGCTTGTGGCACTTTGGCGCTGCCGACTGGGAGGCTCTTCGGCAGTACTTCTTTGATTTCCCATGGAATTATTTCTGCTTCCATGGCCGAGGACCCTCGGAGAGTGCTGAACGCATTACCGAGGTAATCCTATCGGGCATAGAAGCATACATTCCATTCTCTTTCTCTCAGACTAATGCTAAAAAATCTTGGTTTACTCACGCCTGTTCTACTGCTGTCCGCAATAAGGAGGAAGCATTCAAACGGTACCGACGCCTTAAAACTCAAGACTCTCATTCTTCATATGTTTCTGCCCGGAATCAAGCCAAATCTGTTCTTCGACTTGCCAAACACTCTTTCATCAATAATAAATGCACTGAACTATCCAACTCTAGCTCTTCCCAAGCTTTCTGGCATCTAGCCAAAAACCTCTCCAACAATTTCTCTTCCTCGTCTTTCCCTCCCCTTTCCCACTCTGATGGCACAACCATCACTTCTTCCTCTGACAAAGCTAAACTCTTCGCTCAAACTTTTGCTAGAAACTCCACCTTGGATGATTCCGGTGCTATTCCTCCCTCTCCGCCCTCCTCTCTCTTACTTATGCCTAATATCCTAATCTCTTCTAAAGATGTACTTTCTACCCTCTCTGGGCTTAACACTAATAAGGCGTACGGTCCGGACGGTGTTCCTCCTGTTGTTCTCAAAAACTGTGCCTCCGTGCTGACTCCCTGCCTAGGCAAACTCTTTCGTCTCTGTCTATCCTCTAACGTCTTCCCTTCATGCTGGAAGTTTGCTCACATTCAACCAGTCCCAAAGAAGGGTGACCGCTCTCAACCCTCCAACTATCGTCCAATTGCTCTTATCTCTTGTCTTTCTAAAGTTTATGAAACTATTCTTGCTTCCAAATTTCTTAAGCATTTCTCTTCTCATAATCTGCTCTTAGATCGCCAGTATGGCTTCCTTAAGGGTCGCTCTACTGGTGATCTTCTTTCATATCTTACTAACTCTTGGTCATCCTCCTTTCGGGACTTCGGTGAGACTTTTTCTATTGCACTAGACATATCGAAAGCCTTCGATAGAGTCTGGCATAAATCTTTAATTTTTAAACTACCCTCCTTCGGTTTCTATCCCTCCATCTGTGCCTTTGTCTCTAATTTCCTTTCCGGCCGTTCCATAGCCGCGATTGTGGACGGCCATTGTTCACTTCCTCACCCTATAAACTCCGGTGTTCCTCAGGGCTCTGTCCTATCTCCTATTCTCTATCTAATTTTTATAAATGATCTCCTTAACTGTACCTTAATTCCCATCCATTCATACGCAGACGACTCAACCTTACTAGTGTAAGGTTATTCAGAACATCCCTCAACGACAAACGTAATGAAGCCATAGAACTCTTAAATTCTGATCTAAATACTATTTCCAATTGGGGCAGAGAAAACCTTGTTAACTTTAATGCTTCCAAAACCCAATTTCTCCATCTCTCTACCCGTCAGGATCTCCCAGCGGACTATCCCTTATTCTTCAATAATACAAAAATCAACCCTTCATCTTCTCTCAATATTCTTGGTGTCTCTTTTTCTTCTGCTCTCATTTGGAAGGACCATATTACCAGTCTTGCTAAGGCAGCCTCCCAGAAGCTGGGTGTGCTCAACCGCCTTAGGGGGTTCTTTTCCCCTGCACAGCTTCTTGCTCTGTACAGGGGCATAGTGCGCCCTTGTATTGAGTATTGTTCACATGTGTGGGGAGGTTCCTCTCACACCGCTCTCCTAGACAAAGTTGAAAGGAAGGCCTTTCGTATCATTAACTCCCGTCCACTCACCAACTCTCTGCAATCTCTCTCTCTCCGCCGCAATGTTGCATCTCTCTCGCTATTCTATCGCTACTATAATAATCAGTGTTCCTCAGAGCTATCCCAGTGCATACCACCTCCTTTACGTAGGGCACGTGGTACCCGTCTTGCAACTCAATCCCACCCCTACTCTGTGCAACTCTCCAACCCAAGAGTGAAACGTTACTCTCAAACTTTCTTCTACTCAACAGCTGAGCTCTGGAACTCTCTCCCAGAATCAGTCTTTCCCTCTTCCTATGACTTAAATTGCTTCAAACTCCGTGTATCCAGGCATTTTGGCTCGAACGTCCCTTGATTTTGGCCCTGTCACTCTTTCAACTATGGGGGAGGCACTCGCTATAGGCAGTTATGCCTTTTGCCTCCCTCAATCACATAGAAAAAAACAAAAAAAAACATAGGAACAAAAAATATGATGACAATAAACGGGAAATTGTGATAATCCAAAAATTGTTGATAAAGAGAGAGTTTGACGTACTTGCCATAACAACATCGTCTGCAGGTAGGTTGTCGCTGCACCACACACGATCATCACACACCACCACAAACACTGGTCGATCAACCCTGGACGTACACACAATACAAGGTTAGGCCGGTATCACACGAGAGCTTTTATACTCAACATTCGATGGTCGACATATTTCTGGCAACATTTATGGGGTATTTTGTATTGGTATCAGAAACTAGACTGATGATAGACTAATTTAAGTGACAGAAATATGTAAACCGTTGACCTCGTAAGCTGCCAGACCAGTGTTGAAGATAAATGTTGAGGAAAGAAGCGCTCGTGTGATACCTGCTTTAGGCAGTATATAAGGCAGTATAGCCAAACGTACAGTCGGCCTAATAAGTGATATCTCGGCACCAAGTAGATTTTGATCAATAATTGGCATAAGCAATATTTAAACTTGATATATTTATTTCGAGTGAGATATACAAACAAGTTCCTACACTTACCCACCGTATTCAACATCTGACAGGCATTAATAGAGCACAGAGCGATCCAAATGCAATGACAGCCGAGACATGACTTATTAGCGCTACCGTACACACAACGCAATGATAGGCAGTATTAACCCCATTGAGTACCAGGGACGTCCTTTCTATCATATTATGGCAACTATTAGACGATGTTATTAAGCTTAAGAAGGAACTCTAGCAATAATTAGGCTTCAATATAGCACAACCAACCCTTCTAGCTATCTCAGATCCTTCCTAAGCTGCATAATATCGTCAACATATAGCTATAATTAAATATAGCACACGTCGCTGGTACTCAAAAGGATAAAGAAACACATATTTTTTTCTTTTCTATGTGATTGAGGGAGGCAAAAGGCAGAATTGCCTTTAGCGAGTGCCTCCCCCATAGTTGAAAGAGTGACAGGGCCAAAATCAAGGGACGATCGAGCCAAAATGCCTGGACACACGGAGTTTGAAGCAATTTAAGTCATAGGAAGAGGGAAAGACTGATTCTGGGAGAGAGTTCCAGAGATCAGTTGTTGAGTAGAAGAAAGTTTGAGAGTAACGTTTCACTCTTGGGTTAGAGGGTTGCACAGAGTAGGGGTGGGATTAAGTTGCAAGACAGGTACCACGTGCCCTATGTAAAGGAGGTAGTATGCACTGGGAAAGATCTGAGGAACACTGATTATTATAGTAGCAATAGAATAGCGAGAGAGATGCAACATTGCGGCGGAGAGAGAGAGATTGCAGAGAGTTGGTGAGTGGACGGGAGTTAATGATACGAAAGGCCTTCCTTTCAACTTTGTCTAGGAGAGCGGTGTGAGCGGAACCTCCCCACACATGTGAACAATACTCAATACAAGGATGCACTATGCCCCTGTACAGAGCAAGAAGCTGTGCTGGGGAAAAGAACCCCCTAAGGCAGTTGAGCACACCCAGCTTCTGGGAGGCTGCCTTAGCAAGACTGGTAATATGGTCCTGCCAAATGAGAGCAGAAGAAAAAGAGACACCAAGAATAGTGAGAGAAGATGATGGGTTGATTTTTGTATAGTTGAAGAATAAGGGATAGTCCGCTGCGAGATCCTGATGGGTAGATAGATGGATAAATTGGGTTTTGGAAGCATTAAAGGTAACAAGGTTTTCTCTGCCCCAATTGGAGATAGTATTTAGATCAGAATTTAAGAGTTCTATTGCTTCATTACGTTTGTCGTTAAGGGATTGCTGGCTGGGGCGTTCTGAAAAACTATTGGAGTAGTGCAAGGTTGAGTCGTCTGCGTATGAATGGATGGGAATTAAGGTACAGTTAAGGAGATCATTTAAAAAATTAGAAAGAGAATAGGAGATAGGACAGAGCCCTGAGGAACACCAGAGTTTATAGGGTGAGGAAGTGAACAATGGCCATCCACAACCGCAGCTATGGAACGGCCGGAAAGGAAATTAGAGACAAAGGCACAGATGGAGGGATAGAAACCGAAGGAGGGTAGTTTAGAAATTAAAGATTTGTGCCAGACTCTATCGAAAGCTTTCGATATGTCTAGTGCAATAGAAAAAGTCTCATCGAAGTCCCGAAAGGAGGATGACCAAGAGTTAGTAAGATATGAAAGAAGATCACCAGTAGAGCGACCCTCAAGGAAGCCATACTGGCGATCTGAGAGCAGATTATGAGACGAGAAATGCTTAAGAAATTTGGAAGCAAGAATAGTTTCAAAAACTTTAGAAAGACAAGAGATGAGGGCAATTGGACGATAGTTGGAGGGTTGAGAGCGGTCACCCTTCTTTGGGACAGGTTGAATGTGAGCAAACTTCCAGCATGAAGGGAAGACGTTAGAGGATAGACAGAGACGAAAGAGTTTGCCTAGGCAGGGAGTCAGCACGGAACACAGTTTTTGAGAACAACAGGAGGAATACCGTCCGGACCGTACGCCTTATTAGTGTTAAGCCCAGAGAGGGTAGAATATTCGCCTATTACCGTACCTCTGCCTGAAGAAATCAAACGCCCGCTCGTAGTAAATGGGCGGTATGGGAGTGAAGTTGAAACGATCTTTTATAAAGTGAGTATAGTCGGTTCTTCGGACGTGGGCGGTTACCAGCGTCGCGTCCTTGAGAGTCAGGTTACGGTGGAATAAAGTTAGATCAATGTTGTTCTTGGCCTGATCCAGTATATCACCCTTGTAGACCAGGACACTTCGAAGGAGGGACCGGTAATTCATGAACAGATCTCTCGGGCACGGATGGTTGTATACATAATAAGACTTGGACAGAAGAGGCCCCTGGACAATGCCTCCACTGGTATTAGCTTCCTTCATACCAGCTTCATATAAGAGTTGATATAGACGACTGTATTTGATGCTGGTTGTGTTCTTTCTGTCTCGGATGGGTATGGAGATGTTCCGGAAATACAGGGGCAGGGTTAAGTTCATTCCTTCCATTATCGACACCTTGGTAGAATAAACAAATACAAACAATCCTTTAGTACACGATCTCCTTATTTGCATATTACCGGCAACGTCTTTTATATTATATTTAAGATATCATTAGACGATTTTATGAAGCTTACGAAGGATAATATGGTAGCTAGATTGATTATTTGAGATAAGTCTGTAGTATTTTAATGGGTAGACGTCCTTCCTAAGCTGAATAAAATCGCTTAATAGCTGCCAGAATATAATGAAAATCATGTTACCAGTACTAAATGAGATATCATTCTGGCTAACACTACTGTATATCTATTTAGCATAGGAAGGACCTTTTGGAATCAAAGGGGTACAAACGAGTTAAAGTAGCCCTGTGCCATCCTAAGATGTTTCCTACTCTGAATACAATAGTCAATGATATAGTAAAAAGAAGACATGTGTCATTGAATACAAATAGGCATAATTGGTTACAGATTGTACCTGTTTTCACCCTCACATACTTTATACCATGGATTACAAAGAATTACAAAGAGGACCCCAATGGAAATACGCCTAACGGCCTTAATGGGCTATCCTTAGTTAGAATTATGCAAAGCTGGTACATGTCATATTTGAAACATATTATGTTGTAACAACACCGTAAAATGCTAACTGAATAAATATTATTATTATTATTATTATTATTATTATTATTATTATTATTTATTATTAGAAATAAAAGAAAACAAGCAGCAACAGATATACTGATCAACACTAAACCACTTGGTGTACCTGTGGAATATTATATCATATATATATACAGTATATATATATATATATATATATATATATATATATATATATATATATATATATATATATATATATATATATATATATATATATATATATATATATATACCGGTATATATATATATATGAGGTTTGTGTAGCAAGGGAGGATATTTTCATTAAGGCATACGAGGTTGAAGGAAATTGTTATTTCAACAATAATAGTGTCAACAATAATGAGGGAAAGGGTGTGTGTGAGCGGAAAGTAAACAAACCCCTCACCCTAACACCGAAGAGATGTCTCAGCAGGTAAACACTAAGGTACTGACACATCTTGTTTCCCAGGCGACCACCATCGTTTACAATAACGTGGGGGGCTGTAGAGTCTGTAGGTAAACAAAAGTATAGATACATTATAATATATACAGTATAAATTACAGTTAGACTGTGAAACGAGTCATTTCGTGAATTATTCGTTTTATTATTATTATTATTATTATTATTATTATTATTATTATTCTATACATACCTTCTTGGGGGACCATAGGAGGTGGTGGGAATGGTGGGATGGGCAGACAGTTTTCCGTGAACACAAGTTGTTTGGGAAGATTAAGTCCATGTTGTCCTGTTTGTGCAGAAGTTTGGTACGGGGTTCGATTCTTCTCTCCAAATTGTGGTGAATCTTTTAGAGGAGGATTCGCGATTGAAGTGTTTTGTCCACTGGTATTAAAATTCGAATTATTGGCTTCTTTATCAAAAACGTCATCTCTAAGAAATTGGTTGATGCTTGAGATTTGTGGGTAGCATTCTTGTAGACTCCTTATATTGAAGTCCATAAATAAAGTGTTGAGGTTCATATTTAATAATGCAGCCAAAAGCACGATGAACAGAAATGGCCCCTTCCATCTGTAGTCTGACATTTTCACCTGTCAACAGAAGTAGATTAGGACCTGGTAAGAGTTTAATCAGTTTTATTTGTTTTCGTATATATATATATATATATATATATATATATATACTGTATATATAATATATATATATATATATATATATATATATATAGATATATATATACTATACTGTATATATATATATATATATATTATATATATATATATATATATATATATATAGATATATATATATATACTGTATATATATATATATATATATACAGATATATACAGTTTACTGTATATATATATATATATATATATATATATATATATATATATATATATATCTATATATATATATTATATATATATATATATTATCCTTGTTTTAGTTCCTCACTAGACTTCCATCAAGCTTAAATCGACACCTAAATAACACGAATGGTCTTAATATTGACATAGAAATGGGACGAAAGGTTTAAAAACCGCCAAACTAATGGTTCAAACGTCTTAAAATCTATAAGCTAATGGGGCTAAACATGAGGAAGAAGAGGGCCCAGAAAAACGACCCCTTAATCTTAAACTCCTCAGAGCTTATTCCAATATCTTACAACACGCTTAAAAAAGTAACGCCTAGTTTGATCTGTTTTGCCTCGCTGTGGCTGCTTGGTTTATATTAAAAAACAACAAAAATAGTAGTAGTAGTAGTAGTAGTAGTAGTAGTAGTAGTAGTAGTAGTAGTAGTAGTAGTATATAATAGTAGTTCCCACCCATGGCACCATATGAGACAGTCGCCATTAATCCATTCATTAACCCTTTCTGTAACGGTGCTTTATTCTGGCTACTATTAGGCGATTATATTCAGTCTCCAGCAATTACCAGGCTTCGAAGTATCTCATTCAACACTTTTTACAACCACAGATCCTTCTTAAAATGCACAAAATCGTCTAATTATAGCTGTAATATAATTAGAAAAACGTCCCCGGGTTTACGTCAGCACCTCACAAGCAATTTCAATAATATGTGAAGTGCCAGTATTAGTAAGGGGAGATTTTCACTTGAGGGATTATTTTTCGAACCTCCTTCTCCCTCATGTTTACCTCCATTAGTTTTTAAGACGTTCACCCCGTTATTTTGGCGATTTCAAGACATTTCGCCCAATTTCTGTAAATTTTAAGATATTTCGTGCCATTTAGGTGTCGATTTTATCCTGGCAAGCAAGGGCGAGCCTGTAATTTAGGAGGAACCGACCTTTGGCTACGACATTTGGGGGTATTTTTTTAAAGGTTGATGGGGGTCTAGGGAGCAAGCTAAAAACCTCCCCTTAAGGCATTTATCGGGGTTATTTGACTGGGAAAGAACACGACCTATAAACATGATATATAATTTGTTTAATGTTTGATGGTTCACTTTTTGGGCGATTTTTGCATGTATTCATTATTTGTCTAGTTTCCTCCCTAGACCTCCATCAAATTAAAACAAAAACATCCATTAGATCCCCCTTCTAGATTAATTTGTACATTTTTCGGTAGAAAATTTCCCGGCCGAATGCCGGTTCTTCCAACATTACAGGCTCACTATCGTTCGCCAGGGAAAAAATCGGCACCTAAATAGCACGAAAGGTTTAAATATTGACGAAGAAATGGGGCGAAAGGTCTTTAAATCGACTAACTAATGGGGCAAACATCTTAGCATCTGAAAACTAATGGGGCTAAACATGAGGGAGAAAGTGGTCCAGAAAACCGGCCCATCCCCCTTAAACAGACAAGGATATATATATAATAAACAAACCATTACAGCTAAAATACACGGAATAAACACAAGAAAACCCATATACAACAATGGCTTGATTTAGTAGCTGGGCTGGAGGGGTCCAAACTAATGGGCCGAACGTCTTATAATCTGAAAACTAATGGGGCTAAATATAAGGAAGAAGGGGGGGGGGGACCAAGAAAACGACCCATCGTCCCTTAATTGCGATATACTTTTCTAGCCTTGTATAGTCTAGGGAGGAAACTACAGAAATATTAACTCTTTCAAGCTCCAATACGCATTTCTTTCCTACTTTCTGGTAATTATTAGACGATTTTATTCAGATTAGGAAGGGTAGGCCTATATGGAAGTCAGAGGGTTGATTGAGAGAGTCTTTACCCTTTTAATAGCCACAGATCCTTCCTAAGCTGCATAAAACAGTCTAATGATAGCCAAAATAAACTGCTAAAACGCGTCAGAGCTTTAAGGGGTTAAATTGATACATAAATGAGGGAATAAATATACGCCGTTCCCCCCTTAACCCTTTCGCTATCCTATGGCTGCCGATTAGCATTCAGAAATAGAGTTCTCTCAATCATATAATAAACTCTCCAAAGTTAGCTTTCTGCCCACAGCTACCTCAAAGACAACTGCAGAGGTTGAAGTAACTAAAATAAAGGTTTATAAACACCCCTGATAGTCACAAAGGCTTTTAAGGGGGTCACCGGCTTTATTTTTTGTATCTTTCTCTCCTTTTCTCTTTTTCCCTGGCTTGTATCCATTCGGCCCCATTCAACCAACTGTTTTAAGACGTTTATCCCCATCCAGGTCGATTTCTTCCTGGCGAGCGATAGCAAGTCAGCATTGTATGGAGAAATCCGGCTTCGCCGGAAAAAAAATTCTATCGAAAAATGTACAAATTTAGCTAGCTGTCAAAACCAAATTATATATATCGGAGTGGGTATTTGCACCCGACCGTGAAAATACCAGGAGCGGTATTTGCACCCGACCGTGTAAATAACACTCTACGGTATTTGCACCCGATCTTCGTCGTATGCGTTGTCTTATAAGTATTTCGATACAGACGTAAATATAGTAAAACGAACATTATAACACAGTGGAGCTGACAAATATAGAATATTATACAGTATGTGAAGCAGTGAGCGGAATTTAGTTTTCATAAATTATCACTCAGTTCAGTTTTTGTTAAATTGCCATAGCCTACACGTACTATAGATTTCACTTATTGAATAATACATGTGAACCAGTGAGCGGAATACCTTGTTCTTTTTCATAAAGAAGCACTACGTTCAATGTTCTTGAATTGTCATAGGCAATCGATCAACTGCGAGTTTCATTCCATAAGAAAGTTGGAGCTGTAGACAACGATATTTAACTGAATGTACAGCTAAAATACGGTCGTAGTAGATTTATACATATATAAAACCAATTCAACATATCATTTATCCATCAGAAACGTACATTATTATTGCATTTTTGTTTAATATCGATGTTCACGGTTCCAACTTCCTTATAGCCTGACACTCGCAAGTGGTCAATTGCTATAGGCCTACTTGCATATCAGATGTTCAGTCTTCACTCAGCCATGATCATCAATCAAACCATATTTGATAGGCCGTACACAAATAATAAATTAGCTGATATTTTATTCAGAGAAGAAGAAAACAGAGAGGATGTAAAAAGAACTATACATAGAATGTGGATACAAAGGCAAAAGAAGTTGAAAAGTCAGTAAATAACCTAAAACTAAATAAATACCAAATATAGGCCGGGAGCTAGCTCGATTGATTTATGTGAGAGAGGTAAAAATGTTTGACCCTACCAAGGCAAGCCTATCTACCTGGTATGTATAGATCACCATTGCTGGCAGCTTTGCTCCTGTGCGTTTGACCCTGGGGCCCTTTTCAAAAGTTGCAAAAATTGGTTTTATTTATGTGAGTGCCGAGACAGAAATTAACCATACAGGATTGTAGGTTGATGATGAGGGATCATAAATTCATAAATGCCAGCAACTTCAGACTGAACCCTTGTGAGGACAGTGACCGTTAAAGGGGTTCAAAAACCAAAATATTTATGCGAAGACCGAAGACCGACATACACACAGTTAAGTTTTTGTAGAGCTGGAAGGGTCTACTATTTGAAAATCATGATGCCAGAAAGTTTTGACTGTGCCAAACCCTTGCCAGCAAGACCTTTTTAAAGGGGTTCAAAAACCAAAATATTCATGTGGAAACTGACATACAGTAGACACGGTTAAGTTTTTCTAGAAGCTGGAAGGGTTTACTATTGGAAAATGATGATGCCAGCAAGTTTTGACTGTGCCAAACCCTTGCCAGCAAGACCCTTTTTAAGTGGTCCAAAACCAAAATATTTAAGGCCGACATACACGTGGTTAATTGAATTTCATTTTTATTATTACAAAATAACAAACATAACTTACCGGGATATACCGGTATTTTGGGATACATCACTTTATCAAAAATTTTGTAATTTTATACATGTTCAAACAGCATGTTACAATAGACAGCTGTGCTTCCAGGACAGGCACAAACAAGTTTCACATACAATAACTATGCCTAGCCTACGATGATTGACAAATAACTTTGGCCTACTCATCACTTTCACTGTCACCACTGTCCCCGCTCCACTCGCCTCCGGACTCTAATTCTTCGTCTTCCATCTCCTTGACTTCATCATCTTTGGACTCACCTGGTCCAAAGTCTGGTATGGCTCGTCCTTCGAACCAGAATGGTTGAAGTGTTTCGCTATTTTCTTCTTTCCACCCAAAATCCAAGGGGTTTTTAACATTGGGCATTCCTTGGTCAGCATTCCGCCACATCATTGCAACAAAATTTGCCCGTTGGATGTGTTTGTGCAATGATTTACTGCATGGAGGTAGTGAGGCACAATTGACCTTTTTGACCTTGCTCAGTACTTTGCTTCCCCCCCGTCATTTTCATAAACGACTCGTATCTCGCCTCATTGATGTCTTGGTGGTGCTTCACCCCGTATATATGGCAAACGAACGCAGTTACGGACTGATAATCAACATCAGTAGAATTTAGTGACTGGATGCCACTTAGATATTGATTGTCGTCATCTGATTCAAGTATCTCAAATGTTTTTTTCTTTCCTTTTCTATGAAAGGATGATGTGAAGTCACAGCCAGTAAGTGAGTGCAGGCCTGTTAGTGCATCACTTAATTCTGACTGCTTCTTCTCCAGTTCAGCAGCAATCATTGAGATGTCGATGAAGCGCCTATTGTTGCTTGTTCCATAGTCCATGATTATAGACAGATCTGGTTTTCTGGCAGCTACGGAAGTCAGGACAACTACAACATCTGTGTCCGACGAACGAACCATGACAGTACCACGTTCAGTGTTGCCAAGGTGAAAGGCTATCAGCGTGTCGGCTTCTTCGTGCTGTCCTTGCATTGTTTCTGGTCGAGTCACTTTCAACTGTCCTGATGTGTTCTTCAATCTTATGCACGTTCCGCCATGAGATATGTATATGGTTCTCTCCCCAATTATTGGACCGTATTGTTCCTTTTGTAACTCAGCAAGAAGAAACCGACCGAACTCTTCCTTAAAACAGTAATCTTTGAGTAGCTCGTTACCCTTCTGCTTTTGTTGTTGATCTGGGCCTGTAATCTGATAGGCAACGTCATTTAGACCTCCTCTTTTTTGTCGCTCGGCATCCTTGATCGAAGGTGTGATGTATTTATCAAGCAAAAGATGAACTTCATCACCATGAGCAGAGCACAACTTTACCATAAAATCTCGGCTATGCTGCTGTAGGTTGACTTGTTGTGTTTGGAAAGAACTTCATGCATGAGTAGACCCCCATCAAACATAGTGGCATTGACACATCCAATTGACTTCTCATAAAGTACCTTCACTTGCTTTTGTTCCAAGATTTTTGAGAGTGCGGCCTTCTCAGTATTGTTCATGGTGCCGTCTGAATGGGCTAGAGCCAGAGGGACTTCATTGATAGGGTAACTCAGGATCATCTTCAAATCAGGCTTTGCATCTGACTGTGCAGCTGCTGTCAACAAGTAGCCAAATGCATCACGAACACCCTCAGCAGCTCCTAGTGCTTTCTTCTCTTAAGGACACTTCTTACGAAGGTTTTCTCTTGCAAAGTTCAATACTTGACATCTTGGGATCGAATTTGGCTACTTGTTGACAGCAGCTGCACAGTCAGATGCAAAGCCTGATTTGAAGATGATCCTGAGTTACCCTATCAATGAAGTCCCTCTGGCTCTAGCCCATTCAGACGACACCATGAACAAAACTGAGAAGGCCGCACTCACAAAAATCTTGGAACAAAAGCAAGTGAAGGTACTTGATGAGAAATTAATTGGATGTGTCAAAGCCACTATCTTTGATGGGGGTCTACTCATGCATGAAGTTCTTTCCAAACACAACAAGTCAACCTACAGCAGCATAGCCCGAGATTTTATGGTAAAGTTGTGCTCTGCTCATGGTGATGAAGTTCATCTTTTGCTTGATAAGTATATCACACCTTCCATCAAGGATGCCGAGCGACAGAATAGAGGAGGTGTAAATGATGTTGCCTATCAGATTACAAGCCCAGATCAACAACAAAAGCAGAAGGATACCGAGCTACTCAAATATTACTGTTTTAACCCTTAACTGTCGGCGCACAACATAAGTCAAGTTAAATAAAGCTGGACTATGTGGCGGCGCTCGACATAGGTCGTGTGGCAATTTCAGCACGTAATGTTGCTGAGAGAGAGAGACAAGTGGTGGCAGGAGAGTAGCGAGCGTATGACTGCTCCAGACCACCGCGGCGAACCTACTGACATGAATCCCACCTCCTCCCTCCCTCTCTCACTCGCTATATACGGAATTGTATGGGGAAAGTGCCTAATTACATGCTTTTTGCACTCGCGTTGCACGGTTGTTGCAAGAAAACTAGCCATCATAAAAGGATCGTTATGGTGTCATTCGAAAGCTCTGTTTATGCCCTTTCAGGGATAGATACTTGTTTTACGTTCTGGGTCTTATTTAGGCATGAAAATGATCACGTAAACAGCCCTATTTTGGCTAAAAACACCCCGCGGGGCGGTACATATAAATAAACCGCCTAGGCCGCTAATAAGGTGTTAAGGAAGAGTTCGGTCGGTTTCTTCTTGCTGAGTTACAAAAGGAACAATACGGTCCAATAATTGGGGAGAGAACCATATACATATCTCATGGCGGAACGTGCATAAGATTGAAGAACACATCAGGACAGTTGAAAGTGACTCGACCAGAAACAATACAAGGACAGCACGAAGAAGCCGACACGCTGATAGCCTTTCACCTTGGCAACACTGAACGTGGTACTGTCATGGTTCGTTCGTCGGACACAGATGTTGTAGTTGTCCTGACTTCCTTAGCTGCCAGAAAACCAGACCTGTCTATAATCATGGACTATGGAACAAGCAACAATAGGCGCTTCATCGACATCTCAACGATTGCTGCTGAACTGGAGAAGAAGCAGTCAGGATTAAGTGATGCACTAACAGGCCTGCACTCACTTACTGGCTGTGACTTCACATCATCCTTTTATAGAAAAGGAAAGAAAAAAACATTTGAGATACTTGAATCAGATGACGACAATCAATATCTAAGTGGCATCCAGTCACTAAATTCTACTGATGTTGATTATCAGTCCGTAACTGCGTCCGTTTGCCATATATACGGGGTGAAGCACCACCAAGACATCAATGAGGCGAGATACGAGTCGTTTATGAAAATGACGGGGGGAAGTAAAGTACTGAGCAAAGTCAAAAAGGTCAAATGTGCCTCACTACCTCCTTGCAGTAAATCATTGCACAAACACATCCAACGGGCAAATTTTGTTGCAATGATGTGGCGGAATGCTGACCAAGGAATGCCCAATGTTAACAACCCCTTGGATTTTGGGTGGAAAGAAGAAAATAGCGAAACACTTCAACCATTCTGGTTCGAAGGACGAGCCATACCAGTCTTTGGACCAGGTGAGTCCAAAGATGATGAAGTCAAGGAGATGGAAGACGAAGGATTAGAGTCCGGAGGCGAGTGGAGCGGGGACAGTGGTGACAGTGAAAGTGATGAGGAGGCCAAAGTAATTTGTCAATCATCGTAGGCTAGGCATAGTTATTGCATGTGAAACTTGTTTGTGCCTGTCCTGGAAGCACAGCTGTCTATTGTAACATGCTGTTTGAACATGTATAAAATTACAAAATTATTGATAAAGTGATGTATCCCAAAATACCGGTATATCCCGGTAAGTTATGTTTGTTATTTTGTAATAATAAAAATGAAATTCAATTAACCATGTGTATGTCGGCCTTAAATATTTTGGTTTTGGACCACTTAAAAAGGGTCTTGCTGGCAAGGGTTTGGCACAGTCAAAACTTGCTGGCATCATCATTTTCCAATAGTAGACCCTTCCAGCTTCTAGAAAAACTTAACCGTGTCTATGTCAGTTTCCACATGAATATTTTGGTTTTTGAACCCCTTTAAAAAGGTCTTGCTGGCAATGGTTTGGCACAGTCAAAACTTGCTGGCATCATGATTTTCAAATAGTAGACCCTTCCAGCTTCTAGAATAACTTAACTGTGTGTATGTCGGTCTTCGCATAAATATTTTGGTTTTTGAACCCCTTTAATGGTCACTGTCCCCACAAGGGTTCAGTCTGAAGTTGCTGGCATTGATGAATTTATGATCCCACATCATCAACCTACAATCCTGTATGGTTAATTTGTCTCGGCACTCACATAAAGAAAACCAATGTTTGCAACTTTTGAAAAGGGTCCCAGGGTCAAACGTAAAGGAGCAAAGCTGCCAGCAATGGTGATCTATACATACCAGGTAGATAGGCTTGCCTTGGAAGGGTCAAACCTTTTTACCTCTCTCACATAAATAAATCGAGCTAGCTCCCGGCCTAATAGGGGGGCCGTTGAAAAGGTGATCTCCCCGAACATTCACCAGACCAGACCAGATGGCAGCAATTATAAAGACCAACTGCACGTGCAGGACGTGTTTACTCAAGTTGTTATGCTTACCAACTTTACAACATTTGAATAAATTTACAAGTTATTTACGGAATTCAAAAAATAAATAAAAAGTAAAAATAAATAAAAATAAAAAATCTGGACGTGTATAAAGTCTTGATGTACTATTGAAGCGGATAATAAGCACCGAGAGACACCACGGCCAGCTGCACCTAAATATGCCTGTGTCACATTTGTATGCGTGTACTAGGCCTATGGAGAACCAATAAAGAAGGGGATGGGTCAACCGATAAAACAAAAATATCTAAAATCTGATTGTCAATCTATATTATCCCTGCCTGCATCAAAAGATTGTGTTAAGCTGACACAATCAAATCTAATTCACAATCATAAAGTAAACTTATAACTGCAATTATACTACAGCCAGCATCGCCGTTTGACAGATGGATGATCAACGAAGAGATTAGTGAAGTGATTAATTATGAAACCGGCAAACACACAATTTAAGTCTCCTGTATCAAGCAAGTATTCCAAAATAGTTACTTTGCAAGACATTAGAAAATAATATGAAGAAACGGGCAAAGCTGAGTGGAATTGTGTCTTGAGATGTACCGGTATGCATTGTGTAATAAATAATTAATTTAATTTAATTATACAGTATGTACTGTATTTGTGAGAAATGAAACTGGTGAAATTATTCAAAATATTCTACAAGCTTTTCGTGACATGATGGGAGATGCATAAACAAACAAGAACAGTAATTTTTAGATAAGGACAATAATGAAATTCAAGCAACATATGTGGGTCTGTATTATTGTCGGTATCACAAAATAAGATGAAGATCCGGTGCATATACCGTTCAGTGTTATTTACACGGTCGGGTGAAAATACCGCTCGCGGAATTTTCACGGTCGGGTGCAAATATTAACACCTGGATGGGGGTCTATCTATCTATCTATCTATCTATATGCTCAGGCCCAATCCCCATTTTGGGGGTAGCCGACTCAAGACAGAGCAAGAACAGGGAAAACACAAAAACAACATAAAACAAAAAATAAACACAGATAAAAAACACAAACTCTCACACATCCAGGTCACCCAGGAGAAGACCCAGAGACCAGGGTTACCAAGGTTGCTCCAGCACTCCCCCGGCCCCTGACCACCCGGAGAGGTTCCGATCTCGGCAGGCAGACATGCAGCGGAGCCAAAGCCACAAGCCCTCCCACCACACTTCCAGGCACACCCTTCATATTAATTGTCTCCCCGGGCCAGGCGCCTGATGGACTATTATCTAGTCCAACTTGCGCCCGACCCCTTACTCCAAATGACCACGTGTTCACTCAACTATTCACAAGCATTCTCCATTCACTCCTGTCCACCACCACTTCCCCTGCCTGATCTATAGTCATTCCTCTATCATCCCAAGCCTTTCTTACACAGTCTCTTCATCTCAATGGGGGTCTTCCTGCCCTTCTATCTCCCCTTGTACCTGACTCACATATTCTCTTTGTAAGCCTTTCATCTCCCATTCGTTCAACATGACCATACCAGCTCAGCACCCTTCTGTCCACTCTGGCTGACAAATGTTCTTGCTGCCCCACTCTCCTATGTATCTCTTCATTCCTCAATCTGTCTCTACGAGTAACTCCACACATACTCCTCAAGCAGCTCATCTCCATCACATCCAGCCCTCTTTTCTCCTTTTTCTTCAGAGCCCATGTCTCAGCCCCATACATCACTGTTGGCACAACAATTCCTTGATACAGTGCACTTTTTACTTTCACTCCGAGATTTCTCGTCTTCCACATACTTCCCATTGCTCCGAAAACCTTCCTTCCTTCACACACTCTCTGTTTTACCTCCACTTCCATACCTCCACTCCTGCTTATCGTTCCTCCTAGATATTTAAAACACTCTACTTGTTCCAATATTTCCCCATCCAGCCTCACATCTAGATTCACCCTATGCTCTCCCCTATTACACACCATTACTTTACTTTTATTGACGTTCACCTTCAGTTTCCTCCTTCCACAAACCACACCAAACTCTTTGACTACCCGCTGCAGTTTCTCATCAGAATCTGCCACCAATGCTGTGTCATCAGCGAACAGCAACTGATTCAACTCCCAATCTCTACCATTCTTTCCTACTAAACCCAATCCTCTTCCCATAGTTCTCCTTTTCACCTCCCTCACCACACCATCCATAAACATATTAAACAGCCATGGTGACATTACACAACCCTGTCGCAAACCTACCTTTACCTCAAACCATTCACTCAACTCACCATTTCCTACTCTCACACATGCTCTGCTCCCTTCATAAAAACTCTTAACTGCTTCTAACAAATTTCCTCCTATTTCATAAATCCTTAACACCTTCCACATTGCTTCACGGTCCACACGATCATACGCTTTTTCCAAGTCCATAAAAGCCCAAAATATCTCCTTATGCTTCTCTAAATACTTCTCGCATAACTGTCTTACTGCAAACATCTGATCCACGCACCCTCTTCCCCTCCTAAAACCGCACTGTTCTTCTCCTATTGCAACTTCCGTACACTTTATTATCCTCTCTATCAACACCCTGCCATACAGCTTTCCAACCACTGACAATAAACTAATACCTCTATAACTTGAACACTCCTGCCGATCTCCCTTCCCCTTGTACAACGGCACAATACATGCACTCTTCCAGTCTATTGGTACCATTGACACAGCAAAGCACACATTGAAAAGTCTCACCAACCAATCTATTATCACATCTCCACCCTTCTTTATACACTCCACAGCAATACCATCCAAACCTTCTGCTTTTCCCGCTCTCATTTGTTTCACTGCTTCTTTCACCTCAATCCTTTCATTCATTCCCTGCCACCTGGGTGGCCTGGGTAACCTATCTCCATCCACCTCTACTTCAATCACTGCTTCTCTTCCATCTCTTGTATTTAACAAAGATTCAAAATACTCGGCATATCTTTTCCTCACTTCAACTGGTTCCACTAGTAATTCTCCATTTTCATCTTTCACTGACTCTTCCCTCTTTTGTCCTCCTTTCCTTACTTTATTTACCTCCTTCCAGAACATCTTCTTTCGTTCTTCAAAATTCTCACTCAGCCTTTGGCCCCACCTTTCGTTTGCATCTTTTTTCGCTTCTCTAATTTTCCGTTTTGCCTCTCTCCTTTTCTCCTTGTACCTCTCCCATACCTCAACACTACCATCCTGTAAAACCCTCTCAAAACACTGTCTCTTCTCCTCAACTGCCTTTCTCACCGTATCATTCCACCACTCGCTTCCCTTCCTGATACCTCTGCCTCCTACTTTCCTTTTGCCGCATACTACCTCTGCACTTGCTTTCACTCCTTCCTTAAACTGTTGCCATTCAACCTCTACTTCTCTCTCTTCCATCTCTCTCACTTCCATCCACTTTTCATTTAGTCTTTCCTTGTACTCCCTCTCTTTTTCACTCTTCTCTAACTCACTAACTTTTATTACCTCTCTTACTTCACGCTTGTCTCTTATTCTCCTGTAACTCTTAACTCTTAGCTTTCCCTCCACCAGGTAATGATCTGACATACCCTCCGCCTCACCTCTCATCACATTCACATCCAGCAGTCTACACAATCTTTCCCTTGTCACCAGCACATAATCCATCAATGCCCTCTCTACAATCTCTCCCCTCACAAGTCTATGCCAGGTGTACTTGTGTATACGCCTTTTTTTGAAGAACGTATTACCTACACTCAATCTACACTCTTCACATACATTTTTCAGTCTTTCTCCACTCTCGTTTACACCATCCACACCAAAACTACCGATGACTCCCTCAACAGGCTCATTTCCTACCCTAGCATTTAGGTCCCCTAAAACTATAACATTTTCATTTTCATCAAACCCTAGTAGACAATCTCTCAAATCCTCCCAGAAACCCTCTACCTCGTCTAACTCTCTTTCACTTCCTGGTCCATACGCACTTACAAAAACCCACCTTTCACCCTTAAACCGCATTCTCACCCACATTAGCCTTGATGACACCTCTTTCCACTCTTTTATAAACTCTCTCAACTCCTCCTTCACAATAATAGCCACTCCTTCTTTCCCCCTGACTCCCTCGTCTACTCCAGACTTTCTACCTATCACGTTTCCAAAATCCACTTCTCCCTCTCCTTTCATCTTTGTTTCATTCAGTGCTAGGACATCATACATCCTTCTTTCAAATAACCTTCCAATATCCTCTCGCTTCTCATTCGTACTACATCCACGCACATTCAAAGCTCCTATAAGTCGGGTGCAAATATTAACACCTGGATGGGGGTAAGCTTCTTAATTAAAACATTAGGCTGAATGGGGCCGAATGGATACAAGCCAAAGAGAGAGGGAGAGAAATAGAAAACAACGAGGTGGACTCCCTTAAGTATCCCAGAATAGGCTCAAATCGTGTCCTGTGCGTGAAAGGGTAAAGCCGGTATCACACGAGTGCTTTTTCATTCAACATTTATCTTTAACACTGGTCTGGCAGCTTATGAGGTCAACATTTAGAATATAGGTCCTGGAGTGGCGGGGTCTACGCCGTGGGACCACCTCCCGGAACTGCCGACCATGGATGGCGACCGACCCTCCCGTCCGGGGACAAGATCACCGACAGTGGAGAACAGCAGGCTGCCGACCATGGGAGCAGCTTCCGGGAGCCAAACCGCCACAACTAACCCCTGCCCCCTCCCTGGGGGCACACGTCCTTGGAGCGGCTGCGGTCGCGCCGGGCAATTCTCACACCTCTCACACCACACATACACACACAATACACAGTTTTTCCTACACCGAGAAATGGCTCTCTGGCTGTCATTTCTCGAAGACTCCTTCTAGCCGGAGACATTGAGAGCAACCCAGGACCCACCTACAAATACACATGTCCAACTTGCTTAAAACCCATTACTTCGAGCCGCCAAACTAAGGGTCTCTGCAACTCATGCGGGAGCTGGACCCATTTCACCTGCACAACACTTGCCTCCATGAAATACTACACAAACACCTGGACATGTTCCTCATGCCCCTCCCTCTCCCAGTCAAATCCCTCCCCTAAAGCCCGTCCACCTCTCCTCCCAAACCCACATAACCTTACCATACCATCCACTCCCTCTCCCTCTCCTAAAACCCGTCCACCTCTCCTCCCCAACCCACATAACCTGCCCATAACATCCACTCCCACTCCTAAAACCCGTCCACCTCTCCTCCCCAACCCACCCTGCCCATCCACACCCCAACCTAATCCATTCCTACCCTCATCTCCTGCACCCCAATCCCCACCCCCACCATCACCCCCTCCCCTCTCTGGGGGTGATGGTGGGGGTGGGGGATGGTGGGAGTGGGGGATGGTGGGGGTGGGTGTGACTCTGTACTCAGAGTCTCGCCACCACAGATTTCCGGATTTACACCAGTGAGGAACAGTGCACGACCAACGCAGAAAAGGTCTCATCTACCAGTCACAATGTCAAACAGATTTGAAATCTTGGTAGAGATGGAAGACGAACCAGAAGAGACCAGGCTCGTTGGGGATTCCATCCTACGAGGACAGGTCGAAGAGTTCTGCGACAGAGTCCCAAATCGACGAAAAAGATTTTGCATCCCAGGAGCTGGACTGAACGACATTGTGGAAGCCTTCGAAGGTACCACAAAGGATGCAAACGAAAATACCCTTTTTGTCATCCAAGCTGGTTCAAATGACATCATGCGCACCAGATCCGAAGAGTTGATGGAGAAATATCGCAAGATGATCCAGCACTACAAAAACAAGTCAAGGAATATCATCATCTCAGGCATTCTCCCCAAGATCGACGCACCTGACAAATTCTACGACAAGGTCTTCAGCACAAATAGCCGACTAAAATATTTGTGTCTGAAGGAAGAAGTTGAATTCATCAACCTCTGGGATAATTTCTATAACCAGCCTACTCTGTTCCGCAAGGATGGCACTCATCTAAACCCTGTGGGTTCAGCACGCATAGGTCGTCTCCTACACGAAGCAGTCCGCAGCCATGGATCAAAAAACGCCATCCGAGAAGAAGCAGCAGTGACATAAATCATCCAACGCCAAGCAAAAAACAGAGGCAACCGAGGACCACCAGCGATAAGGACCGAAGACAGCGAGGACCGAGGACAGCCATGAACATACATGTAGATCCGACAAGAACCAACAATATTATTAACCCTTATTTAGCGGGCTAGGTGGTCTATTTGACCGTAGCGCCCAGCGTTTTTTTTTTACCCTAACTAGGGTTGTTTACGTGATCATTTTTATGCCTTAATAAGACCCAGAGCGTAAAACAAGTATCTATCCCTGAAAAGGCGTAAACAGAGTTTTCCAACGACACCCGAACCATCCTTGTACGACCACTGGTTCTCTTGCAACGATCGTGCAACACGAGTGCAAAAACCCTGTAATTAGGTAATTTCCCTACATAATTCCCTATGTAGCGAGTCAGGAGAGGGGGAGGAAGTTAGAATACAGTTCAGTTGGTCCACCGCGGTGGTGGGTGACGGTCATACAGTTGCTACACTCCTCACACCCCTCAGCTCTCTCTCTCAGCAACATTACGTGCTGAAAATGGCGCACAACATAAGTTGTGAACCGCCACATAGTCCAAATTTATTTCACACGACATAAGATGCGCGCCGACAGTTAAGGGTTAAAGAGCATTCCGTGATTTCTAAAATAACAAATTTAAAGGTTTTCTATGCAAACGCTCGTAGCATACGCAATCAATTTTCAGATTTAGAGGAGCTAGTGTTTACAGAAAATTATGATGTGATTGGCATAACAGAATCTTGGCTCAATACAGAAGATAGAGACTTTTTAGCAGAGTATTCACTTCCCGGTTATGTAATGTTTGAGAAAAGCCGAATAAATCTAAATGGAGGTGGTGTTTTACTTTATATCAAAGAAAGTCTTAACCCTACCCTCTTGTCAAAACCTCAAATTGTGAACGTCGACACATCTTTTGTGCTAATAAAGAATAAGGTACAAAAATAATACTTGCGTTAATATACAGACCTCCAGCTCAATCAGTGCAAACTGACCGAGAAATTTACGAACAAATTGAAGATGTAAGTAACTCACAAGATACCGTAATTTTTGGCGACTTTAATTTACCTGTGACCAAGTGGGGCGATACTCTTACTTCACACTACGGACATGACTTGTATACGAACTTGCAAGAGAGTTCGCTTTATCAATTTGTTCGAACACCGACCCGACCCGTGGTAATAACGTTCTTGATATTGTACTTGCAACAAAAGAAGAATTAATAGAGAATTTGAATGTTGGTGATGAATTCAGTAACAGCGACCATCGTACGATAACTTTCACTTTAAACTTTACTAGTAACGAACCAAATAGTAGCATCGAAAAAGTCCCTAATTTCAAGAGAGCAAACTTTCATAAACTTAGAGCTATGTTTAAAGAAACTGACTGGAGCTTTTTAATTAACAATAACGACATAAATACATCTTGGAAGTTATTCGAAACCACTTACCTAAAAGCAGTGCAAGACTGCATACCATCGAAAATACGGCGTCCAGGCCATAATAATAAGCCCAAATGGTGGAATAAAGATATTTCAAACTGCCTGCTTGCTAAAAAATTTGCTAATGATAGATTAAAATCCTCACAAAATGACGAAGAACGGGTGAAATTTGTAGAGCTACGACGCAAAGCCAAAAAGTAATTTAGCAAAGTAAAAAGACCCTAGAGTTACATATTGCGAATCAAAGTAAGTTATATATATACCGGTATAGATATATATATATATATATACCGATATATATATATAGTATATATATATATATATATATATATGTTATATATAAACGGTATATATATATATATATATATATATATTAATATTTATATGTATTATTATATATATATATATATACCGGTATATATATATATTTTTTTTTTACACTAAGCTATTATGGTTATATTTAATACTTAATGATAATAAAGAGTTCCCAAGACCCACTTTCGAGATAAGTTGGTACATTTTCCGGTAGAAAGGTGTCCAGACAGAAGGCCGGTTCCACTTAAATTACAGGCTTGTTATTGCTATATCTATATGACACAAAAGGTCTTAATATTGCCGACGAAATGTTGCAAATGGTTCTAAAACCACCAAACTAATGCGGCGAACGTCTTAACATTTTATTATTATTACAGAATGGACATAGATTCATTGGAGAGAGTACAGCGTAGAATGGCAAAAATGATCCATAATATTAGAATTTCCGTCAAGAAAGGTGAAGAAATTAGGCTTACATTCGTTAGAAAGACGCAGAGTTAGAGGGGATATGATAGAGGTGTTCAAGTGGGTTAGTGGAATTAATAAAGCGGACATGAAAAATGTACTAAAGCTTAGTGATAGCGAAAGAACTCGTACAAATGGTTTCAAATTAGATAAATTTCGTTTCAGAAAAGATATAGGCAAATATTGGTTTGGTAACAGTGTTGTAGATGGGTGGACTAGGCTACCAAGTGATATAGTGGGATCAAGAACGATAGGGAGCTTTCAGATAAAATTAGATAGGCATATGGACGAGATAGGTTGGGTGTGAGGGGGATCTACCAGGTGTGGGCCAATCGGCGCTCAGCAGACCCCCGTAATCTTGTGTTAATCCCTGACCATTTTGGTGGGGGCAGTACTCAAGGTATTAGTGAGTTGGGCCTTGTAATTGGGGTTGGGTGTGACAGGGATCTGCCTTGTGTGGGCCGATCGGCTTTTTGCAGACTCCCATTTTCTTATGTTCTTATGTTCTTATGTTCTTAAAGTAAAACAAACCCGAAAGAATTCTATAGTTATATCAGAAAGAAAAAAGTAGTTACTTCAACTGTTGGACCGTTAGTCGATGAAAATGGAGAATACACCAAAGACGAAGTACAAATGAGTAATGCCCTCAATACCTTCTTTGCATCAGTTTTTACAACAGAAGACCTCAGTGATATCCCTACACCATCGCCGATTCAGATTGATAATTCAGATGTTCTAAGCAATATCACCGTTACAGAGAGAGAAGTATTGAATTGTTAGATAAACTCAAGGTAAATAAAACGCCTGGACCTGATACAATCTCGCCTAGAGTTCTAAAGGAAGCTAAGGATGAGCTCTCCAAACCACTGACATTACTATTCAATAAATCCTTGCAGTCTGGAACTATGCCTGATCAGTGGAAGATAGCCAACGTAACACCGATATTCAAAAAAGGCAGCAAATCCCTACCCAGTAACTATCGTCCAATTAGCTTAACCTCAGTTGTATGTAAAATGCTAGAAACGGTCATAAGAGACAGACTCGTAAATCACTTAGAGGAAATAACATACTTAAAGATACTCAACACGGCTTTCGTAAAACACGTTCCTGTTTAACAAACTCTTAGATTTCTTCCACGATATCCTCAACCTCTACGATGAGAGTAAAGCTGTAGATATTATATACCTTGATTTTCAAAAGGCCTTTGACAAAGTTCCCCACAAACGTTTACTGCTAAAACTAAAAGCGCATGGAATACAAGACGGTGTGTTGAAATGGATAGAAAATTGGCTCAGCGACAGAAAGCAAAGAGTAGTCATAAACGGTAAGGCATCTAAATGGACCAATGTAAGTAGCGGGGTACCCCAGGGATCGGTACTAGGACCAATTCTCTTTCTAATTACATCAACGACATAGATGAGGGTCTCACCTGTACAATCTCAAAAATTTGCTGACGATACAAAAATTGCAAATAGCGTACTCTCAAAAGAACAAGTTGACAATATGCAACACAATCTAGATAAATTGTCACATTGGGCCCAAATTTGGCAAATGAGTTTCAATGCGGATAAATGTAAAGTACTACATATCGGATACCTAAATGAAAAAGCTAACTATTCGATGAATGGCACTCAGCTTAAGAATGTAAACAGAGAAACCGATCTGGGAGTAACAATACCGAGTAACCTAAACCCGAGTCAACAATGTTCAGAAGTTGTTAAGAAGGCAAACAAAATAATTGGCTTTATAGGCAGGTCATTTGAGCATAAATCCAAAGACGTTATCCTAACCCTTTACAATTCCTTAGTCTGCCCTCTTCTGGAATAAAGCAAAGAGTAGTCATAAACGGTAAGGCATCTAAAAGGACCAATGTAAGTAGCGGGGTACCCCAGGGATCGGTACTAGGACCAATTCTCTTTCTAATTTACATCAACGACATAGATGAGGGTCTCACCTGTACAATCTCAAAATTTGCTGACGATACAAAAATTGCAAATAGCGTACTCTCAAAAGAACAAGTTGACAATATGCAACACAATCTAGATAAATTGTCACATTGGGCCCAAATTTGGCAAATGAGTTTCAATGCGGATAAATGTAAAGTACTACATATCGGATACCTAAATGAAAAAGCTAACTATTCGATGAATGGCACTCAGCTTAAGAATGTAAACAGAGAAACCGATCTGGGAGTAACAATACCGAGTAACCTAAACCCGAGTCAACAATGTTCAGAAGTTGTTAAGAAGGCAAACAAAATAATTGGCTTTATAGGCAGGTCATTTGAGCATAAATCCAAAGACGTTATCCTAACCCTTTACAATTCCTTAGTCTGCCCTCTTCTGGAATACTGCGTTCAATGCTGGTGCCCTTATTACCAAAACGACATAAACAAGCTAGAACGAGTTCAACGTAGAGTTGCCAAAATGATACCTAGCCTAAAGAACAAACCATACGAAGAGCGTCTTAGAGAATTAAATCTATTTTCTTTAACCCAGCACAGATTAAGAGGTGACTTAATTCAAGTGTTCAAAATTATCAAAGGCATCGAAAATATGAACTGTAGTAAGTACTTCACTATCGACCAATCTAATTACACGCGGGGAAACGGTTGCAAAATTATTGGTAAATCTTTTAACTCACACGAATCTAAGAATTTCTTCTTCAATCGAGTTGTCAACTTGTGGAATGGGCTTCCCCGAGACGTTATAGACTGCAGCCCTCTCTGGGCTTAACACTAATAAGGCGTACGGTCCGGACGGTGTTCCTCCTGTTGTTCTCAAAAACTGTGCTTCCGTGCTGACTCCCTGCCTAGGCAAACTCTTTCGTCTCTGTCTATCCTCTAACGTCTTCCCTTCATGCTGGAAGTTTGCTCACATTCACCCTGTCCCCAAAGAAGGGGACCGCTCTCAACCAACTATCGTCCAATTGCTTTATCTCTTGTCTTTCTAAAGTTTTGAAACTATTCTTGCTTCCAAATTTCTTAAGCATTTCTCTTCTCATAATCTGCTCTCAGATCGCCAGTATGGCTTCCTTAAGGGTCGCTCTACTGGTGATCTTCTTTCATATCTTACTAATCTTGGTCATCCTCCTTTCGGGACTTCGGTGAGACTTTTTCTATTGCACTAGACATATCGAAAGCCTTCGATAGAGGCTGGCATAAATCTTTAATTTCTAAACTACCCTCCTTCGGTTTCTATCCCTCCATCTGTGCCTTTGTCTCTAATTTCCTTTCCGGCCGTTCCATAGCGCGGTTGTGGACGGCCATTGTTCACTCCTCACCCTATAAACTCCGGTGTTCCTCAGGGCTCTGTCATCTCCTATTCTCTTTCTAATTTTTATAAATGATCTCCTTAACTGTACCTTAATTCCCATCCATTCATACGCAGACGACTCAACCTTACACTACTCCATTAGTTTTTCAGAACGCCCCAGCCAGCAATCCCTCAACGACAAACGTAATGAAGCCATAGAACTCTTAAATTCTGATCTAATACTATTTCCAATTGGGGCAGAGAAAACCTTGTTAACTTTAATGCTTCCAAAACACAATTTCTCCATCTATCTACCCGTCAGGATCTCCCAGCGGACTATCCCTTATTCTTCAACAATACAAAAATCAACCCTTCATCTTCTCTCAATATTCTTGGTGTCTCTTTTTCTTCTCTCATTTGGGAGGACCCTATTTCCAGTCTTGCTAAGGCAGCCTCCCAGAAGCTGGGTGTGCTCAACCGCCTTAGGGCGGTGTGCACAGCTTCTTGCTCTGTACAGGGGCATAGTGCGCCCTTGTATTGAGTATTGTTCACATGTGTGGGGAGGTTCCTCTCACACCGCTCTCCTAGACAAAGTTGAAAGGAAGGCCTTTCGTATCATTAACTCCCGTCCACTCACCAACTCTCTGCAATCTCTCTCTCCGCCGCAATGTTGCATCTCTCGCTTTCTATCGCTACTATAATAATCAGTGTTCCTCAGAGCTATCCCAGTGCATACACCTCCTTTACGTAGGGCACGTGGTACCCGTCTTGCAACTCAATCCCACCCCTACTCTGTGCAACTCTCCAACCCAAGAGTGAAACGTTACTCTCAAACTTTCTTCTACTCAACAGCTGAGCTCTGGAACTCTCCCAGAATCAGTCTTTCCCTCTTCCTATGACTTAAATTGCTTCAAACTCCGTGTATCCAGGCATTTTGGCTCGAACGTCCCTTGATTTTGGCCCTGTCACTCTTTCAACTATGGGGGAGGCACTCGCTATAGGCAGTTATGCCTTTTGCCTCCCTCAATCACATAGAAAAAAAAAAAAAAAAAAAGCACCGTTGATTCATTTAAACTCCCTCTAGACAAATATCTCGCATCAAACCCGCGACTGACTGCGTTTGTAAATGAATAACTTTATTTTATCCTCCCCTCAGTTACTAACCCATATGTCCCCTATAACTTCCTAGTCCTGCCACGGACATTAGTTCCAGGGCAGTAGTTCCCTTTCCAATGTTCCCTTACCCACTCTAAACCACTGTTTGGACACTTGATCCTCAGTGTTTTGGAGGACAAGCAGCCTAGAAGGGTCACTAGATCTGTTGTTGCTTGATTTCCTTTGTACTCCTTTGTACCTTTTATGCCACTGCTAGACTTTATTAGTGAGAAAGACAGCATTGTGTTTATTAACTTTCATTGTGTATGCTTTAGGAATTATTCACGCCTTATTTTAGCCTAGGTTGATGCATAGTGTACAACCCAGTTTGGCTGTTACGTTGGCTAAGGAAGTACTGTTTCTGAGTGGTTATTATTAGTGGTGTCACAGAGTTGTTGCACTCCCTTGTTATATATATATATATCCTACTTATTGGTGTAATTAAGATACACGCTTTGGTGTCCTGCCCCTGCATTATTTCTGTTCTATATTAACGAGCATCTTAGAGCATCAGACCTTTTCAGAAGATTCCTTATCTGATTGCTGTAGGACTAGACTTCCAGTGTTTTCATAGAGCATTGAAGAGTTTAGTGTTGAGTACAGACTCCCACAAGTTAACGTAAGCAATTTTACCTTTATTTAATCGTATATAGTTTATTCAAGCATTGTTATTACTTAAGAGCATTTTCGTAACGTAAGTACTCCTGTTGTGAGTTGGCTTTGCCGTCATCGGAAAGCCTTTGTAGAAGTGCACTAAAACCCATTTAAGTGATACCCCGTTATCCACTAGATTAACTCTGGAGGGTTTTAAGTGTTTTTGTTCACCGGCGTAATAGTTCGAGGGTTTGGAATTAGCGTACCGTTGTAATAGATATAACAAATAGCCGTTGTTGCAGATATAGCCTATCATCTAGTCCATTATTAAGTCTATCTATCTATCTATTGCCTGACGCCGTGATCCCCGAAGGGGTGGCCACGAACGAACCGCCCCCATGCACCTCTGTCCCCAGTCAGTCGATGCCCCTCCCCCCAACCAGCACCGCCTTCGTTCATGTAGTTCCTCACTCCATCCTTCCACCTCATATTCGGTCTACCTCTCCCCCTCTGTCCCTCCACCTCGCTCTCGTACACCCTCTTAGTCATTCTCTCGCTTTCCATACGTTCCATATGGCCGAACCATCTCAAGTTGTTCTCCTTTCACACTTTCACATCTACCTCCACACCACACCTCCTTCTTACTTCCTCATTAGTCTGTCTATCCCTCCATGTAACTCCGCACGCACTCCTTAAGTAATTCATTTCCACTGCTCTCACTCTTGGTCTGAGTCTCTCAACCAACGTCCATGCTTCGCTTCCGTAAGTCAGTGTCGGGATTACCACACTGTCATGCAAGGACTTCTTCACTTCCATACTGACCACCCTATTTCTTGTTACTGCTTTTAGCGTTCCTACAACCCTCTTCCCCTGTTGTTTATTAAGTGCCCTTGTTTATTTCGTAGTGCCGGTCGTAACAAATGGCGACCTTGCCTAGTATTTTATCTTAGTCGTCATAACAAATGGCGACCTTAGACCAGAATATAGTGAACTGAATATTGCAGGTTTTTTTTGGAGAAATCTTATTGCCATTTGGGGTTGAATTTATTTCTCGCATTGTTGGCAGTAGACATTGGTTTGAGGATATATAGAACTTGTTGGAGTTATTGGTGACCTAGTATTGCACTCAAGAACATCTTCGAATATTTTTTGGTGAATAAAGCTACGCAAGAGTTTGGCTACTTTTGTCTTGACTGATAATTTTTTTGTTGACTCCATCATGTCACTGGACGGGTCTAAGTATAGTGAGGGCACAGTGCGAGAGGCAGGCGAGGAGGTGGAGAAGGTGGAGTTGTTACGCGGTGTTCGGGTGGTGAACAATGAGGAGGATGCTCGGATATTTTTGGAGGAGCCTGTGTCAGCGGATCGTGTGTCGGGGCTAGACCGGAACGGACTGCAGTGTGTAGCCGCGGTCTTAGGGTTTCCCGGTACTAGTGGTTTGTCAAGAAGTGAGCTGGTTGCCTGTGTGCTGGGTGGTGTGCATGGGGGTTCGGGTGGAGCGGGAGCTGGGGCACCTTCGGCCCAGCCCCCATTCCACTCGACTCCTACCATGGCACCCCCTCGGGCTCCGGAGCTCCGGAGCCGGGTACGTTCCCGCAGGCCGATGCCCGCTGGCGGTTGGGTATGCCTCTAGGAGTCTAGGTGATTCACGGGGTGGGTCCCCAATAGTAGCACCCCCTCCTCAGGGTTTGTCTTCTGAGATGTTGTTTCAGCTCAAGCTCGCCAAACTTAAGCAGCAGTCTGAGCTTGAGCAGCACAAACTCGAGCAGCGAAAGCATTAGGCTGAGCTTGAGCAGCGAAGGGCTGAGCTCGAGCAGCGGAAGTATGAGGCTGAGCTCAGGCAGCAGCAGCAGCAGCGAGAGGCTGAGCTCAGGGAGCGAGAGTCTGAGCGCAAGTTTGAGTCTGAGAGGTATTGTGCCGATGTTGACCTAGAGAAAACTCGTGTAGAGGTGACGAGGAACCGGGTCGTCCAGGGGGATCGAGCCCATGATCAGTCCCTGTCGCATCTACTTAAGTTGGTCCCAGTGTTTGATGAATTAGGAGTAACAGAATTTGTTCTCCGGTTCGAGAAAAAGTGCCAGGAGCACCAATGGCCCGAGGAGAAGTGGGCAGCCCTTGTTTCTTCACGATTGACGGGGAAAGCACTAAAGGCGTACGATGCTTTGCCCCTAGATTCCTGTGTGAATTACGAGGTGTTGAAAGAGGCTGTCCTGAGGGCGTATGAGCTACAGCCAGAGACTTATAGGCTGAAGTTTAGGGCGGTTCCAAAAAAGAAAGGAGAGTACTTTCCAGGAACACGCTAGAGAGCTGTCAGATGCATTTGAAAATTGGTTAAGGTCGGAGAAGGCAACTACTTTTGATTCAGTAAAACAACTAGTGTTGCTGGAACAATTTTTTAAATGTACTGGCAGTGACTTGACTCTTAACCTTAAAGAAAAGAGACCGAAAACTCTACAAGAGGCAGCTGAGCTGGCTGACCTCAGGTTGTCACTGATTCGTGGGTGCGGGTCTGCACAGAGAGCTGAGGCAGGTAACAAGGGGCGTACCACTCCCCCCCCCCCCCCCCCCGAATTAGTGACACAAACAATTATCCATTCAAGAGTACTGTTGCCAATTATGATCCCAAGTCGAAACCCTTCCCGTTAAAGAGAGGCCAGGGCCCTTACCCATCTCAGGGGAAGTCTAAGAGTGAGGTGGAATGTTTCAAGTGTCATAAGAAGGGGCATATTGCGTGCTCATGTCCGAGCACACCGCCTACAGCAGTGGTGTCACTAGTGAGCAACATTGGCGTTTCTTTGAGGTCTTCCGCGTTTGCCCGGGTTAAACAGTCGGTTGCGAAGTCATCGCCGGTGCAGAAGCAGCAGGAGGGCTCGTCACCCGTCCGTGATGTTTTTTGTGGTCATAGGGGGCACGGCACTGTGAGGTGGGCTGGTGTGAAGCATAGGCTTGAGGCGCTTCCCAGACACTTGTTAAGAATTTCACTGCCAAGCCTGTTAACGTGGCTCGGGTTGTGGTGGTTCAAGGCATCAATGCTACGCGGTCTTACCCGCTGGTTAGAGTGGAGCTTGAGGTAGACGGTGTGACACGGGAGTTGGATGTGGGTGTGGTGGAGAAATTGCCAGTTGAGGGGGTCGACCTCCTTCTCGGCAACGACTTTGCGGTGCCCACTTCCGAGGTTCCACCCTTAGTCGTTGCCGAGAGGGCGGCCGACACGAGTAGGGATGGGCAAGAGTGGCTGGAGAGGTGTCAGATGCCACAGATGGCTTGTGCTGTCACCAGGTCTCAGTCCGCTCGGGTGTCACAGCCTAGTACCCAAGTTCTAGGCCAGCGGAGGAAGGGTCGGAAGGAGAAAGTCAAGGCTGATCGGGTTGAGAGTTTGGATCCAGCGACACTCCTTGGCGACTCGGTACTTGCACCCATTATGAGGTCCAGAGTGGCCCCAGAACCTGTCCCCCTTAGTGACATGGTTGGGCGTGATAGCACTCCGCGACAGAAACGTTCCCAGGCGAAGCAGGCAAGGCTTGAGCAGCATAGTATTGGGGGTGGCCACAAGTTGCTTCAAGAGCACTTAGATAGGTTGGCACCCTCGGATATATGTCGGTTGCAAGCGGAAGATCCGGGGTTTGAGAGTTGTGGGAACGGGGCGATTGAACTCTACGAGGACGGGGATGCAAAGTCGGGAGATTATTTTCATGTTGGGGGAATCCTGTACCGCCGTTTTTTGGATCCCAGATGTAGTTGGGATGGAGGGGCAAGAATGGTTGACCAGTTGGTGGTTCCTGAGAAGTGTCGTGATAGCCTGTTGCGGTTGGCGCATGATGTTCCTTTGGCATGTCACTTGGGTGTGAGAAAAACTTTGGCTTCGTTATCTAGGTTGTTCTGGTGGCCAGGTATTAAAGCCCAAGTTGCGGCATGGGTGGCGATGTGTGGTACCTGCCAGAGGGTGGGAAAGCCCAATCAGAGCATACCTAAGGCTCCGTTGCACCCAGTGCCTGCTATTGGTCCGCCCTTCAGCAAGATTATCATCGACATGGTAGGCCCTCTGTCTCCCACTAGTGCAGGTAACAGGTTTTTGCTAACGCTCATGGATGTCTCCACTCGCTACCCTGATGCATACCCTATGAGAAATGTCAAGTCTAAAACTGTTGTGCGAAATCTGCTGTTGTATTGCTCGAGGTACGGGTACCCGCAGGAAATTCAGTCGGACCAAGGGTCGAATTTCACGTCCACACTCTTCAAACAGACCATGCAGCAGCATGGGATTCGTACGGTTGTCTCTTCAGTTTATCACCCAGAGAGTCAAGGGGTGTTGGAAAGATGGCATTCCACTCTGAAAAGCATGTTGCGGTGCTACTGTTTGGAGAACGGCAAGGATTGGGACCTGGGGCTCCCGTACGTTTTGTTTGCGGCAAGAAAGGTACCTGGGGAGAGCCTTGGGTTTAGCCCAACGAGCTAGTTTTCGGCCATCAGGTTAGAGGTCCTCTGAGCATGGTTAAGGAAATCTGGGAAGGGACTGTGCAGCCATGTTCTCTAATTAAGTATGTCCTCGAGAGTAGGGACAGGATGCTGAAGAGCCTGGAGTTGGCAAGGAGAAATTTGGTAGATAATCAGGCCTTGATGAAGGATCGATATGACACTAAGGCAAAGCTCCGGGAGTTTGTGGTTGGAGAGGAGGTTTTGGTCTTATTGCCCTTAGTAGGCCATCCCCTGTCGGCTAAGTTTGTCGGTCCTTACAAGATCGTGCGCAAGTTGTCTTACCTTGATTACCTTGTGGCTACTCCGGATAGGCGGAAGAAAAATCAGCTCTGTCATGTGAACCTGCTAAAAGAGTTCGTGAGGCGCCCACCTGAGCAGCCTACTGTCCCTGTGTTGGCTTGCAGCGGCCAAGGTGGAGAAGGAGAGGGGGGCAGTGAGGCCCAGGTGGAGGAGAGCTGGGATTGTCATGTCTCGGCGGATCAGTGGGCGGGGAACACGAACCAGGTGGCTGTTGAGGCGCTAGAGCACCTGCCTGAGCAACAGCGTGCAGCGATCCAGCACCTATTTTGTTCATAACCCACTGTGTTTGCCGAGCACCCAGGCCTCACAACTCATGCGGTGCATGATGTGGACGTTGGAGACCACTCCCCCTTTAAATCAGTGCCTTATCGTGTACCTCCCATTAAACTTCCGGCGGAGTTAGGCTACATGTTGGAGAGAGGACTGATAGAGAAGGGGCGGTTAGGTGGACATCTCCCGTCACTCTGCAGCCCAAACCAGATGGCAAGGTCAGGTTTTGCATTGACTTCAGGCGGTTGAACGGTTTAACTCCCACCAATGCCTACCCTCTTCCCCGCGTAGATGACAGTGTTGATAAGATCGGGTGTGCACGTTACCTCACCAAGGTGGATCTTGTCAAGGGTTACTGGCAGGTGCCGTTGGCTGAGCGGGCGAAGCAGGTGTGCGGGTTTGTGGTGGATGGGAATACTTACCGTTGCAACGTTATGCCGTATGGGATGAAGAATGCACCTGCAACTTTCCAATGCCTGATGAACGAGTTAGTGGCGGAGATCCCTAACTGCACCGTTTACCTTGATGACGTGATAATTTACGACGATGACTTTGAGAGCCATTGCGAGCACATCGGGGCGCTGTTCAGGAAGCTAAGTGAGGCTCATTTGGTGGTCAATCTGGGCAAATGTGACTTTGTTTGGGCAACTGTGCAGTATCTGGGGTTTGTGGTAGGGTTAGGCCAGGTGTACCCCCCCCCCTTACCAAGATACAGGCTATTAACCAGTTCCCCAGGCCGACCACCAAAAGACAGATCATGAGGTTCTTGGGCATGATTGGGTATTACCGCAGATTCATCCGCGGATACTCCTCGGTGTTGGCTCCTCTGACGGACTTATTGGCAAAGACAAAAAAGTTTGGGTGGGCACCTGAGTGTGAGAAGGCTTTTTCACTGGTGAAGCATCTGTTGTGCACTCACCCCATACTCAGGGCACCCGACTTTTCTAGACCTTTTCAGCTAGCGACAGATGCTAGCGGCGTAGGGGCTGGTGCCGTCTTGTTACAGACAGATACGGAAAGTGTGGAACACCCAGTAAGCTTCTTTTCAAGAAAGTTCAACTCAGCGCAAAAGAACTATTCAGTAGTTGAGAAGGAGCTTCTGGCTATTGTGCTGGCGCTCAGGCACTTTGAGGTGTATGTTCTTGCTTTTGGCCCAGTCGTGGTGATTTACACTGACCACCACCCTTTGAAGTTTTTGAATCAGTTCCACAACCGGAATATGAGGCTAACTAGATGGTCTTTAATGATGCAGGAGTATAATCTGGACATTCGCCATATTGCCGGTTGTGACAATGTGATACCTGACTGTTTGTCCAGGGTGGAGGACCCAGGGTAGATCACCACAGAGGTATTTGGTGGAGTGGAGAAAAATTAGGCTTGCCCCTGTAGTGCAATGCCGCCAAAAACACTATTAAATGTATAAAAACCTCACATAAAAACTCTTTCTTTTCTATAGTATATAAGTGCAGTATATCACAGCAAGCATCTAAGACACTCTGAGTTGTTGTCTTAGTAGGCTAGGCTAGGTGAAGCTTGCTCGTTGAGCGTGATATAATTATTATGATGCTATTATTTTGGGGAAGTGTTGTGCAGATTTTGTTTATATAATGCAGTGTTTTATGTTGTGATCGTGCCTTGTTTTCACAATTCGGGAGAGTAGCTAGGTGATGCGGGGTTGGTGAGCATTCTGTCTGGTCAGATGTGGAGTTCACCTGAGGCTGAAACGTCCCCCATCTTGGGTGGGGTGTTACGCTGGCCAGCTTGCCAGAATGCAATCGTAATTCGCTAGCGCTCGCCAGGGCAGTGATATGGGCTACAATAATCGTAGAACGATGTTCTTTCTTTCATAGAGTTCATGTTGTCACAGACAGATCAGTGGTGGTCTTTATTCTTGTCTGTGACACTTGGAAGTATTTTATATCATTCATAGAATATAAGATGCATTGTGTGAAGTTAAGGAGAGAGAGAGCGGAGGAGGCAGCGCGGTGGTATTATGTGAGTGTGTATGTACGTGTGTCTCCCTCGCTCGCGTGCGGGCTTTCCCAGGCCCTTGATTGGCTGGTGCGCTTGGCGCGTCCTAAGGGCGCCTGCTCCTCGTGACGTAGTCATCTGTGATTGGGTGCCGCTGCCTTTGTTGGTGCTGAGGGGGGCTCCTGCCGCGTTTCTCCTGCAGAGGTTGGCCCAGCGTGCTTGGTCCTACATGTCCTTTGCAATCTGTCCCCCATATAACCCCCTGTACTACTTTCTCTCTCTCTGAACTTCTTCGTTTTCATACTTCTCTCTTTATTCAATTACTTATCCCTTCTGGTTCTGCATACGACTTCCAATGTCGGCCAGTCGTATTACCAGCACCAGCTCTCACATTTATGTTTGCACTAGTTTTAGGGATTATTAGAGTCATAGTCATATGGTAGCCTAGTGTTGGGGTGCTTCTAATTATTGAGCTGTTCTTTCCCATTATTTAATGCTAGACAGTGGAAGGTATCTTTGGTCGTTGTCTGAGTTATGTATGTGGCAAGTCAGATCCTGTACAACATCGACGAAGCTAGCTAGCCTGTAACCCTTGTGCATATTTTCCTTTGCGAGTGTAGCAGTATACAGGTGAAGGGCTTTTGCCTATACTTATCTGTATGCTTGCTACCTCATTTTGTTGACCTTTGTGGAGCGCCAGGGCATGACCAGATACTAGAGATCTGGACTTACCAAGAGAGCCTCCAAGTTACTTAACGTAACATAAGGGAAATCTGTTCAAGGGGAGACAGTAGGCTACGAGCATGCGTGCGCTCTGCCTAGTCTCCTAGTACCTTTTATGCCACTGCTAGACTTTATTAGTGAGAAAGACAGCATTGTGTTTATTAACTTTCATTGTGTATGCTTTAGGAATGATTCACGCCTTATTTTAGCCTTGGTTGATGCATAGTGCACAACCCAGTTTGGCTGTTACGTTGGCTAAGGAAGTACTGTTTCTGAGTGGTTATTATTAGTGCTGTCACAGAGTTGTTGCACTCCCTTGTTATATATATGTATCCTACTTATTGGTGTATTTAAGATACACGCTTTGGTGTCCTGCCCCTGCATTATTTCTGTTCTATATTGACGAGCATCTTAGAGCATCAGACCTTTTCAGAAGATTCCTTATCTGATTGCTGTAGGACTAGACTTCCAGTGTTTTCATAGAGCATTGAAGAGTTTAGT
Source organism: Paralithodes platypus (assembly GCA_032716605.1). NCBI lineage: Eukaryota > Metazoa > Arthropoda > Malacostraca > Decapoda > Lithodidae > Paralithodes > Paralithodes platypus. The sequence goes on along the minus strand of CM064493.1, from coordinate 11,254,831 downwards.
GTTGAGTACAGACTCCCACTAAAGTTAAGGTAAGCAATTAATCCTTTATTAAATCTTATATAGTTTATTCAAGCATTGTTATTACTTAAGAGCATTTTCGTAACGTAAGTACTCCTGTTGTGAGTTGGCTTTGCCGTCATCGGAAAGCCTTTGTAGAAGTGCACTAAAACCCAGTTAAGTGATACCCCGTTATCCAGTGGATTAACTCTGGAGGGTTTTAAGTGTTTTTGTTCACCGGCGTAATAGTTCGAGGGTTTGGAATTAGCGTACCGTTGTAATAGATATAACAAATGGCCGTTGTTGTAGATATAGCCAATCATCTAGTCCATTATTAAGTGCCCTTGTTTATTTCGTAGTGCCGGTCGTAACACCGGCAGAAGACGTAGATGAAGGAGGTGGCGCGGGGGGCTGCGTTAAGGGCACCGGGGGGTGAGGGGGGGGCGTTAGGTCCTGTAGGGTAGTGCCTTTTGGCAGAAGGAAGGATCTGAAGGTCCAGAGTTTGGTTGTTGGTGTTAGGATGTAAGGCTTGGATATATAACGATTCGAGTATAGGTAATCTCCTTGGGTCACTTTCTTTATCGAGTATGGTGGTGTGTTTCTCTAACTCGTTGCGTGAGAGGTGGGGGTGGTTTGGGGTGAGATAGTGGTTTTTGATGGCTCCAGCCTGAAGGTGAAGAGTTAACCGACGTGAAAGATGAGTCTGCGTCATGCCAATATAGGAATGAGGTCCACAGTCCTCATAATTACAGGTATGTTGGTAAATGACGTGATCGTCGGTCATCGGGCTCTTTATCTTGGTGGAAGCAGGTTTGTTGCGGAGAACGAGGTTGGAGGTCTTGGGGGATTTGTAATAAATTATTAATTTGATTTTGTTTTCTGGGTTTGTTGGGTGGACATGCTTGGAGATTATTTCTTTTAAGACGGCCTCGTCATTTTTGTGTACAGAGGACATAAAATTGCGGTAGAAGATCATAATTTCATTGGGGGGGTCAATGTTGGGAGGGCTTTGGGTGTACCATTTTTCAAGATGGTGGTTTATGGTGCTGGAGAGTTTTCGGAGTTGGAGTATCCGTTATTCACTAAAACTTGGGATAGTCTTTTTAGTTCCTGGTGGGTGTCGGCCAAAGTAGAGCAGTGCGTGAGGGCTCTCCTTACATAAGCGGAGATGGAGGATAGAAGATAACGGCGAGGGCATTCACTATCGCCGTTGAGGCATTGTCCTGTGTTAGTTGGTTTAGTGTAGACGGTGGTTTTGAACCCATGGTTGTTCAGAGCTACGAGGATGTCGAGGAAGGGGAGTTGTCCATTGTTTGATTTTTCAAAGGTGAAGTTAAGTCCTGAGGAGGTCATAAAGCAACGCTGGAGTTCCTGTAGTTCGTGGAGGTCCTTGATTTGCACGAAGATGTCATCCACGTATCTACAATAGACGGCGGGTCGTTGGGCAGCTAGGAGCTCTTCCTCGATGGTACCCATAACAAAAAATCGCAAAAAGAACTCCTAGGGGGCTGCCCATCGCCACACCGTCTATCTGCTTGTACATGTTGCCCCGGGAGTAAAGGAATGGGGCCTCCTTGGTACATAGCTCCAGCAGTGTTTTCAGGGCCTTCTCCGGGATGTCCAGTGTTCAGAGAAGGCCCTGAAAACACTGCTGGAGCTATGTACCAAGGAGACCCCCTTCATTTGCCCCCGGGGCAACATGTACAAGCAGATAGACGGTGTGGCGATGGGCAGCCCCTAGGAGTTCTTTTTGCGAACTTTTTTATGGGTACCATCGAGGAAGAGCTCCTAGCTGCCCAACGACCCGCCGTCTACTGTAGATACGTGGATGACATCTTCGTGCAAATCAAGGACCTCCACGAACTACAGGAACTCCAGCGTCGCTTCATGACCTCCTCCGGACTTAACTTCACCTTTGAAAAATCAAACAATGGACAACTCCCCTTCCTCGACATCCTCGTAGCTCTGAACGACCATGGGTTCAAAACCACCGTCTACACTAAACCAACTAACACAGGACAATGCCTCAACGGCGATAGTGAATGCCCCCGCCGTTATCTTCTATCCTCCATCTCCGCTTATGTAAGGAGAGCCCTCACGCACTGCTCTACCTGGGCCGACACCCACCAGGAACTAGAAAGACTATCCCAAGTTTTAGTGAATAATGGATACTCCAACTCCGACATCTCCAGCACCATCAACCACCATCTTGAAAAATGGTACACCCAAAGCCCTCCCAACATTGACCCCCACCCCCAAGGAAATTAAGATCTTCTACCGCAATTTTATGTCCTCTGAACACAAAAATGACGAGGCCGTCTTAAAAGAAATAATCTCCAAGCATGTCCACCCAACCAACCCGGAAAACAAAATCAAATTAATAATTTATTACAAATCCCCCAAGACCTCCAACCTCGTTCTCCGCAACAAACCTGCTTCCACCAAGATAAAGAGCCCGATGACCGACGATCACGTCATTTACCAACATACCTGTAATTATGAGGACTGTGGACCTCATTCCTATATTGGCATGACGCAGACTCGTCTTTCACGTCGGTTAACTCTTCACCTTCAGGCTGGAGTCATCAAAGACCACTACCTCACCCCTAACCACCCCCACCTCACACGCAACGAGTTAGAGAAACACACCACCATACTCGATAAAGAAAGTGACCCAAGGAGATTACCTATACTCAAAGCGTTATATATCCAAGCCTTACATCCTAACATCAACAACCAAACTCTGGACCTTCAAATCCTTCCTTCTGCCAAAAGGCACTACCCTACAGGACCTAACGCCCCCCCTCGCCCCCCAGTGCCCTTGACGCAGCCCCTCCGCGCCACCTCCTTCAGCTTCGTCTTTTGCCGGCGCCCACGTACTAAGCAACTTAGGCCACGCCCCTCGACACGCAGCCAATCAGCTTTGACCCCGCCAACCGACCACCACCTTCCCGCATCCAGTGCACATGCGTGACGCGGTCCTCTCTTTTGCACTCCTAGAATACTCCTCCACCAATAGCAGACTTTTGCCCCCTGATATTTGCTTCCTCTGATCCTCCACCCTCTATATAATATACCCTTTCTGTTTACCTTTTATATCATTCTATCCTTACTTGATAATGCTGGTTGTCCAGTGAAACGCGTCGTATATCCTGTGTCATCATGTACATTAATGTAACCCTGTACCATCATGAATTTTGCTAATCTCATTCATCTACTTCCTGCCACCCAGCGAAAACTCATCAGAGACCTGGAAACTTTGAATAATAAAATTTCCAACGCAGAAATTGCCATTTAAGAACATAAGAACATAAGAAAATGGGAGTCTGCAGAAAGCCGATTGGCCTAAGCAAGGCAGATCCCTGTAAAAAAAATCTTTCAACCTCGTATGTATTAAAGAAAATTTATTACCTGGCTTTACTAACATATATATATATATATATATATATATATATATATATATATATATATATATATATATATATATATATATATATATATATATATATATATATATATATATATGCAAGAAAGTCACAGCAACACGTGAACTTATAATATGCTAAATATCCACAGGGAAGGAAGGAAAATATACACGGAGTGCCAAGCGCTTTCGTGTATTACATCTTCAGGGGACAGAGAACAGACAGAGAATGATCATATACAATGTGATATTATTGAAGTGCGAAAACCTAAACGAAAACAATTAAAATCTCATACTAAGTAATATAAAAAATATATATATATAAAGGAAAGACAGAGTGATATTCATCAATAGAAGACTCAAAGGATTATTTGAGGTTTTGATTATACTAAAATCTCGCCATGAAATACAATTTTAATAATATGCTAAAGTTACCATACAACGCTAATCTCCTCCAGGTACTTCCTATGCTGAAACGTTTTAATGGTAATGTTGTTTTTTGTAACAGCAATACTGTTAAGAATATACTCATAAGGAATTCTCCTGATATGTACGGTGGATGCATATACAAACTCCCTTGCAAAAATTGTAATAAGGTATATATTGGACAAACTGGAAAACAACTAGCCATTCGAATTAAACAACATGTGACAAGCGTTCAAACAGGACAAGTCTCAAACGGTGTCTTTATACATGTTCGAGATTATGAACACAATATTGATTGGGATAATGCTTCATCAATTGTTTCATGTAAATCATATGTTGACCGGAATATAATAGAATCTAGTTTCATTAATCATACAGATAATGTAAACATGAATATAAGCAGTGGCATGTACTGTACAAACTAGATAATTTCATTGTTAATTGTATTTGTAAACAAATACAAATTTAGGGTTTTATATATTTGTAATTGGAGATAAGGTTTTATAACTGCTTCAGACATACAATACCTTCTGTATTTTAACTCATATATATTGACTCGATCTTTTGTCACAATTCGAAACAATTGTTTTTTTTATTGTTATTATTGTTTTTAATTATACTGAACCGGTATGTATTTCATGACGAGATTTTAGTATAATCGAAACCTCAAATAATCCTTTGAGTCTTCTATTGATGAATATCACTCTGTCTTTCCTTTATATATTTTGTTTTTATATTACTTAGTATGAGATTTTAATTGTTTTCGTTTAGGTTTTCGCACTTCAATAATATCACATTGTATATGATCATTCTCTGTCTGTCCTCTGTCCCCTGAAGATGTAATACACGAAAGCTCTTGGGACTCGTGTATATTTTCCTTCCTTCCCTGTGGATATTTAGCATATATATATATACTGTACTGTATAATATATAATATACATGGATTATACGTATATTTATCAGTTATGATGTACGGTACGGTCTAGCTGCAAATTCCGCTCTTATCTTAATAAATAATTGTAATATACTATCAGTGCCATTTAAAGAGATCCTATTAACATTTGGCTGCATAATTTTAATAAGATTTTATGAACGTTTATTGGTTTTCCCGCTATCAAACGAGATGGCAAGAGCTTATTGGTTGGTTTGGTGGAGCATTACGTAATCCTTTGAGTATCTGATGCAAGTGCACATTATACAGTGGAGAAAGACACGTAGCCTTTTATAATATACACTTTACAAACGCTATAATAATGAACATATTAATATATATATATTTCCATAACCGTATATATTTGTATTTGGCGTATTAATGGAAACAGATAGTGGATTTGTGAAATATCTGTCTAAAAATGATATTCGGCTAGACTTGTGTCCAAATCGCGTGTGTAATTGATTGAACCGAACACATGTGTCGATCTAAGCAGTACAAAACTTAAAGGTTATATTTTCCCATTGAGCCCATACACGATAAGCAGGTAACACGTTCAGCACGAAACGTCAATTTTATGTAATCATATGCTGGTTACCATAGACGATTTTCTTTAATTAATAATCTACCTCTAGGACTCAAAGGGCTAAATACGACCTCACTGAACCCTCTGAATAATATTGGTACTTCTTAAATTGCTGACAATCGTGTATTTTTCTCGAGAGGGTAATGGTTAGTGCGCTGAATTTCGGTGTGAGTATCCTAGACTCGAATCCTTGGAGTACCACACGTATTCATTAATTTCATTGATTTCATTAATTAGGTTTATTTGTAAGTTAATTGGTGGGTTGGTGATAATATGAACTTAGCCAAATATAAGGTAAGAAAACGTCATCGTACTGAAGAAGTTAAGAGGGAGGTAGTTTTTTTTTTCTGGACCCCTTCTCCCTCATGTTTAACATATTAGTTTTGAGTTAATGTGAAACCTTTCGCCCCTTTTTGTTGTCAATATTAAGGCCCTTTGTGCCATTTAGCTGTCAATTTCTTCCTAGCGAGCGATAGTGAGCCTGTAATTTTAGATGGAACCGGCTTTCAGCCGGGAAAGCCGGAACATTTTTCTAACGAAAAATATACAAATTTATTTTGAAAGGGGGTTAGTTTTTTTTTTGTTAAGCTTGATGAAGGTTTATCGAAGACACTCAACAAAAAATTAATAAAGACTTGACGACGTCCCTGAATACATTAGGCCCGATAGTGGATAAGAAGACTTGTCTTTTGATGAAGTCGTTGATGATCCTGCTCCCCGCTACCCTACCCTTGGTCGGCGTGCTCGTGGCCGCCCTAGTGTGCGAACCTCCGGTGTCGGCCGTGGGAGAGCACAGGCCGGCCGAGTTCGTGGCTGTGATCATCACCAAGACCAAGGAACCCAATATATACTGTACTGTTTTTCAGTGGGAAGATGGCATGCCGTCTTTCCCAAAGAACACAAAGAAGAAAGATGTGTTCCGAAAAAAGGGTGGGTCCATTCTGTCAATCCACTGGCACGACCAGTAGAAGGTCAACCTCCTCACCACCATCCACAAGGGGGACATGCTCAATACTGGCAAGATGGATCGCCGCACCGACACCAGAGTGCAGAAGCCGGACGCAGTCCTCTACTCTGAACATGAGGCTTGTCGACAAATCAGATATGAAAATTGGTTTCATTGACTGTCTGTGGTACCGTAGACGCACTGCGACGCGATGCGACCGGTGGTGGATCTGTCGGCCCTCAACGGGCACATCGTGCACACACGGTTTTGGATGCTGCCGGTACCCCTGGTACGCCTGGCCCTGCGCCCTCTGTCGTGGGTAGTGTCGCTGGCCCTCCAGGATGCGTCTTGGCTCGTTCCTCTCCATCCTCGCTTCCAGCGATTCTTGGCCGTTCGGCCTTCCGATCGTGTGTTCCTGTTCGACGGCCTTCCCTTCGGTCTCCACATCGCGCCGCGGATCTTCTCCGCACTGGTGGGGCAGGCTCTGGGTCCTCTCCTCGGGAGCGGGCTCCAGATCCTGTTTTCCTTGGCCGATTGGTTGGTAGTTTCCGAAGCCCTAGGACTGTGCGTAGGCGACGCCCTCACAGTCGTTCGCCACGTCGCATGGTTAGGGTTCCCCTTCGATGTTCCCAAGTCACGCTTGGCCCCGTCGCGTGTCGTGCCGAGGGTCGGTCTCGCATGGGTTTTGTCTGGCGCTACGGTGACCCGGGGTTTGCCGGCCGCGGTGCACCTTCGGTGGAAGGTTTTCGCCATGTTGCACTCGGTCTCCCTCCCGGGGTGGCTCTGGGACTCGTTCTTGGGTTCGCTGCATTGGGCCGATCTGCCCCTTCCCTTAGGGAGCCTCTAGCTACGCCGCCTCCTCCTCATGGGCACCGCGGTGTTTCCATTGCCCCTATGGATCGGCTCCTGCCGCTCCCGCGTACCGTTCACCGACGCTTCGGTCGCTGGGTTGCTCGGGGCGCGCTCTCTGCGGCTGTTCCCTGGACCGCCCCCCCGCTGACGGTCTTGGTAGACACAGATACGTCGAGCTAGGTTGGGTGAGGTTCCCGATCGAACCTGGGACGTCCACTTCCCGGCAGATGGGTGGGTCTCCCTCCCCTTACCTGTCTATGCCCTCGGACTGTTGGTTCCTTTGTTCTTCCTGCGGGACCACGCGCTGGCCCTTCGGGGTAAGTCGGTGGCCTTCGGGTTGGACACTCAGACAGCTGTCCACTGTTTCCTAATGCGGGGGTCCTCCAGGTCGTTGACTCTATTGGGGGTCTCGGTGGAGTTGTTCTTCCTCGCGGACCGACACCCCTTCACCTTGCATGCCTCCTCCCTGCCCGGGCCTGCCACCCTGTTGGCGGACGCCCTGTCGAGAGGGCAGGGCGTTCTTGTAGAATGGGCGATGCAACGGACTGTGTTCGCCGACCTCGCGGCTTCCTGAGGTGTTCCGGAGGTCGCCTTGTTCGCATCGGGGGTGCCGCGCCAGTTGCCTCTGGACCTCTCCCTCCGGCCTCGCGCTCCGGGGGGGGTCCGGACGATTTCATGGTAGCCTGGTAGGCGGTCGATATACATCTTTCCGCCACCAGACGCGCTGTTGATGTGCCCAGTCCTCGCGAGGCTGCGGCTGTACCGCGGCTGCGTCTGGCTCCTCGCGCCTCTGTGGCCGGCACGGCCTTGGTACGCCCGGTTGCCGCGGTGGTGCCTGAGTCCGGTCCCTCTACCTGTCTCCGGCTTCCACTTGAGCTAGGTTGGGGACCTGCGGACCTCGTTGGCCTTCGCATCATGCTTGTTCATGAGGCACGGTGGCTCCCGGTCCCCGGCCGGGCCCTGACTGACTTCCTGCAGTGTTCCTGGCCGTCTTCTCCTTGGGGGACTTACGGGTCCCGCTGGAGGTCTTTTACTACGTGGCTACAGGACACTCGCCTGCCGGTTGGCTCTCCTTCCCTCGTCCTACGCTCCTTGTTTCACCTCTTCCGTACACGTCACTTTCAAGTCAACGCTATACGTACCCACTTGTCTGCCGTCCGGGGGGTCTTTGGGTCCGTCGCTGGGCTGGTCGTTCCGCCGCATGAGCTGGATTCCTTCCTGACGGCTGCCTTCCAGGATCGATCGCCTCCGCGCCAGGTCCCTCCACAGTGGGATCTGGGGCGGGCTCTGGTCCTTCTGGCTTCACCCACGTATACAAGGGCCGCTACGCCGGTTCCGTTGCTCGGGCGTCCACTCTTCCTTGTCGCTCTGGCCACTGGGGATCGGGTGTCTGCACTAGCGGCACTGTCACGGCCCCGGGACTGCGTGCGATTCTCCCTGTCCTTGCATGGCGTCTCGTTCGCCTCCTCCCCTCCTTTTGTTACCACGCATGGGAGGGAGGCCCCCGTTTTCCAGCCTTTCACCATCCTGGCTTTACGGCGTGGGCATCCTCGCCATGTGTTGTGCCCGGTGTCAGCCTTGCACTCCTCTGTTGTGTCTGTGGCGCCGCCATCGGGTACTGCTGTGTGGGTGTCTCCTCGGACAGGTGGGAGGCTTTCGCAGGTGCAGATGGGCCGCCACGTTTGTCGGACCGTTCGTGCCCGTCACCCTGTTTGTAGGGGTTCTGCGCACGATGTCAGATCCTTTGCTGCGTCCTTCCGGTTCCTGCCAAGTCGATCCTTACCTGCCATCGCCTCAGCGGTTTTGTGGTCTTCTATCGATTCCTTCATCTCCTCCTACCTCTCCGTGTCCAGTGTTCGACCCCCTCGGCCGGTGATTGCTCTCGGGGGTCATGTTTCCTGGTGCTCTGGCGAAGATCCCTGGTCTTCCCCCCTTGTCCCTCATTCTTTTCCTTTGTTTTATTTGACAAAGGGGGGGGGGGGGGTGTACGGGTTTGCAACACTGGATTGCAAGTTTGGGATTATGTATTGTTCCAGTACATAAGTGTTTTTGCCACATTGAAAATTGTGTTTTGTTCTTGTGTTCAGTGTTTCTGTTGGTTTTGGAAGAAAAGAGATTTTGGGTACAGTACCCTTTTGGTTTAAGACAAGTCTATGTTTTTGCATTACTATGAATGACGGGCATGTGTTAAAACTGTTCTTTTTAGCTACTCCTCAGTTTTTCACTCTTTTATTAAACTCTCTTGTTTAAATTGTGTCTTTGTCATTCATAATTTTGTTTTATGCATTGTTTTTTTTGGTAGGTTGGGCTTGGATGTCCTCCTCCTATTTGTTATGCAGCCTTGACGTTGGATTTGCCAAGACTACTAACAAATTGGGATGTTTGACGTACCTCCCAACCTACCAAATAGGAAAACCTACTATTTGGTAGTAGTCTTGGATAATCCAACGTACATAATACCCTCCCTCACGCCGGACCCCTGCCCATCCGCGTTCTTCTGCTGACGTGAGCTGTGATGACAAGAGAGGGTCGCTCATGCGCACGTTCGACAGGGATCTGCACATGACGGAACACGGGATGGGCCTTAAGCGGTAACTAAGGTAAACCCCTTTTTCTTCTCTTCTATGCTTTTTTCACCTTCGGTGGTAGTTTTGGTTAATGTACAACGTCTCCTAGAGCAAGATAAGGAGTAGACTCTAGACGTTTTCTTTTTAACCGCGGTTGGAATGACGACATAGCAGTCAAAATAGACAAGTCGTCATTGCAATTAGGTTAATAGCCTTGACCTTGGATTTTCCAAGACTACTACCAAATAGTAGGTTTTCCTATTTGGTAGGTTGGGAGGTACGTCAAACCTCCCATTAATGTACTAAAACCGTATGATAGCGAGTTATTCTGCTAAATATCGATGTCTACAGCTCCAACTTCCTTATAGAATAAAACTCGCAAGTTGTGAATTGACAATTTGTTTTCGATTCAGTGGTGTACAGTTGAGGATAGACTGGTTCAAATATCAATCCATCAAGCCATCGTTCATAGAACGAACTCCTGGATGGAAGAGTGCGCCAAAATCAACAACAACAACAACAACAATCTTGTTTTCTATATAAAGGGTTGATGACAAAGTGTCACTGTCAGTACAACTTATTATTTAAGAAGTTTTATGTGGTGCAAGACGGCATTTCATCTTCGCCACGGGACAGCAGTTGTTATTATTAGGAAAAGACAAGACTTGGTTTATTGACGGGACTTTTAAAGTAATCAAGTCTCCCTTCTACCAACTCTTGTCTATACACTCTTTTATCAAATCAGGGGATGACATGAAACAACTCCCATTGTGTTTTTGTGCGATGTCCGGGAAAGGAAGTGAAGATTACAAAACTGTGTTTAGGGCGATACTAGATATGCTTCCAGTGGATTATGCAGTGACTTTATTTGTAGTAGACTACGAAAAAGGGCAACTATAAGCATTAATCACAATCATAGTGTACAGTATAATATTATGTACGGTATATAAGCATTCCAGTTAGGTTTTATTGACAACTATGTGTATTTAGGCTATAAGCAATTATTAATCAAAATCATACACAATAATAGTGTTTACTTATAAATGATCTACTCCTTCGATAAATTTATATATTATATAAACAGCATTATAGCTCCCCAGAACTCGCCCCCGCAACATCCTGGAGGGTGGTCAGAACCTTAGGCTCTGACCACCTCCCGATCATTATCACCACCAAAACCAGACTCACCCCAGCTAGCCACAAACACACATACACCAATTATAAAAGAGCTAACTGGGAAGCATTCACAAATGAGACAGAACAACACTTCACAACTCTAAACAGTACACCCATCACTAACATCAACAACGCTGTACACATACTCAATAAAACTATCCAAAACGCTGACAAGAAACACATTCCAAGAGGTAACAGAAAAAGACACAACCCCAACTTCACACCAGAAATTCAAAACCTCATCAGACAACGTGACATACTGAAACACTCCCCAGCACCCACACACAGATATCACACAACAAATTCAAGCACTCAACACCCAAACTAACAACAAAATACAAGAACAACAAAAACTAAATTGGAATAACTTCCTACAAACACTTGATCACAAAACAAACCCCAAAAAACTCTACAAAACACTAAACAGCATCACACTTTCCAACAGCAACACAACACAATCACATGCTGCAATCACAACAACAGACTCTACTCCTTCATGTAAACAACAAGCAAACACTCTCATCAATCACTTTTCACATGTCAGCCACCTAAAACCTCACAAAGACGACCGACGTGTCATCCGACGTAAGAGACAGTTCCCCACAGACCCTGACTATACACCCTTCACCAATCACCAGACAAAGCATATCATCAACAATCTCAAGCACTCACCTGTGGCCTAGACAACATAAGCAACATTACACCTCAGACACCTGGGACCACAAGGCATACAAGCACTCACAAACATATCAAACTACAGCTATTCACACAACACAATACCAGACATTTGGAAGCATGGTATCATCATCACATTCCCCAAACCCAACAAAGACCCCACGCTACCCTCCTCGCACCGCCCCATCACACTCCTTTGCTCCCCCTCCAAAGTCATGGAACGCCTAGTATTACAACTAATTACACCTGACCTACCCCTAGCTCCAACACAACATGCACTCCACAAACGCTCTTCTCACAGACCTAACACAAAGAGCTTTCGACGGCATCAACTCAGCTAGACCACCACACAGATCACTATTAGCCACACTCGACATTAGTAAAGCCTTTGATACCATCCCCCGCCACAACCTAACAAACAAAATCTACAACACAAACATGCACAACAACACAAAAAGGTGGCTGGCCAACTTCCTAGCAGGCAGATGTGCACACGTATCTTTTGCCGGTCAGTCATCTAAAATCAGAAACTTTCCAAACGGAGTCCCACAAGGATCCGTCCTATCGCCCGCACTCTTCAATCTGTACATGCACGATATAACTACACCCAATACGCCCCAAATAAACTTAGCCTCCTATGCAGATGACATAACACTCACATGCACACACCATGATCCAAAAAGAGCAACAGATCTCCTTCAACCCTATCTCAACACACTACATGGCTGGTGCACTACAAACAGACTTAATCTAGCCCCAGCCAAATCCACCGCAACCCTGCTCACAAGTTGGACAGGAGAACACGAATACATCCCTCAACTCACCATAAACAACACACCCCTAACACACACACACACACCCAAAATCCTAGGAGTAACATATGATACTCATATGACATTCAAACAGCACACCACAAACATTAAAAAGAAACTGACACCCAGACTTAACGCCCTCAGGTCACTTGCTCACACAAAATTTGGACACAACAAAGAAACTACCACCACAGTATATAAACAATACATAAGATCAGTGATGGAATACGCAAGCCCAGCCTGGGCTTCTAACCTAGCTGAAACACATCGTAAGACCTTACAGACTATTCAAAACAAAGCCCTGAAGATCATTACAGGTTGCACAGCTACTTCACCCACAGATCACCTACATCAAGAAACCAAAATCCTCAAAGTCAAAGACCATCTGGACATGAGAGCCACTCAATTCCTGGCAGCAGCCTCTACGAACCAAGACCACCCACTAAACTACATGGCAACACACCCACAGACACCAAGAAATATCAAAACAACACCCAGCACACGGTATCACACACAATTATTGTCCTCTCTCCTCCCTGCCCACCCCGAACCAACTTCCAAAAGCACATCCATACTCATATCTCTCACCGATCCATCCACTCACTCACAGACAACACGCAGCTGCATGCACGACCTCCCGAAATCCATCCTTCCGAATCCTCCCTTCCTCGCGAGGCCAGAGTCCACCTGGCCAGGCTGAGATGCGGACACCATCCAGCTCTCCTGAGCTATCAGAAGAGACTGGATGACTCCGTTGTCGACGCCTGCCCGGGATGTAACACAGCACCCCATACCATTAAACACATCATAGAAGACTGCATTTCACACAACCACTTACGCCAACAACACAATCTACACTCAATGAGAGCTCTGTGGGAAAGCCCGATCGTGGCCATGGCCTTTCTCAGGGACTCGGGGCTGTTCGGCCAGGCAGCTTAGGGAACAACAACAACAACAACAACCATTGTTTGACTATGTAGCAATGTGCTAGCGACTTTTGAGAAAGGATCTAGCGGTGTTTTGGGGTAACACTTAGGCAGTGTTGCCAGTTGTATCGCTACATATTACCGCTAGATGTAGAGCTATTTACTTCAATTTAGAAGCCATTTTTTCATATCTAGAGAGATTTTCTAGGGATAATTTAAAAATTTCAGACATTCTAGTCATATTACATTGTAAAATATTTAGTGGTAACACTTTAGGAGGGTTAAAATACGAGTCACACTCACACGGGCAATTGCCAAAACTTTAAAGGTCCATATCATTGTTATTAAACTAAGAATTTGGCTATAAGGAAGTTGGAGCTGTAGACATCGATATTTAGCAGAATAACTCGCTATCATACGGTTTTAGTACATTAATGGGAGGTTTGACGTACCTCCCAACCTACCAAATAGGAAAACCTACTATTTGGTAGTAGTCTTGGAAAATCCAACGTCAAGGCTATTAACCTAATTGCAATGACGACTTGTCTATTTTGACTGCTATGTCGTCATTCCAACCGCGGTTAAAAAGAAAATGTCTAGAGTCTAATCCTTATCTTGCTCTAGGAGACGTTGTACATTAACCAAAACTACCACCGAAGGTGAAAAAAGCATAGAAGAGAAGAAAAAGGGGTTTACCTTAGTTACCGCTTAAGGCCCATCCCGTGTTCCGTCATGTGCAAATCCGTGTCGAACGTGCGCATGAGCGACCCTCTCTTGTCATCACATCTCACGTCAGCAGAAGAACACGGATGGGCAGGGGTCCGGCGTGAGGGAGGGTATTATGTACGTTGGATTTTCCAAGCCTTCTACCAAATAGTAGGTTTTCCTATTTGGTAGGTTGGGAGGTACGTCAAACATCCCAATTTGTTAGTAGTCTTGGCAAATCCAACGTCAAGGCTGCATAACAAATAGGAGGAGGACATCCAAGCCCAACCTACCAAAAAAAACAATGCATAAAACAAAATTATGAATGACAAAGACACACTTTAAACAAGAGAGTTTAATAAAAGAGTGAAAAACTGAGGAGTAGCTAAAAAGAACAGTTTTAACACATGCCCGTCATTCATAGTAATGCAAAAACATAGACTTGTCTTAAACCAAAAAGGTACTGTACCCAAAATCCCTTTTCTTCCAAAAACAAAAGAAACACTGAACACAAGAACAAAACACAATTTTCAATGTGGCAAAAACACTTGTGTACTGGAACAATACATAATCCCAAACTTGCAATCCAGTGTTGCAAACCCGTACACCTCTCCCCCCCACCCTTTGTCAAATAAAACAAAGGAAAAGAATGAGGGACAAGGGGGGAAGACCAGGGATCTTCGCCAGAGCACCAGGAAACACGACCCCCGAGAGCAATCACCGGCCGAGGGGGTCGAACACTGGACACGGAGAGGTAGGAGGAGATGAAGGAATCGATAGAAGACCACAAAACCGCTGAGGCGATGGCAGGTAAGGATCGACGTGGCAGGAACCGGAAGGAGGCAGCAAAGGATCATCGTGCGCAGAACCCCTACAAACAGGGTGACGGGCACGAACGGTCCGACAAACGTGGCGGCCCATCTGCACCTGCGGGAGCCTCCCACCTGTCCGAGGAGACACCCACACAGCAGTACCCGAAGGCGGCGCCACAGACACAACAGAGGAGTGCAAGGCTGACACCGGGCACAACACATGGCGAGGATGCCCACGCCGTAAAGCTAGGATGGTGAACGGCTGGAAAACGGGGGCCTCCCTCCCATGCATGGTAACAAAAGGAGGGGAGGAGGCGAACGAGACGCCATGCAAGGACGGGGAGAATCGCACGCAGTCCCGGGGCCGTGACAATGCCGCTAGTGCAGACACCCGATCCCCAGTGGCCAGAGCGACAAGGAAGAGTGGACGCCCGAGCAACGGAACCGGCGTAGCGGCCCTTGTATACGTGGGTGAAGCCAGAAGGACCAGAGCCCGCCCCAGATCCCACTGTGGAGGGACCTGGCGCGGAGGCGGTCGATCCCGGAAGGCAGCCATCAGGAAGGAATCCAGCTCCTGCGGCGAAATGACCAGCCCAGCGACGGACCCAAAGACCCCCCGGACGGCAGACAAGTGGGTACGTATAGCGTTGACTTGAAAGTGACGTGTACGGAAGAGGTGAAACAAGGAGCGTAGGACGAGGGAAGGAGAGCCAACCGGCAGGCGAGTGTCCTGTAGCCACCTAGTAAAAGACCTCCAGCGGGACCCGTAAGTCCCCCAAGGAGAAGACGGCCAGGAACGCTGCAGGAAGTCAGTCAGGGCCCGGCCGGGGACCGGGAGCCACCGTGCCTCATGAACCAGCATGATGCGAAGGCCAACGAGGTCCGCAGGTCCCCAACCTAGCTCAAGTGGAAGCCGGAGACAGGTAGAGGGACCGGACTCAGGCACCACCGCGGCAACCGGGCGTACCAAGCCCGTGCCGGCCACAGAGGCGCGAGGAGCCAGACGCAGCCGCGGTACAGCCGCAGCCTTGCGAGGACTGGGCACATCAACAGCGCGTCTGGTGGCGGAAAGATGTATATCGACCGCCACCTGTACCAGGCTACCATGAAAGCGTCCGGACCCCCCCCGGAGCGCGAGGCCGGAGGGAGAGGTCCAGAGGCAACTGGCGCGGCACCCCCGATGCGAACAAGGCGACCTCCGGAACACCTCAGGAAGCCACGAGGTCGGCGAACACAGTCCGTTGCATCGCCCATTCTACAAGAATGCCCTGCCCTCTCGACAGGGCGGCCGCCCACAGGGTGGCAGGCCCGGGCAGGGAGGAGGCATGCAAGGAGAAGGGGTGTCGGTCCGCGAGGAAGAACAACTCCACCGAGACCCCCAATAGAGTCAACGACCTGGAGGACCCCCGCATTAGGAAACAGTGGACAGCTGTCTGAGTGTCCAACCCGAAGGCCACCGACTTACCCCGAAGGGCCAGCGCGTGTTCCCGCAGGAAGAACAAAGGAACCAACAGTCCGAGGCCATAGACGGGTAAGGGGAGGGAGACCCACCCATCTGCTGGGAACTGGACGTCCCAGGTTCGATCGGGAACCTCACCCAACCTAGCTCGACGTATCTGTGTCTACCCAGACCGTCGGCGGGGGGGGCGGTCCAGGGCACAGCCGCAGAGAGCGCGCCCCGAGCAACCCAGCGACCGAAGCGTCGGCGAACGGTACGCGGGAGCGGCAAGAGCCGATCCATAGGGGCAATGGAAACACCGCGGTGCCCATGAGGAGGAGGCGGCATAGCCAGAGGCTCCCTAAGGGAAGGAGCAGAGCGGCCCAATGCAGCGAACACACGAACGAGTCCCAGAGCCACCCCGGGAGGGAGACCGAGTGCAACACGGCGAAGACCTTCCACCGAAGGTGCACCGCGGCCGGCAGACCCCAGGTCACCGTAGCGCCAGACAAAACCCATGCGAGACCGACCCTCGGCACGACACGCGACGGGGCCAAGCGTGACTTGGGAACATCGAAGGGGAACCCTAACCGTGCGACGTGGCGAACGACTGGGAGGGCGTCGCCTACGCACAGTCCTAGGGCTTCGGAAACTACCAACCAATCGGCCAAGGAAAACAGGATCTGGAGCCCGCTCTCGAGGAGAGGACCCAGAGCCTGCCCCACCAGTGCGGAGAAGATCCGCGGCGCGATGTGGAGACCGAAGGAAAGGCCGTCGAACAGGAACACACGATCGGAAGGCCGAACGGCCAAGAATCGCTGGAAGCGAGGATGGAGAGGAACGAGCCAAGACGCATCCTGGAGGGCCAGCGACACTACCCACGACAGAGGGCGCAGGGCCAGGCATACCAGGGGTACCGGCAGCATCCGAAACCGTGTGTGCACGATGTGCCCGTTGAGGGCCGACAGATCCACCACCGGTCGCATCGCGTCGCAGTGCGTCTACGGTACCAGAAAGACACGGGAGAGGAAAACCGGGTGACCGGCGGTCAACTCCCTCGACGCTACCCAGCTCGGGCATGGAAGTGAACATGTGGGCCACCTCTGAAGAGATGGGCCGGCATCGGTGACAAGAGCGGAATGGGGGTCTGGACGTCCACCTCCAGGTGAGACCCCTCCGCACCCCCCGCCACCCCCAACGTCCCTCGCGGCCACCGAGGGGCGCAAGGGCGAAAACAACCCGAGGGAGCACCCGAGAGGAGGGGAGCGACCCGGTCGGCCAGGCGAGAAGGAGAACAAGGAGGCCGACCCAGAGAACCTACACATTGTGTTGACGTGGAGGTACCCCCGGTACGGGCCGTGCGGGCATGAGCGCCACGTTGACCTCCTCTACCCCCCCCCCCCCCCCCAACCTCGTCGAAAAGGGCGGGCCACCGCAACCCCTGGCCGTCGCGGGGCTGACCCCGTCGAAGGGCGGCCGGAAGTGGAAGGCCGGCCAGCCCCGTCACGGCGGGTATGAAAGGGGGCAAGAACAGAAGTGCGAGGCGGAACCGACGCACTGACCTGCAACGTCCCAGTCCCGCGCCCGTGCAAGGCGGCAGCACTTGCAGCAGCACCCCGAAGAGGACCGGCAGAAGGACGGGACTGAGAAGACCCCGCGCGCGACACAGCGCATCGGTGCGTGTCGTAAGCAGGGTCCGCAACGACACAGCGCGTCGTCGTGTGTCGGAAGCAGGGGCCGCCGACAGAGAAGCGTAGCATTCCCAAGCATCCTGCTAAAAAAAAAACGACGTATATAGCGCAGAGTACAACAAACCCTGACAAATATCCAAGGGGGCCGGCCGGCAGAACGAGGACCGTACCGTCGGGCGTTGCCGAGTTGCCGCGCACAAAACCGCCTTCAGCTCGGGAACCAAAGACACCGCGAGCCGATGGTGGATCCGCGGAACGCGGTCCAAACCCTTGCGAAGATCGCCTGGCGCAGACGCCTCGATATGTCGCAGGTGGTGAACAGACGTCCGGAGGGAACCTAAAGACAAGACAATAAGTCCGTCACCCTCTGTCGCAAGGGAAAATCCTTGGCGACAGAGGGCTGATCCGGGTGAGAGAAGAACGGGGTAGCAATAGAACACAGTTCAAGAACGGGCGCGCTTATCCAGGACCTGAACGCGCCGTCCAACCCGCCGACAGACACAAGAGGAGGCAAAAGCAGTGATGACTCCGGGGGAGGGACTGAAGGACAGCCGTCGACGGATCGGTTGGTGAAGTAGAAGGCCTCAGCAAACCAGGCCGCCAATGGGAGAGGGTGACCGAGCATGATGGCTAAGCCAAGCGTACCGGCGTCGCACAAACCTGTCCCATAGGAGGACAGACCCGTCAACACAGCCAGGGACTGA